>JANVCC010000127.1:1971253-2137154 GCA_025345505.1 Todiramphus chloris collaris | reverse complement strand
TTTGTTTTCACCGTGTTTATTTGTTTTCACCGTGTTTATTTGTTTTCACTGTATCTCTTTGTTTCCCCTCTATCTCTTTGTTCTCACTGTGTTTATTTGCTTATGTTCCACTAACCACCTACCTTTAAACTCTCTGAGCTCCTTCAAAACCCAGGATGTCTCTTTCTCCAGAGTTGCTGCTATTAATACAATTTCTTTCTCAGATGATGTCAGAATCATCTGCTCATGGCGTAATGGAGATTGCTACAGCCACCTGGTAAACGTTGAAATGTAGCTTTAAATCATGTCCACGTTTTTCTCAGCTAATATTACTTCAGATGAATTGGGTCTCCTCAGAAATACTTGTTTTCTTTTGTTTTTCTCTTGGTGGTGGCTGTGATAGCCTTGTCTGAGGCTGTCTGAGTGACAGAGTCCCTTCTGGAGTTATGCTTAAAATCTTTGTTTCCTTTTTAATTTTTAATAGAAAGTGAATATGTGAGAAGGTTCACAGAACCCAGACTACTGGATTTCTGGAGGTAAAAGGGCTAAGGGAAAAAAAGTTCACTTTGAAAAAAATGTTACAAAATATATAGGTTCTAAAGCAAAAACAAGAAAGAGGTTGATAAACGCAGCAAAAAATAAAATAAAATAAAATCAGCATATGGAAATGCTGTTTTATTTTTGGAACCTACATACAGCTTCATTTCATTTGAGAGTTATTCACAGATCCTGTTCCTGAAACCACTCTGGCTTTGAAAAATGCAAAGCTGAGGAGGCACCGGGGTGACCTCTCTCTCAGGGCACATTGGACACATCTCGCTCTGTTGGTGAGTGTCCCGGGGCCGGCGCGGGCTCCGCGCGGCAGAACGGCTGCGACCGGAGAGGAGCGAAGAGAGACCACCGGGCTCGCCTAAACCCCAGATAAAAATATGTCCATTTACACTTGAATGCACTTATTACAACTTTTCAAGTAACGTAATTTTAGAAGTGCCTTGGGTCCAAAAATATGACAATGCATTAAGCGCAAAATCAAACTGTGGAGGTTCATTTTATTTCCATTAAATTCCACCGTGAATATTGCAGAAGCTTTGGTTTTATTATTGCTAATTCCAAGCATAATAAATATGCTTCAGGATCTAGGCTGATTTATTATAATTTTAAACAGTATGATACTTGCAGCTTTTCATAAGTTTATGAGATAATGTCTATTTCCAATTTCACCCTTTCTTTTCATTCAACTTGAGGGACACCAACGGTATTAAAGTCAGGTATGTAAAATAGAATAATTACTTTCCCTGCACCATTAGATATATCTTAACTTACTTAAATAGAAGGAATATGGGAAAGATTTGGTTTTTTCTCGTCACCCTCTCAATCTGAAGATTTCTTTCAAAGGCAGCTAAAAATCATTCAACTGAACCACTGAGTTTTATTCAGGTTTCAGAAGCCTTGACTTTTTGGGGGTTTTTTGGGGGTGAGTTTTTTAGTAGTTTTTTTTTTTTTTTAGGTTCAGATAATGAAACTAGGTGGTCTTTTCATAATTACTTGCACTTTTTGTACAAATCCAATACATTTTGTTCCTATTACTAATAATTGATAAATTATCAAATTCAAAATGGTATCTAATGAAGCCAAATGGAAACTTTTCTTTTAATCTGTTTTTATGTTATCGATCATACCAAAAGTAAATGGACATTTTAGATATTATACCAACTTCTGTGACTGATGGGAGGCCATTTTCTTTGCAAATAACAAATCCCAGTCCTAAGTGCTGCATAAAGGGTTCCTCCTTTTTTGTCCTGGGGGGAGAAAAAGATACAGATAGTTACCAAAGACGTGTTCACCCAAAGGCTACGAAAGAAGAGAAATTCCCCCCCCCCAGTCCATTTAGAAAATGTGTTGGCTTTTCTTTTAATCAGCCTCGACCTAATGAAGTGAAATCTGAACTTAATGGCTTGGCCCAGAAAATCCCCAACAAGGCTCACAAAACTCAAGCTAACACCCAGACAAGTTTTGCTAGCAGGTTACTGAGAGACTGTTTGCTGTTTTACACTAATCGGTTCAGTCTGAAAATAAACAAAGGGTTGATCAGTACCCAAACCTCTGACCTCCTGGTCTGGAGAAATGCACCAATAAAGTGATGCTCAAACCTTTTGCCTTGCTCTCCTGAGGTTGACGTTGCTGTGCTTGCAGGAGGGGATCAGCCCGTGCTCTCGTGTGCTGACCTGAGCATCCGTGGCAGTCCCTGATTCTTATTGTTGTTAAGATGATTTTAATCACGTAGCTTGTAAATGACCTGGTCTTGACACTGTTCTTCTGCTCTGAAATGCAGTAAGGATGAGTAACTTACTTGAGCCTCAGCATTTCAGGAGGAGCCTGACAGACCAAAGAATTAATGGAGCTAAATGAGATAATACAGTAACCTGCAGCTTGTAGTCCTGAAGTGATGCAAGCAGCCTGTCAGAGTTGAAATAAAGGATAATACATTAAATCTTCAGGGGCTATTTACTATGTCGTTTACTGAGAGACTTCTCCGATTGCATCTTGTGTGTTGGTTTCTGTTCCTGCATTTGTCTTCGACTTGATTTCACGGGGTTTGTGACTTGCCTGGCGCGTGGATGTTGTTGATGGAGATACAGAGGGTGGCATGGCTGCGTCAGGCTGGGGTGGGCTCGTGGGGAGCAGCACCACTGGATTTCTCTAGAATTAAGGGACTGTCTCCTATATACTCCAAACTTTCAGCATACCCTGAGTTTTGTCAGGGACAGAGGGCTGGGATGAGCTGAGGCAGGACTTAAATCTTCCTCTTGGTAACAACTATTTAAAACTGAATATAAATCGCTCAGAAGGCAGTGACAGGAGAGCAATGTGGGCATTTCCCTTCAGTGTTAAAAGCACTTAGCATTAGATTAGAGTCCTGCTCTAAATAATTTCTGCCCCTGATTTATTCCTTGTAGTGGCTACGGGCTGTGGGAAAGGAATCCTCCTGCAAATTCCCATGTTCAGCCCTCTTCAGCTTACTTGGGAAATGCAGATCAGGATTGTCTTCTCTCTTCCAGTTCAGCAACTGATGGAGGTTTTACTTAACTCTGTGTATCAGTTTCAAACCCTTTCTTTATCATCTTCTTTGTCCAGAATGGTTGGATAGATGGCTTACTTTTTGCCAGACCAACGTGAATTTGTGAAAGTTGCTATGTTTATATATAAAGTGAAATTATTCTATTACCAAGAGTATAGACCTAAGTTTTTCTTCCTCATTGTCACACTGGACGGCATCGTGCCTTTTATATTTTATTTTCTTTGGCGAGCTGCAGCTGTTCATAAGATGAGTCCTTATGATGTTGGCTGCTTAGCATTTTGTTTTGATGAGAGTCTTTCAAGATTTTGCCACGAGCAGCTAAAGCTTCTTAAGAGAGAAATTTTCCTCTTGAAAATTTAGCAACATGCCACACTGGGATAAGCTGCAATGCCTTAAGTCAAAGGACCTCTCAGACCTGTGAAGAAACACGAGGAGAGTCACATACCTGCAGTTAAACACACAGATATGTCTATAGGGCTGTAAGTTTTTAACTCCACATGTAAGATATTCTACAGGACATTACTGCGACTGGTTACTTATACATGAGCCTGGTTTTGTCACCTATGTGCTTGTTTGCAGAAGACCAGTGGTTTGAAATCCTTCTCTGCAGTATATTTTGTTGAATCTCCCTTCTGTTGAAAATGTGGGTATAATCCCTTTAGACAGTCATTTTGTTTTTTGTTTGCTAACTTTTCTTCTGAGCTTTTAACTTTGTTTGTATTAATGCTTAGATTAAATTGTTTTCTACTGGATCAAATATGGGTGCTGCACTTTGCATCCCAAGGACTGCTCAAAGGCAGGCGGTACAAAATGGCCCGTGGGCACTTCAGAAGTTTGTCCTGCATCTCTTTGGCCAAGGAGCCATTCATCACAATGTCTACTTGAATCAGAGCAAGTGCCTTCAGGAAGACAAGGAGGGATGCTCAGACTTCAGGGTTATGATCCAACTTAGCACCGAAATCTGATCAAACTAACGCTTAAAGAGTGAAAAAGCAGGGGAAGGTGAAATGAATACCTTTTTCAGGAATCTGTCTTCTAAACTGGCATCATGATAGTGGTTATTGACCAGCATTTCTGCAGGGCAGAGTGTTTGAAAATGGTATTTCTGTCTCTTAATGTATCTTGAACCCTTGCTGCCTTGCTTTGTTCCCGAGTCTCCTCTCTGTGTGTAACGTGTTTGCCCTTCAATTACTCGTAGGTGTTCTCCAGTTTGTTGTCGTTTGCTGCGGGGAGCCCCGGGGACGTGCTCAGCTGCTGTCGCTGCCCATCAGCACCAACATCACCTGGACTTCTCCTTCCCAGCACCCTGCAGAGATGCCCGTGTGCTCATGCACACACACGTTCAGAGGTGGGAGGCAAGGTAGGACTTGGCTTTTAGAGCGCCTGAGCTGCCGTCTGCATGTGTGAAACACAATTTCTGCTGGACTCCATCCCTTCTCCCTCCAAACCAGATGAAATATTTATTGGGTTGGAGTGTAAGGGCTCAGTGTTCCATCTGCAGAGAAACAGGGGAGTCCTGGTTCTGACCAGAAATTTCTAAGACTTCTTTGTGGCTACTAAACGTTGGAGGAAAAACCACAAATTACCATTGCAGTGGGGCTGGGCCCTGTGTCCTGGCTCCAGTGCTTCCCCATTCCCTTCCCCCTCCCCTCCCGTTTTAAAGTGTGCTGCATCTGTGTCAATAAGTACCCCACATATATGGCAAGGTAATATTTAATGTGCACGCAGTGTGTGCAAAATTAACCACTGACAGGGTGGGGGAGTGAGGGACGAGCAGAGTTGTAATTACACACAAAATTAAGCTATTACTGCGATTAAGATATTTCTTTAATACGTAGTTGAGGAACCTCCTTTCCCCCTAAACTAGTCACAATTCATCCCCTGTGTGTCATTTTTCTGGCTACTCCTAATATATTTTTTTTTTCCCCTTGCCACACCTAATCCCCGTATTACCTGGGGTAGTCCCACCTCGCTCTGCCCATGGGTGAGGTGCTTCTGCCTCAGGGTGCCTGTGGTCCAGATGGAGAGGAACCTCCCTGCTTTGCCCTGGGGGACACCAGCTCATTCCCCATCACTTTGACCAGGTTTCTGGGGTCCTGGAAGCGCTGAGCTCTTCCTAGTCTATCCATCCCCACATGTCTCAGCATCGCTCTGTCTCATGTTATCTTCTTAACCTTCCCGTGGAATTAATTTGGAGATGGTTCTATGGATTTTATTAGTCCATAAGTGGAGCTGAGCATCCATAACATAATAGCATGTTAGAGAAAAGGATGAAAACAGGGAAATTTTGGCATAGTCAATGCCAATCTGTGTTGGAAATGGGAAAGAGAGGAAAACAGATGGGATACATTGTTTTGGTGGGCTGGGAAAGAAAAGTCCACCCACTCAACATCTCCAGGAAGCTGGGTAGCAAGGATGGCAGGGAAGGAGCTCGAAGATGCCCATTCAAAATGAAGCTTTGCTGAGCAGCCTTCCCCTCCTCCATCAGCACGTACTTGAGTCACAATACTGCAAATAGCATGAATTTTTGGGATGATTGTTAGAACCACTCGAAGCTTTAAAACATGAACTATTATGCTTCCTCAAGCAACGTTGCTTGCTTTTCACTGTATCACAGATGGCCCTATTTTACTGCTCTTCCCAGCATATTTTGTAAAGTAGAAATGTTATGTATGTGATTAATTGACAAGGGTTGGTAATATTTCCAGTAAAATTTTCAGCAAACATTGCTTTAAAGAAGTCAATTGTTTATAGAAAAAAAAAAGGGTATTTCAACAATATATCATCACGTTCAGAAAAATTATTTTCAGGAAAATGTCTTTTTTTTTTTTTTAAACGAAAATATTTTTCTTAGAAATAACATTGGTCAGCTGTATTAATGATATTGGGAGAGTTCGAAGTGACAATGAGCAAACCATGAAAAATGGACAGAAAACAAACACAGAATCACTCCAGTCCTGGACTGCTTTTTAGTTATATTGGAGACTTTCCAGGGCTTCCATTTTTCCACCAGTGTTTAATGGGCTCTCTGTTTGCATTTATTTTTTCCTGATCTTTCAATCTGCAGAAATGGCTCCTTCTGGCAGGGCTCTGTTAGCATCGCTCCCTTTGTCCTCTCTTTTGAGCCTGTGTGCCCTCTTTTTTTTTTTTTCTTTTTTTTTTTTTTCCTGAGGTGGTAGGAAGGAAAAACCCTGATATGAATGTGGAAAGGGCAAATAAGAAAAAAAAAAGAAAAAGAAGTTTGGAAATCAGGGGTTTCGTAGACTCTGAGAGACACCATCAGCGGACTTCGCTTGTACACGCGCTCCCTGGAAAAAGTCCCTGCCCCAGAGGGTTTATGCCAATTAAAATTTTAAAATGACATCAGTGAAATTAACCTAAATTTTGCTTGACCTGGAATTTAGGTCAGTTTAGATCATCGTCTTACCAGGGCTGTCTAAGATTCAAAACTGTGTGGAGAGCTGTAGAAACAGAAACGTACTTCAGAGCAGAGGCTGTTCCTGCAAAGCCAGCACAGGACTGAACGGGAGGTCACCAGTGCTCCTCTTGCCACCCCTGCACATGGATCCTATCAGAAAAACTGTCCAAAGCACAGCTAAAGAGCACACAGTTGGTACCCAGGGGCACCAGCAGCTGAATGGTGGCTCAGCAAATGGACGTGGTGCACAAGGCACCACTATCTTCTTCCAGGAGAGCTGAATTCCAGGCTGGCAGCGTGGGTTTGAGTGTGTCTGGGGGGAAGTCAAAGCCCCATTGGGTCTGTTAGCACAACTGTGACTCCTTGGCACCATACCCCAGTGCTTGGCTGGGACTTTAGGTGGCTCCTAAGCCTGATGAACTTTGCTGTCTTTGACCTATAGCACTGAAAAGGTAAAGAAGGGTACATTCGCCGTGTGCCAGTCTGGTTTGAATTGTGACAAGGCTCCCACAGCTTCATGCTCGTGCTACTCTTGTACCACTTTGTACAGGCTCTAGGTGCCAAAAGGGCTTTTTCAAGCTCCCAGTTATGAGTGCACCTGTGTGTCCACCTCCAGGCACGTGTTACTGGAAATGCAATGACTTCCCCTTGCTCAACTGCACTCTTTTATTTCCCGAGATGATGATGTTTCCATGACTTGATGGTTCCAGCATCGGAAACACTAAAAAGGTGAAAGAAAAGAAACCATCGGTTGCCCACTCCTTCCAGTGCTTTCCACCTTGCAGTACAGCCTCTGTCCTCTTCTGTTTGCAGTTTTCCTTGTAGCGATTTGCGCCGTGTTCATCCTTCTGCATCACTCTCAGAACAGGAAAGAAAGTGCAGCTCATTAAAATGATGGAGATGGCTGGTCAGCATGGATATGTTGGGTGTCATGGGATATTTTAGGGACTGCATTTACAGTCTGACCATACTTCCCTATTCTCCCTTCCTCGAGCCCCCCAGGATGGATACAGGTCCAAATTCATATTCAGTAGCATAATGCTTCTTTCTTCACAGAGCGCTGCGGGCTCGCGTACAATTAAACATTTTCCACTTCTCCGATTAAGACAAATGGCCCTTGCAAGCCAGCTCGGTACCTTGCCCTGCAAAACTTGTTCTGATCAAACGGTGGCAGTAGGTTGCTTTGTTAGAATAATTCCTCCATGGATTGACATGCCCCACCCTCATGTAAATAGAGTTGGGATTTAGAAGGTGTGAGCTGGCATGGCAATGAAGTCTGCAAAATGTAAGCTGCAGTAGCCCTTTTTCCGAAGTCTTGACAGTAAGCAGAGTTAAATAAGAGACTGGGATCTCATTCAGTATCTGTGAGTGGGAGAAGTGTTGGGGAAAATAGAGTCATGCGTTGCTCTAATCCATTCCTCCCTTAAAACACGCTTGTGGTTTTAGTTGTTTTTGTTTGGTTTAATGTGAGTGTTGGGGTGGGTATTTTTTTTGTGCTGTTGGATGTGTTCCACAGGGATAGTGTGAGTTATCACGGTATCAGCACAGGGGTGTGGGTGGCAGAGGCTGAAAGCTATCTCGGCGTGCGTTTCCCGAAGTTGGAGTGATGTGAGCTAACCTTTTCAGAGCATCTGTGTGCTGTCCAGAGAGGTGAGATCTTCCAAGGACTTACTTCAGTCCCTAAATGGTCCAGAATACGCAGCACCACACTGGGCAGTGTTACAGACTAATTTAACTCTATGTTCTTGTTCCTTGGGACTCAGACTTGCTGAATAGAGACAAAAAAAAAATATTTCTCTCTTAGTGCTCAGTTATCCCATATCCGGCTGCTGTAAGGTGTCCGAGACAGCAGCTGGTACCAGTCCTTACTGGGGCACCTGGAGCACTGCAGGCAGTTTTGTTGCTCTGCTGAAAGCTCAGCATCCCTCACGGTGAGCTCGGTGAGCAGGTAGCTTGGCAAAGAAGCAAGGAGAGAAAGTCTGGTTGCCTATTTGTAGAGCAGACTGAACGATGGAGCTTTTTCTCTCTCAATGTCCGTCTTCCCTTTGCGAAGCAGACATCCTGGTTGCTCCTTTCCCCCTGGAAATGCCCAGCACAACCTGCCTGCTGTTGTCATGTCACAGGCAGATATAACGCTGTGAAAACACAAGTCGGATTTGTTCAGTAACTTTGGATTGTGATAAGGACACTGCCCCACCTTTCTGCTTTAACTAGGGGGGACAAATCTGCCCGGATTATGCCACTCCTTGGCAGGCACTGAGGATCTGTATGTGCAGCTGCCTGGCATTAAGAGATTAATAATTAATTTCTATAGTCACTCACATCAGGTGATTTTTCTTATTGTGTTTGACAGCTCCCCCCCCCCTGTCCAATTCTCCTTCCCAAATGGCATCTTTTGTTGTGGTACTTTAAAGAGATGTGCTGACATCTTTCCAAGAAAATAAAAGCCCATGTGAATTGTTCTCAGACTGTGTATTTCCTGAGCTCATTCAAAGCACTGATGGCCCCAGGGCAAAGAGAGGACAAGGAGCTCGAGCGCTGCCAAGTTGGCACTGTGTTCAAAAGGGGACTTCTTCGGATCTGAGTGGGGTTTGGATCAATCTCCTGCAGAAGAAAAAGTACAGCACTGGAACGTAGTCAGTCTGGGGTGGTTTCCTACCTGCGCTGCAGGATGTTACACAACAGTGGGCAAATGGGTGAGATGGGGTTTGCCTAACCTAGCCCTAGTCATCCAAGTTGTGTCGACTCCCTTGATAATCGACGGGAGGATGAATCATCCCTCTGTTAGACAGCTGGCCAAGATGAGTGGGCTGAATTGTTTTCTGGATATGTCTGTCTCCTTCATTAATTACAGAACGTTTAGGTAACTAGTTTGGACTAGATGCCTAATTTTTAGATGGCCCAAGTGCAGGAAAACAAGTCCACCCTGAATTCCACTCTGCCTCGAAACCTGTAAAATGCAGACCATTTGTGTGCTTGCGTTTTGATGGTAAACTCTTCATGGTATGGTCTGCTTGGCGCTAATGCTGGGTGCACTGTTCACTAAAAAGGGGTTTCAGTTAGTTCCTGTATTCACCACAGTAAGAGATATGAGTAGAAGACTTGGCAGCTGCAGGTGATAGATCTGTTGAACTTCAGGTTGTGCATGTGCGGTGGTTTATTGTTTTCACGGGGGATAAGGGGGGGGAAAGCAGTTTCTCATGAGGAAATAACAATACAGCTGAGACCATCCTATTTCACATACTATCTTGGCCTTGAAAGCTTGTTCCTCAGCCTGTGAAAGTCCTGCAGGGAAGGGGCTGTAGTTGCTACAATAGATTATGTGAAAGGATTGGTAAAATTTACCTCACATGGTTCTAGCTTTAAAGTTTTCTGATCAAAACTTATGACTGCAGAAGCCGGCTTCCAAATGTATTTAGTTTAGTTCAAAACCTTGTTTTGAAGTACCAAGGCAACGTAGAAACCCACATTCATTTAAGACTTTGACTTTCTTTTTTTTTTTTTTTCTCTTTCAAATGTGAGCAATAATTATCAAGAGTTACAAGAAAAAGCCTTATTTACTTGCTTGGGTTTCCACATGCGGTCGTCTTAGATTTGTTACACAAACCAGTAGTTTATTTTTATTGTGAGTAATCTCTCGAAAAATTTACAAATACGCAGCATGTTATTCAGACATCAGTAGAAGGTGTGGGGAAGCCAGCAGTCCAGTTTGGCTTCTGAACACAAAGACAGCTAGCATGGAAACCCTCTTGCCCCGCAGCTTTTGAGCAAGAGGAGCAAAGCTTTGGTTCGGGACAGTCAAAGCCTTCC
The DNA here is from genome assembly GCA_025345505.1 of Todiramphus chloris collaris. Lineage (NCBI taxonomy): Eukaryota > Metazoa > Chordata > Aves > Coraciiformes > Alcedinidae > Todiramphus > Todiramphus chloris. Next base: position 2,126,868 of record JANVCC010000127.1, on the reverse strand, counting down.
TTTGGAAGCAGATCCTGCCTAGGTGCGATCACCTGGAGATGAACCCATTTACGCTAGGAATTGCCATTTCCAGTTTCCATTTCTTCTCCTGCAGATACTCACAGGAGTCTGATAACATCCACAACAGCAATACCATGGCTTTTTTTCTTCAGAAAGGAAAAAAAAAAAAACCCCAAACCAAACAAATGCTGTCACTGGTGGCTTGAGCCACCTAGACTTTCTGGTCCTCAAAGAAAACCTGGCAATGACCTCGCACTCCATCTAACCTCACCTCCGTTCAGCGGGCAGAGCCTCCCCTCGTCTCCCCGTAAGATACAATCACGTTCTGTTTGTTCATTTGCCAGGTCCTTGCTGGTTTAAAGACATGACTCCATTAGGCCACTCTGGGTCTAGCACAGCGTCTCCCAGCTTGGGAGGCTGCCTGGGCTTAGGTGATTGATTGGAGCTTTGATCAAGACAAGCCTGCAAAGGGCAGCCGTGCTCTGTAGTCTCTCCACGTCGAGCCTGGCTGGATGATTTGTGTGAGTATACGTTGCCATATACTCCTAGATTAATGTGCTGTGCTCCCACATGAAACAACCCCGCTCGCAAAAGGCTTGCAGGTATCTTTGCATGGTTACGCAGCATGTTTCATGAGAAAGACTAGAACAAGGAGTTACCAAAATACCTCGAGAGGACAATAGATACAACCATGTATTTTTTTCTTTTCTCTCCCCAAGACAAGATGGAAACCGTGGTTCATACATCACATTGGCAACTCTTGGGAGTTCTCCTCGTTCTTCAGCCAGCTTCACCAATGACTGGAAGCAAAAAAAATCCACTGTTTCTAAAATACATCTGTTCCTAAAACAAGCCCCTGTTATTCCCACCTCTTTTTACGCAGAACAAGTACGAACAACAAAATATGAAGGCATCGCAGCCACAAGAATGTCCTTATTGTTTTGTACACATCGCTGTGTTTCCATAAATACCAGCCCAGCTGCTGTTGAAATAATCTTCCCTTTTCTTAGTCCATTCTATTCTGCTCGTGTGTCCATATTAAATGGGTTGTTTTCATAAGGCCAAAATACCTCTTTCCAATGAACCGAATTTAGCATTCAGCAAATGCTGCTGAACCATCCCTCAGACCATTACGTTTGTAAGTTATTTTGGGGGTTTGGCAAAGCCGTTAGCATCGGCCTCAGAACAGCCCTTCAAAATGTGTGCTCAGCTAAATTCACTTAATATAAAAAAATATTTAAAAGTCCAACCAAGTCGCCCACCTTCCTTTTCGCTTCCCATTCTATGGGATTGTTTTCAACTAAAATACCATGTGGGCGTATATATTCTACTGCCTCGTCCAAATGGATGTGGAGATGGATTATTATGATTAATTTGCATGCATTTACATTCTCCTGAAGAACATTTTGGGAAGGGGAATGCGTACCTCACCTTTCACATAGAAGAAATTATATGTTTAAAGAATTAGAAGTATCCTCTTGTTTTGGGGAATCTAGGGCCCATTGGATTGGAGGGCATCAGCTGAGTCAGCAAGTTTGTGGTCCCCTGCAGTCTGAAAAGGTCACATAATCCATAGTTAGTCCAGTAAGATCCAAGGAAATATCCAGTCCAGAAATGGCCCCATACCACAAGTTTTAAAACACCTATTAAACAACCCAAGTTAACTGCTTACTGTCCTGTGTGAAGTTGAAAGGCAGACAGAAGAAATGCCTCAAGTGGCTGGCAGATTCACTATAGGAGTGTTGCTCTTTGGTCTTGAGCTGCCCAAATTGCCCCAAGATGTGGCATCTTAAAAATAATCTCTGATTTAACCCTCATGTCATGACTTCTTCAGGTGTATGGACTTTTGGTAAGAAGTATGATGTTTCTATAACTCAATACTGTGGTTTAATCATCATTTTTAATGCTTTATCCTAAAACCGTGTTGATTCATAGGATCAGGGTTTAAGGCTGATTTTAGTTTTATTTTCCCCGTTTCCTGTTTGCAGTTTGAGGAGGAATGGAAAACATCCTTATGCTTAAAACCTGTGAGCAGAACAGCTCTGACTGGGGGATCAACACAAAGATTTCCCTTAATCATAAATAACTTGAATCTGGGAATAAGCTAAGGAGCACTTCTGGAAACTGCATTGAAGTTCAGAGAGCTTTATTTGGTTTTTCACAGTCCTGTTCCCTACCTACCCTTCTCCCTCTCCTCCCTTTCTCTCTTTAGTTTCACCGTTATGTTTCTCTGAGCAGCTGTTTTCCTGGTATTTCCTTCTCAAATGAAATATTTCTCACCCTTCCTATGGCTCTTCGTCCACTTACAGATAAAAACTTTAGGTGTCAGGTAATTTTATCTGGCCCGTGAAGGATCAAGGGATGGGATTGTAGGAGCTTTGCTGGAGTTGGGGCTGGACATCTCGGGTCAGTTGGGACAAGCATCCAGCAGCCTTGGATGCTCACCTTGCAAGTGTCCTCATCCTGAGCCTCCTGCTTTGAAGGAGAGTGGAGTGGGAGCTGAGATAGTGAGCAGACTCCCAAGTGCCTGCTTCGTTCCATAAATGAGGTTTCTCTCTGTTTCTGTGTTCTGTGGAATCTCCATTTAACATCAGCATTCCCAGCTCGGAGACGATGCTGATGTCTCTCCCAGCAGCCGCCGTCGATGGGCTTGCTCGTGTTTGCCGACGCGTCCCCCGTGTGATGTCCACGGCTACTCGAGTCACCGCGAAACGCCGCTGCTGGGTCGGAATTGTCGGCACCTGCCAACAACAGCAAAACCAGAGTTTCAGCTTTGCCTTCCCAGGGCTGTGCACAAGACTGACGTTTCTCCAGCCCCGTGCTCTCCTCCCAGTCTCCACGCGTGCCCTAGGTGCCTGTGGAAGAGGCCCGGTATTTAAGCTGTAAAATCCAGGGGTTGTTATCTTATTCTACAGAGACTGGCTTCTTTGTGTCACCGCTGTGTTCCTGGCCAGGAAAGCCATGTGCTGAAACTGCCCTCATGATACCTAAATAGTGGATAAACAGAAACTTTTAATTTGCACTGCTGGTATCACTCTCCAGGCTCTCTAAACAAGGACTGCTCACCAAGTACCATGAGCTCTTGATGGATGGATGAACGCTGCCTAATCAAAAGTGCAGAAAGAGGGTTTTGTTGGATTTTTTTTTTTCTCCCTCTCTCTCTCTTTCAGTTATTAAGTAGATTAAATAAATAAAAATAATTCCCTTTCACTTGTGGTCCAGTGTAAGCAACTTTGTGACGTTTGTTGCCTTGGGATTTATGCATTAGAATAACCTTTGGTTCCAACATTTTCTAAAGATTTGCCAGCAAATATTGCTCTTTAATTTGGCTTAATCTGCACATCATGGAGGATGGGAGTAAAAAAGACCAGGAATGCTTGTACTAGTGGACCTTACTCGTTTAAAATCAAGCTGGAACTAATGTGAGCAAGGGCTGAGTTTGCATTTAAAAGCAGTGTATTTCATCTAACATCATCTGAGAGGTTTCCTTGGTAGATGGACTTCTGGCAAATTCCTCCCATATCCCTGTTTGCTTCTTAGCTGTGGTGATGTACTAGGAAATGGAGCTACCAGATTTGGCTGATTGTTTAAGACTTCTCCAGACATCTGGCAGACTCAGTGTTGAACCAGACATCTTTAAAGCAACTTTTCAAGTAGATACGATCTGAGCCACAAGATTCAGATTGTCAGACCAACTTTGGGGGTGTTCAGGATCTGTGGTTTTGGTTTGGATCCATCTTACTTTTTAATGTTCTGGTTGAGAAGTCCTCCTTGTTCCAACGTGCAGATTGGCTCTGAAAGAAAATAAACAGTGGAAAAAAACCTTTTCATATGGACAAAACATAAAACCATTCCCATGTTCTGTCTGAAATTTTCCAGGGGATTTGGAACCTTCTGAAGTAGCCCTGTGAAAGACCCCAGAAAAGAGTGGTTTACTTTGACCAATTACCCCAGATTTTCAGGACAGATTCACTGCTGGGGTAAGCAGGTGTGATTCTCCTGGCTACAATGGCTGTCTTGAAGGTAAGCTTGGAATTTTATTGGTCCTATTTCCAGAGAACCACTGTTTTTTTCCTTCACACTGTCCAGAGCAATCTGCTATGTGTGTAGCTGGCAGAAACAAGAGCATAATCTTGTCATTCGTTGCCTTTTGTTCTTTTCCCTTCCCACTTTTAGTTTATTGCTCTTGCCTGTTGGGAACTTTAAACTTTTTTTTGGATTCTAAGTACATGAAGACAAGGGTAATGTGTCATCAATCTGTCTCTTCCAACAGTTGCATTATATGCTTTTCTGCTTGGCGTGTGGGTGGAAGAACAAGCTGGAGTTTTTTCATGGGTAATCTCTGTGCCAATAAGCAAACACTGCATTATATATAACAGCAAATATTGATTCACTGAGATGATGTTCACAAGGTCCAGAAGTGCTAATGAACCTCATAAAAGTTCACATCTTATACGATTGCTGCTGAGTCTCCAATCTCTAGTGCTGTGGAGGGAACAAAGCACAAAGCAGAGAGCCAAGTTATGTGTTGAGCAGGAGAGGGGAATATTTATCTTCCCTGGAGGTGATCAGCAAAAACTATGATACCCAAGATCAATATAATGTAAGCGTGGTGTAGGCAGATAAGATAAAGAGCAATAAAGCCCCTTTTTAACTTAAACCAGATGTAAATATTTCTGTTAATTTGTCATCAGCAGTGTTGCCTTGTTAGAGGTCTTGTTGTATATTCAGATGCATCTCACTTAATTTCAGACAATTTAGGCGTTCTGTCCAGTGAATGGAGAAATCTGAGTATCTTCAGATGGTGATTCAACCCATCTGTCTTAGCTTAGGGTGGGATAATTTATCATTTGATAGAACAGTCTCTCTCCTTTAAGTCCAGCTGGATAGGACTTATGTCTTTGCTTACAAATTTAAATATTTGATCGACATGTTTGGATGAAATAAACCTGGATTTATCTCTAGAAAATGTAAAGTAGGGTTCTCTTGTTTGTTTTGCACATTTTTTTTTTTTTTCCTTCTTCTGCCCGCCCCCCTCTAGTTTATAAAAACTCTATTCCTTATCTAGCAAGACAAATCCACCATTTCACTTGGGGGAAAAAAAAGAACCTTTCCTAAAGCCAAAATCCTCATTGTGTCTTCCAGCACATTAATCAGTCCTGATGAAGGTGGTGCTCTCCTGAAGACTTTAAGCAGACAAGTTAGCACAAATCCCACAGTGACAAACCAAAATAAGCACAATCAAAACTGAAGTATTAATTTTACACGTGTATTAGAATCTTTCTGGGCGTTCTACTAAGTCGTCCACAAGGTATTCAGGTAGATTCAGGCTGGTGGAAATAAAGTGAAATACTGCAGTTGATTTTCTTCATGGTTATTTTATACTTAATAATGATGGTAGACTGATGTTGATTTCCACACAGTCGGTTTCAACATAAGCCAACAGGCCAGACTTAAAAATCACTGCCTTTTTGATGACAGGACAGCGAGATGGCAAGGCAATAGGTATAAATTACACTTAGTTTACTTAAGAAATAAGCCTGCATCATCAACATAGGAAAGACATCCAGCATCACTTCTACCATGAGTACACAGTCCAAGGAAAGCAAATAACTAGCAACCAAAAATCTCAGAAGGAGCCTTCCTAGGGCATTCACAGGTCCTCTTGGAAGGATAAAAATGGTCCACGATCCATCATTCGTAAGTTCACTGCTCGTATCAGGCTGTTTATAAGCAAACTTGGTTTCATGTGGTGCCAGACAGAGATGTCAACACTGGCTGGTGCCGGCAAGGAACATCACAACCCATATTGCGCTCAGGCAGAACACGTGGCAATGAGAAAGGGTTTTATTTGGGGAATAAATAACAGTTTCCATCACTGAAAATCATTGTTTCGATAGAAAATCGGGAGAGGTGCGTTGCGCAGGCTGGGCTGGTTTTTTCACTAATTGCTTGTGCCAGTCTGTAGCTGACTAAAAACTGTCAGCAACAACAACAACAAAAAAAAAGGCTATTTTTGGAAACGGGCCGGCAATTTCCAAGGTTTTCAAGCTCCTGGGATTGCTCCCCTAGATGAGGGGAAACAACTGCTCTCTTAAAGGCAGGAAAAACAGAGCCAACGGTCAGCGAGTTGTTTATAGTAGAAACTATTGATACCCTCATACTGTGCACAAGGTACAGAAAAGAAACTTGGAATGGGATCAAAGGTGCAAATTTGTAATAACATTAATAAATGCTTCCACCAACAATAGCGTGTAGGCACCAAGGGATTAATAAAGGTATTAACCTTACCCATGTTTTCTTAAACTTAACAGTTGATAAAAATTATAGTGGTCTGTATTTCCATATCATTTAATATCTAAAAGATACGTCCAGCTCTGTATAATAAGACTGCAGGGTTTTAAAAGCTTTCCCTGTGTAGAGATGGAGCTTTTATAGCCTCTGAGCCATTTCTGGCTGTACTGTTCACATCACACCGAATTGTCACATTTGTGGAGCCCTATCTTTTGCTGAAATATATTGTGACCTGCCTGCAGCACCTCTGGCCTGAGCTCACCGTAGGAGTAACCTTCCCCGAGCATTGCTTTGTCCAACTTGCTATGCTCAAGAGTGACTTTGGAGAACATCAAAATGAAAGGACTAAAGTGCCTGCCTGCTCGATTTTCCAGGAGACAAACCTGGCTTTGCCCCCTCCTCTCAACCCAGAGCTCAAAGCCAAGTCACTTTGCAGAGCTTCAAAGCAAATACTTCATACAGCTGACCAGCAACAAGAGGTCAAGATAGGTGAATTCTGGTCAGTGAATCATGGTGTGGAAGAACACGTGGGGCTTTTTTTCCCCCCACTCTTTGAGGAAGTCATGACAGTGCTCAATGTCCACAGGTTTATCTCTTTCTTCCTATGTGTGTCTGGAATTAAGGACATTAGGGTAAAGAATTTAATCCTGTCTTTTAGTTAGGTGGAAACTCACCTCTCCCCTTTACTAGCACACAGTTTTTAGTCAGCAAGATTTTTTTTCAGTAAGCACATGGCCATTTATTTACTCTAAGAAAGAGTTTATGGCAAGCTTGTGTGTTTGTTTGTTTGTTTCCTAAGCAGCACTAATGTTTTTTACATGTACTTTAATCTCACCCTCAGCTTTGTCAATATTTGGTCTTATCTTGAAGAACTCCAAAGCAGGGTCAAAAGAAAGCAAACCCCCCCTCCAGAAAGTGAGTATCCATTATTTAACTACCTCAGTCAGAAAGGACTCTTTGGACAAGTTCAGAATAGCAGAAAGCCTGGTTCTCCAGGCAGACCTGGGCTGGGGTTTAAACCACCCAGCTCCTGCCCCCCAGTGGGTGTTGATATTGAACAAATGGGGCTTTCAGGCACTTGGCTGCTACACGAACTCCCCAGGCAGAGCATCATCCTCTGGGCAGTCCCTGGAGGTAAAGCCTTGGCTGTATTCAACCTCTGTTTCTTTGACTATCGTCACCAACAAATTGTCACCTCTGCATTTTAGGGTCTGAAAGCACAACTCTAACAGTCCTTATTTATGAGCGTTCACTGGAAATATGTTAGGACTAAATTGCAGAGTGGGGAGGCGAGCCATTAGAATTGAAGGGTGAGTTTAGAACAAGACCTGCTGGGTGTCAATTGACAGCAAATGCATTTTGGCTGGGAATCGAAATGAGGATTCTGGCCATTGAAACAAAGAGGTTCTGGAACAATGTTTGAGCGTGAGCAGTGGCTGACAACCTACTTCTTTTTTTTTGTTTGTTTGTTTTTTTTTAAATAACTAAAAAAGTAAAATTGAATGGGTTGCATTTTAAGATTACCTGTCGTTTATTGTGCTAGTTTCATGGTGATGGAGTGCCTACTAAAGCTGTAATATCCACTTATTTCCACTGCACATTTCTGCTGTGTATCCCACGGATATTGTTGTGCACTTGAAAATTGGCTTTTCATCTCTAAAACTCTCCCATAACTGAACAGGGGCAAAGGGAGATACAGAAATAACCTGCACTAATGGTAACTTCAGTTCTTGCAAAAAACTTCCAGCTGCACTTTAGACGTTCAGGCTCAGAGCATCAGTGTCAGCCCCGTCCAGAAAACATCCTCAGAAACGAATTTACCAAGCAGCAGCAGATAAATTCTCTGTTATTTCTGTAGTTTCCTTACAATGACAGTCATTACTAGCCCCAGGTTCTCCCAGACAGCTAACCCCAAAAGGAAGAATAGGAAAGGAGAGCAAATGATGCTTTAATGTGACTGCAGGAACCATGCAGGGTTGAACCCTAAATTTCAATCATATTGATATGAATGAACCTAGTGGAGACTAGTGGCTAATTCACTCAGAAAAACACCACAATAAATTTGATAATAGGTCCCTGAAGCTGAAGGCTGTAAAGGATTTATATACTCCTTTGTGTAGTCACAGCACTAGAGAATCAGACCGGGTTAAAGGAGCTTATGTGTTGATACCTCACAGTTTTATACTCCCCCTTCCCACCTTTTCTATATCAATAGTGTGCAAAATGCTCATTTTGTGAATATTCCCTCTCTGAGCTTTCCTGTTTAGCATTATATTGCTTACCACATGGTACTGTTTAAATGCTCTGATTAGAAGATACATTCAGTTACCTGCCAGTAATACTCTGCAGGTATTAGGACACTATGAAATTGCTCGAAGTTTATAGATTTTAAGAGAGCAGATCATTTAATGTACCCTCTCAGTACAGCAGAATTAGTCTTTTGAGAATGGTTTCGCTTAATTAAATAAAAATTACATTTTTGAAGAATAACTCGTGTAGTATCTGAAAATGTCTCCACAGAGCACTGCTGGATTTGCCAGTATTAAACCCTGGAGGTCTCAACTCGCATCGACTGTCGTGGAAGAACTGGACTGCAAAGCTCACGTGCTGCAGAGCCTGAAGATACTGGTTTTGTACTGGGGTCTGAGGAGCAACGCTCTGCGATGTGTTTGCCTGTTTGGTGGCCTCTCTTTCTGGTGAAGTCTGAGGTGAGTCGAGAAGATGAAGGCTGAGATGGTCAGAAGGGATGAGTCAGGAAATTTTTTCCTTTTACTGTAGTCCCCCTAGGGTGGAAGTTTTGGAGGAATCCCTTCTCTCAGATAATATTGATTGTAATTTACTACGTACTACGTTTCAGCTAGCTAAAGAGAAAAGAAAAGAATGAGTCCAGTGTTTGGCTGTGGAGTTCTGCCCAATAAAGAAAGAGAAAGCGCAAGGGCACACAGACGAAGTGTGTAAAAAGTGGGGAGTGAATCACTGGCAATGGGAACTCCGTCAGAATTAGGAAATTAAGTTCATTAAAGGTGTGGTAACTTAATTTTCTATGCAAGCATGTAACGATGAGGGTTGGGCAGAAAAAAAAAGTGTTCAGACATCCAATTTAATACAAACCCACCCAAACTTGGCAAGGTGGAGTGCCACCAGCTCAGCCCAGCCTCCTGGCTCCCTATTTAGGTTACATTTGCTCTAAATAGTCCAACTTAGCCCTGGACTGTGTACCCTCCTTGTCCTCTTCATAGAACCATAGAATAGTTTGGGACCTTAAAGACCATCCAGTTCCAACCCCCCTGTCATGGTCAGGGATGTCTCCCACTAGACCAGGTTGCTCAAAGCCCCGTCCAACCAGGTCTTGAACACTTCCAGGGACAATTCATCAGCATCCCATCGTGTCAGCAGTGTGAGAGCAGAGGGGCTCCATGGGCTGCTGCAAGACTTGATGTGGGGCAGCTCCCAAAAACCCCTCCCTGCAGAGGAGCCCCCACAGCTCCCATGTCCAAGAGCAGGAGGAAGATGCATCCCAGATGGAGCCATGACCCCATTTTCCCTCTGCATGAGGAATTTCACAAAACAAAGTCCCCCTGCTCCCCTCAGGCTTCTGCATAAGAAGAAGAACTCCTCTTTTCATGTCTTTTTACCCATTTGTGTTTCTGAGCATCCATGCTTGTGGTATCAGTCATTCTCTGACCCTTCTCCAGCAGCCATGGGACTGTGGGGATGGCTGTTCCCCATCTGGGTTCAGGTTTTTGTTTTCCAGCTCCTTTAAACTTCTCCAATTACACAAATGTGCTGGAATCATAAAAGCTTCCTATTAAACATCAGCATTCCCCATTCTTGCAGACTCTCTAAGGCATATTTATGCGTAAGTGTATGATGATGAACAAGCCTTCCCTCTGATTATTGAAAGGAAACCCAGAGATGAAACTTCCTTTTTACTCAGGTTGACTCTATTCTCTACTTCTTGATTCAAAACAAAGGCATAAAACCAAAGCAACATCTTCTTTCACCTCATCGTATGGTCATTTTTACAACTGAAACCTAACAACTGGCTTCAAAAGCACTCTCATTGCCCCACTTATCCTTAAAATGCTTACACTAAAATTAAACAAAATTCATTTCCCAAGCAAAGCCTGAGATTTTTACTCCTTTCTAGTCTTACTGAGGGTCGTGTTGTTGCCTAGCCCAGAGAGAAATCCCGGATGAATTTACCAAAGCCCATGAAATCACGGCGGGTCGTATCTATAGACCTAAACCAAGAAGCTTGTCCACATTCTTTAATTCTCTATGTAGGGTTATTACTATAGCAAACATTTCTGGTGGCCTATTAGCATTCTATAAAACTATAAAGATTTCCTGTTTCAGCAAGCAGCAGGTTTCACAGAAACCCTGAAATGGATTATTTCAGGGAAAGTCAGTCAAAAGCTCCAGCGAGAGACACCGGGATACCACCAAAGGTTCCTAGTGCTCACATGGAGGGTCCTCTCCCACCACTCCCACCCCAGCCATCCACGGCACGGTCCTACCGTCCTCCTTGAACTTGGGAGCAAGAGGCTTCAAGAAAGCATCTCCTGGGGTGCACGGTTATTTCGTAGCTGGTTTAGCAACGCGACAGTTGAGACCCTGGTGGGGATAAATATCATCAGTCTCACAGAATCACAGAGTGTTAGGGGTTGGAAGGGACCTCCAAAGATCATTTAGTCCAACCCCCACTTCCAGAGCAGGACAGAACTAGAGCAGATCACTCAGAAATGCATCCAGACAGGTCTTGACAGTCTCCAGAGAAGGATAGATAGTCTCCATAGATAGATAGTCTCCAGAAAAGTGCTCTACAACTTACAGTAACGAAGTTCTTCCTCATGTTGAGGTGGTCAAGCATGAATCCATTGCCCCTTATCCTATCACAATGTGAAAAGAGGTTGTCCCTGCCTTCTTGCCACCCAGCCCTTATGTATTTATAGACATTCATTAGATCCCTTCTCAGTCTTCTCCTCTCCACAGTTAAAAGCCCCAGGGCTCTTAGCCTTCCCTCGTAAGGCAGGTGTTCATGGCTTCATGGAGCTGCTGTGCTCTACACTGATAAGAACAGGGGCTGGAATTTGGCATTTCTTTCCAACCACTGATGGTACATCTCCTTTCAGAGTCAAAACAGGCTCTCACAATCTACTTCCAATTAGCGTTCATTTCCAGGCCACCTAAATTAAATTCTGAGCTATGGCCTCCAAAGCAGGAGACGAGCCCCAGGTGGCTCTCCAGAAACTGTGGCTCTATCCTCATCATCATCATCATCATCATCATCAGCCAACGGAGCTGCCAAAGGGGCACAAGGGGAGGTCCCACCACCACAGCCAGCAGCGAGGCAGGTGACTGGTTACAACAGGGGTTCCGACACCGTGCATTTCACTGAGGATGTGCTGTGTTTTTGTTCTGCCTTCTGAACATTATTAAAATAAAATAAAATTAAAAAAAAAAAAAAAAGTCAGAAAGAAAACAGCAAAAAGCAACAAGGAAGGTTTCTGTCCAAAAAAAAGTCCGAAACTGGCTCCAATTGGACCTCAGTACGGAAATGCTGGAACTTGTACCCTCCAGTGGCAAAATAAAACAGGCTACCATTATTAGAAATTTTCTACAGCTAAAGATGTAACATCATAGCTAAATTCAGTCAGAGACAGGTCGAGCAACAAAAACCAGGAGCCAAGGCAGTCTAGTCTGGTCTGAAACTTGATTCAGGCACCAGATTATGAATAGATTTAACTAGTTTGCCAAATGAAAATGTAGATTTTGGCAGTGTTTGGCCTTTTTTTTTTTTTTTTCTTTTTTTTTTTTGGTGTGCTATATGTGGAGTCCTATTGCACGCTGTGGGGATATGAGAAAAGAGCCTTTTTATATTATATAACTACATGACGTGCATGCGTGTGTATATATAACATAAAAAATCCCCCCCCACAATTAACCCCATAAATGCTAAAAAACCTGAAGGACCTCCACCTGATGTCCCTTCATAAGGAACATGCTCAGCATCCAGAGATCACAGTCAAACTGGGCTTTGCCTGGGGCATGGCTGCTGTCTTGGGATGTACCTCACCCAGGAACTCAGCAGCCAAGAAGCTGGGGAGATCTGGCACCATGTACAAAGCTGTCTCAGATACGAAGTCAACCATCCACTCTTTGTAGGGTACCAAGGCACCCTGGGGGCCTCTTTCTGCCTTGGTCATTTACAATCTTAATTAATTAAGGTGAAAAAACCCACATCCATCTACCTATTTGCCATGGAAATTCTATGCAGTATCATCTACAACACCCCTGAGGGAGATAGGTGGGTATTTTAAAGTTAAAAAAAAATAAAAGAAATGGTTTAAAATACCCACAATGCTGCAGCCCACATATGTACAGCAAGAAAAACAAACAGGAGATCTCTGGAGGTATATTTTGATGACAGATGCCAGTTCTCTGTGGTCAGATTTCACTCTGATTCCGTTCAGGTATGTGATCTAGGAAGTAGTAAAAAAGGTAGAAGTTTAAAAAAGAAAATACAATCAGTGTGGGGAGGAGGGGGCCATGAAAGGAGACGGGAGCAGATGCCTGCATTCTGCGACTGCTCCCTGGCTGTGGGCTTTTCTGGAGAATTTCATTAACAAGGAAAGTACACATCGGGCTGGACATGTGTGTATTTGCCAGATGTCACGGCTGAGTCTCAGCATAAATATCTCTATTGCTCTTTGAGCTCCAGAACTACTGTCCCCAAGACAAAGGATGCTGGCTCTCCTTTGCACAGCGCAAGGTTTCCGCATCTCATTGTATCACGGAGCACTTAACTCAACAGTTTGCACTGAAAAGTATCTGTGCCTTAATTAATTGCAGTGGAGATGTCATGAAGCAGAGAATTGGGTTTTGAGTGTTGTACAATTGCAGATGTATGAGAGAGAGAACAAGACAGTCAAGCTGAGGCTCTGAAGAACCCGGATTTTTCTTCTGCTTCTATCTGTTGAATCACACAGCTGGTTATTTTGTAAGTAAGGATTTGATATGAAAGTATTTTATACACCTGGAATAGCTCGGAATTAACTTTTTCAACCACTGCGTGCAGCCATAAATTTACTTACTGATTGCAATCTTTTATGAACTCATTCTGCACACACTAAAAACACTGGGAGTAGCAGCAGTGTGACTGTACGCCGTGTCCTACCCTTCTTTACCATGGAAGGGTTGATCAGCAAGGTTCTGCAAGAATTGCAATGGCTGCTGGTGGCCGTGCCAGCTCCAGGATCAGGATAAATGCAGCTTTATCACCATGGTGTTGTGTCTCTCTCAGAACAGGTTTTGCCACCCAGGCAACTAGCATTGTGTGCTGTTGTTTTTCCCCTGGGGAAGTGCCAGGTCAGGTCAGCGCAAGGTTACGTGTTGTCGTACCTTCGGTGCTATTGGCACATTCAAACTATTCCAGCTGCTCAGGCTAGTTTCGTTTGCAGTGAACCCAAATTATCCCCTCTAAAAGTCCATCAAAGTACCCAGGTGACCCATCCTCTGTGCTAAATCCAGTGGCTGCTTGTCAGAGGCTTTGCAGTAGGGCCCCCTCCTTGGTTAAGCTGTCCTCAGGGATGCTGATCTGGTAGAGGTCAGACTAAAAAGAGACATTTCTCACCTCAACACCTCTTTCTGGATTCTCCGTTTTCTCTTCTATATTGTTATTCAAAAAAAAAAAAAAAAGAAAGAAAAAAAAGAGAAGAAGCAGCCTGAGAAGATGCTGTGGTTAGAAACCGCCTTTCCAGGCGATGCCCACATCTGCAAAGGAGACACTCTGCAATGCAAACAGCAGAGACAGCTCTCGCGGCAGCGGATTTCACACTGGGCTGAAGCATCACAGAGGAGAATCCACATGCTGGTTTTGATATTCATTAATCATCCGGCTAATTTGTTTTTACACAGGAGCGCTGACAGCAAACGAATGTTATTATAGCAACAGCGCACTGCATAATCCAGACTATTATGGTATTAGCATCGATGAAAACGACTGCTCTGTGTTCACTTATGCTCAACTCTGTGTCCAACGGCAATTGTAAATATATCTATTTTTATTCACATCTGCTGAAAGAAATAGACCTACCATATGTGGCCAGAAGGATAAAAGGATTGCTGCTGTCTTTTTCTTCCTCCTCCCTCTGGTCCTTATCTCAGGAACATGAGTTGAAATCTGGCCCAGAATTTACTGACTGTTCAGAGAGTTTTTATGAGGCAATGCTTTCTCAGGCTGATACTGAGACTATATACATATATATATATATTTTTATATATATATATGTACACACATGCACACATGTATTATTGTGCCTAAGGTTATTTCTCCAGTAAATCTCTTTCGTATTTGTATACAGGACTCATAGGCAGTATCCACACAGTGGTTAAGGTTAACTTGGGATTTGAGAGATCTGGTTTTAATTCTTCCCTCTGCCACAGGCTTCCTTTTTAATATACATATATATATATATACACATATGCATCACAGCAAAGGCACACAGAGCATTGTCTATGCTGTCCTTCAAATGCAGACTTGAACCCACCCTGGTGTTTAAATCGGCATTGCTTTTGTGCTTTATGGATGGGAATCCACGTACAGCAAAGGGTTTCAGGGAGCTTTGACCTACACAGGACAAGGGCAGACTTGGGCCACATCCTCCAGGACAGCAAGAAATCCGCTCAGCAATTCCTTTTCATCCACACACATCCAAGGTACAATAGATCTTGATGCTGCCCTTCATTCTGTCCCACAGGAAGATGACGTGGGTAAAGGTGAACCCATGCGATGATCAGCCCTGACAGAGGATCTTAGGAAAAGCTAATTAATTCATTTTTATTCCCCTTTCACTCTTCTGTTCACCTGAACCCTTTACAGAGTCAATACTCAGGTCACCTTTAGTGCCAAACTGCTTTGCCATCACAACAAAGTGGAGGTTAGGGACCAGGATCAGGTATACCTATAAAAATCCCAGTGTGTTATGGAGGCTTTCACATTCTCTTGGGCATCCTCTTTGGGGCTGATGGTGGAGGAGGAACCTCTAAATGCTGCATAGGAGGTGGCCCAGGACCTGTTGGGACTACCCAGGAGGGCTGTGTTCCTGCTCTGTCAGCGCAGTTGCTCATGTTGTCTCACTGAGTAATGGATTTACTTATATGGACACAGATATTTTATCACAGCTCTGTAACTGCACGTGATTTTAAAGCATTTAAAGCTTAACTGTAGCTAGAAGAGTTATTTTGAACCAGATGGGCACCTGGTCTTCCACACCATGGCAGCTCCCTTCACTCTCTTATTTTAAATAATACACTCATAAAAAATCAAGGGTGCCAATAAAGAGAGGAGAAGAGGGGTTGCAGGTGTTTAGTGGCTGCAGAATTATTAATACCAGTTTCAAGTATGTGATTGTGTTGTGTTACTACTGACAGTACAGTACTAAAAAAAAAAGAAAAAAAACAAACCCCAAAAACCTCACAACAATAAAATGTAAAAGAAATCAAAAGCCATTTGGTGCAATACTTTCAGGAGTCGTGCACATGGCCTTTATTATACCCAGATTTTAACCGTTTGGGTCGCTACAAGTTTATAACAAGAGTCCATGGCTGCAGGATGATTTACAGGAGTTCATTTTACCCCCTCATCAAACACAGGCTAAAAATCTGGACTGAAACCCCAAATCCAGCCTCAGTCTGCTTGAAGGAAGACCTGAGGAGGTATAAGACACCAAATCATAAATGCATTGGTACCCAGTTCTTGATGGAAAACTTAATGGGCACGGAAAATGAATTGCTCCTCCTCGTATCTGTTTGCCTTCCGTTATTTGTGGTCTCTCACACAGTAGGAAAGTTGTGGTTCCCCTGATTTGCTCACTCATTCTGTTATTAGAGGAGATCTTGCCCTGCACCGTGGGGACCTATTTTTCTGTCCTCACTCTTTAGCCAGTGCGGGGATCCCCGTTCATCAAAACCGTTTGTCAGAAAGTTAAAACATGTCTATGCTTCTTCCTTCCCATTTTCTGTTGTTCAAATACCGACAGCCAAAAATGTGTTCATATGCTTTATGCATGAGGGAAGGTGACTATTGATGCTAGCAAATGTGTAGTCATTTTTTTTCTTGTCAAAAATCAGTCCCTGGAATCACTGATGCCTTGTGAAATTACAGTCTAATGTAACCAACTGGAGTATAACATAACCAATTTCTTTACTTTTTAAGAAAATTGTTCTCCTGGAGGTTGAAACGCAAAACCAAGAAATACATGAAGTTATTTTTGTCCCTAGCCAGGGGAAATTAATGAAATAGCACCTCCCATTCTGTTGACATTGGCCAAGATCGCCCAAGTCCTTAGTAATATTGGGGTTCCCATTATGGGGAATACTGTAATCGCAGGAGGGATTCGGAATATTATACTGGTGGGAATGTTCGCGTAAGAGCCAATGCAGCCGGGCACTTACGTCCATGCTTAACTTTAAGCAAATAAGCAGCTGGAGTCAGCAGTTACAGAGCTGTGATAAAATATCTGTGTCCATGCTGGATCAAAAGCTATATGAAAAATACGTGCACGGAAAGTCTGACTCCGAGCATCAGAAACCATCGGTAAAGGTTGTCTGAAAAAAAGATTTACCCTCTATATATTCAGGAGTGTGTATTTGTATTTCAAATGCAGTGTTTTGCTGCGCTTTCTATAACAAGAATAATTCTTTTTCATAATCATGACGTTTTCAACACAGCTTTGCAGTTTGCAGAAGCCCTTTTTTCCATTCGGCTCCAGAGTGAAAATTTTTTGCTCGGTATCTTTGACCAGTTTATCTGTGCTTTCAGCTCCTTGACACTGCAGTCACTGCTCTATCCAACATTGGGCTGCTTACCTCTACATGGTGAATTTGTGAGGGAAATGACACAGGGAGGCCAAATACCCTCGGTGAAATAAGGAACCCCAGTAAGAAGCAAACATATTGTTCTTGGCTAAACCCGTCATTATTCAGCATCTATTTTGATAACGATCTTTGAAAGTACGGATTTTTCTTTGCGCAGACGATAGGTTGGTTTGCTGCAGTGCTCCCTGGAGTTTGGCATTCTTCAGCACTTTTTAAACTGCTGGGTTTGCACTACGTCTAAAACTCTATCCCAAATAATTTGTACATTAAACAATAATACTTATTAATAAAATTTGCTTGAAAAGTTAAATACATTAACTGGATTTTATTTTATTTTTTTTTGTTTTGTTTTTAGCTAAATGTGGTTTTGGAAGCCGTAATTGACAATCTCATTTCTGCTAAGAAAAATAATTTACTTTACTGTGTAAGTATGTAATTATATGCCTTGTTGTAATTGGTTTGAAGACTTTATTCTCTTCTCACAGGAAGAAGAGCTATTACAGGATGTTCCATGTGGCCTCCAAAGATCCACTTTCCTCCGAGTAATTCCAGTATATTTTTTTTTCCTTTTAATCTCTGTTTATAGAAAGCACACCTAATGAAGAGCTAGTTAAATAGTCATCATATCAGGACTAATTCCAGTCCACTTTCCACTGGTGTTATGATGGAATAAACCCCCTCCGTTGCAGTGGAGCAGCTCCTGATGGATGCTGCTGTAGGCACAAGGATGGGGATGGGTGGACGAGATGGCATCAGCCCAGCTGCTTCCCCTTCCCAGCAACCACAGCTCTACAGAGCTGGTGGAGATCCCACAGAGGAGAAGGATGGGCTGTCACAGCAATCCCCTTCTTCCCCTCTGTGTGTGCCTCTTGGTTGGTTTTCCTTCTCTCTTTGGATCCTATTTGCAAAGAGAGCAGTGGTACCCAAACAGGGATGCAGGATCTGAGCCTCATCTTGCTCCACAAGTCCCAGACCCAGCTCCTGGGGCTTAAACCTGCAGAAGCATGGCAGGATCAGGCCTGGTGACTAGGGGAAGTGCTACTCAAAACTAAAAGAAAACCAAGGAAGGTATTTCAGCATTGTGCAGCTCCTTCTCCTCTTCAGAGACAGACCCCAAAAAACATTTCCCTTCTAATCTTCCTGATACCAAGTGTAGCAAATTGTCAGCAGAGGTATGAAATCTGAAACATGAGCATTCAGCTAGGAGCAGACCTTGGCCAAGGACCTTCCCTTTCATATCTCATCCTGGTGTGCCCTCCCCCTCTCCCCCCATCCCTTCCCTTCCACCCATTGTACGGCTTCCAAGATTTCTCATGGAAATAACCCCATGGCTTGTTTTCCATTGCGGATTAATACCGGATTTAAGGCTGTTATTTTCTTTTTCCTGACATGTCGCCCATCACATCACGATTATTAGAGTTTTCTTTTGAAGAGTTACCTGAGGTGAAGTCTAATTGGACTTGAGGCTGCCGAGGAAGGATGCCAGGGCTCGGGAGCGCTGCCAGCCGCTGCTGTGGCTCACGCACAGGCAGCGATCGCGGCAACGGGCTCGATTTCATGCCATGATTTAAGATACCGTCTGTAAGGGTACACCTATGATAAAGCTGCAGGGCTTGTTAGAGCTCTGGAAGCGGGAACGGTGCCACTCCAGTGAAGGGAGACCGATCAGCCTTTAGTATAAAATTTAAGGGCAAAAAAAGAGATATATCAAATGACAGAATGCAACAAAGGAGGGGTTTAACGACTCCCGACTCTAACCCTGTAACAGTTTCCAGGCTCTCTCGCTGGTTCTGTGCATCCAGCAGCCGCTGGCTGATACCGCAAAGCCTACCCATCGATGGTTTCAATAAAATTATCTTCTATATCCTGCAGGGCATCTCAGGCTGGATTCTGCCAGCAGCACGAAGTCTGTCCCAGGGACTGTGGCTCTCATGTCACCTCCCCAGCCCCGCTTGCACGGGAAGCAGCGGCACCTCTCGCACAGGTGAGTGCTGCACGGTGACTACACCGGTGACCACTGCCCGGGATGGCTTGAAAGGCTGGCTTGTCATTCTCTGTCAAGGTATTTAATGAGAACTGAATCAGAGAATCAGAATCGTTCAGGTTGGAAAAGACCCTTGGGATCATCAAGTCCAACCATTAACCCGGCTCTACAAAGTTCACCCCTAAACCATGTCCCCCAGCATCACAGCTAAACGAACCTTAAACACATCCATGGATGGTGAGTCAACGGCCTACCTGGGCAGCCTGTTCCACTGTCTGGCTACTCTTTCTGTGAAAATTTTTTCCCTAATTTCCAGTCTAAACCTACCCAGGACACTGAGCATCTCTGATGATGCTCCGTTGGTGTCACTCCATGAGCATACAGATTTTTTTCCCTTCAGTTTATAGCTGCTCTCATCTGTTTCTAGCTAAGCCCTGGCTGTGCTGATAATGAATAAAATGTCAGGCTTAAGGAGATGGCTTTCCCCAATATATTCAATTAACTTCAAATGGTGCTGGAGAAACCACCTCATTTTCTTTCTTGTCTACCAATACAGCTATTACGTTTTCCTAACGAATAACATAAAAACACAAAGGAGGAAAAAGGATTGAAATGCCATCACAGCTCACTCTCTGGACCTCAAGGACTCTGCTAAGCAGGCAGTAATAGCGGGATTAGCAACTTACATTTGGTCTGCATGGGCATTTCGGAGCACAAACACCAGCTAAACTTCCAAGTCAATTTATTTTCATGAGGTGTTTTAAATCAAACCATTTCAGCAGCAGCTGGATGCGATGATAGTGGGGCAAGGAGATGGTGGACAAAAATAAATTAAACTTTAAAAAGAAATTGTGACTTAGCAGGAGAGGAAAAGAGAGGAGAAAGTGTTGAAACAGAAGTTTGATTTTCTCTCTTGCAACTTCTTCTTTTCATTTCGCTTTAAACAAGCTGTAGAGATCACTTTGATGCGGGCTATGGGATTGTTCCCTCAGAGGAGGTTAAAAACAAAGCCCATCAGCCCTTAGGCCCTTTTGGTAGGATGATGTTTTTCCATCTTATCTTATCAGCCCAAATGATGACTTAATTGGGAACGAGTGCCAGTTGACCAACTCTCTCCTAACCAAAGGTGGCAAAAGGTCCCTTAATGAATTCTGAGCTCCCATTGATACAAATGCCCAGCAAACACACGCAGGCATGTACAGACACACGGGAGGGAGAGACTAAACCCCTTATTTACCATTTCTGTACAATCAGATGGTTTAGAGATTAACAGAAAAGAAGGAGGGGGGAGAGGAGGAGGGGAAAGTCACATGGGAGGGAAGAAAAAGGAAAGCCACGTTTTCTATCTCTTCCTATATATATATATTTTAACTTTTTTTTTTTTTTCCCCCCCAGTTTCCAACCCCATGTTGTGACTTTGACAAATGATGATGCGTGGAGAAGATTTATGCCGGGTCTCGGAGCATTAGCACATTATCACGAGCAAAACAGAACCCTTGGTCAACATCATTGGGGACCCATTGAAAACTTTTTTGAAAGTGATATATGGGCCACAGCCCATCTTAGAAAGAGCTGCGCTGCTGTCCTGCTGGATGGAGGCTGGGTAAATGCCCAGGGAGAGACAGCTGAAGACACTGAGCATTAGATGAGGAATGGTTAGTAAAAACCCATTCTGGAAAGGAAAGAGGAACCTCTGTGCTCTCGAGGGACCAGCGTGTTGAATGATTTAATGGCTACCTTTAGGAAATGCCTTTTGCTTTATTGCTCGCTTTCTGACTTTTTTTTTTTTTTTTTCTTTTTTTGTCTTTAAGGAGAAGAAATACAATGTAGGCTCTTCCCCTCGTTTTCACCTCAGTATCCCAACTCAGCAGTCCTGAAAGGCCACGGCTTGAAACCTGTCATCTTTGCAAAAGCCTCCCCAGTTGCCTACAGAGGGTCTTATTGATCAGAGCATTCCAGATTGGCCGGTTGTTGAAAGAAACCAACCCCAAACCCCCCAATTCTATGTATACGTATTTGCCACAGATGCAAAAGGATTTCTGAATTCCTTACCAAGGGTTTCCACTCCTGTTAACTTCATTCTGAACGAACTCCCAGCACCTCTCAAGAGCAGGGCTGTAGCTCCCAGGATTAAGCTGTGCAGACTTTCCACAGAGGTGTCAGAAATTGTATGGAAAACTGGGATTTTCAGAGATATTCCCGGCATCAGCCCAATA
This sequence comes from Todiramphus chloris collaris, assembly GCA_025345505.1. Lineage (NCBI taxonomy): Eukaryota > Metazoa > Chordata > Aves > Coraciiformes > Alcedinidae > Todiramphus > Todiramphus chloris. Next base: position 2,105,493 of record JANVCC010000127.1, on the reverse strand, counting down.
GTCTTTATCCCACTTTGCTGCCAAAACTTCTTTAGAATGCTTCCCACCCCTCGCACATGAAACTGGGCAAAAATTGATTTGCATCTAAGTCGAGTTGCTGACGACATTCACTGTGCTTCTAGGACAAAATGTTTGACTTTTAGTATTTCTCTATAATAAAATTAATATGAAATTTTGGGAATGAATATTAGCGTTTCAGTTACAAGGTCTTGCTCTCCAATTTTCTTTGAGATTCCAGAAAAATCACACAGAATGTAGAAGTCCCTATTTTGCTTCTGATTCACCTGTGACTGAAATCTCAAGATGTTATTTCATTTTCCAGATTTTTATTATCTTCAGGCCTGAAATTTTAAGGAAGGGTTAAGATTTCAGAAGTATTTAGCTTCACATAACCAGCGTTGAGGCAGTTTACCATTTCAGAGGAATTTTAGACTGTTCTTTTAGGAACATGTGCATCTTTGCTAGAGCTACATCAGCTTTAGAAGCCAAAATAGCCTCACAGAAGTTATTGAGAAACTGTGGGTTACAGCATGAGATTAATGCACGTAAACATTTTGTACAGGGAAGAGAAACTGTAGAAATCACAGAAGTGGTCCTGAAAAATTGGATTTATTAAATTTGTGGTCCTTAAAAGTTGGATTGATTCAATTTGTCTCATTGGAATCTCCATTTCTTCCACAAACCTTTTATGCAGGGATGAGAAACTGTAGAAATCATGCAAGTGGTCCCTAAAAGTTGGATTGATTAAATTTGTCTCATTGTAACCTCCACTTCTTCCAGAGGTGGTTGTATATTGGTAATATATGTGTCATACTTGAAGAAGTCACTCATTTTTTTTCTTATCTACGGTACTCTGAACGAGCTGTGCCTCTTGGAATGCCACAGTTTAGCTAGAAATCTAAAATAAATAAACAAACCAACAAACGACTGGAATTAGCAGAAAATATTTAAAGTTTAAAGGGGTAAAGTTAACACAAGGAGGCTCTTTATCACTCAGAAACAGGCTGCACATCCACGTTTTGAATGAAAGTGCCACGGAATGAAGAAAGACCCGCTCGTCCTCCTTTCATATACAAACTACAAACGTTAAACGTGCCTTGTAAACAATGAACGGGGAGCGCCCGAGTTTTTGGTGCTCTTATGGAAGTTTTTCAGCGCGCACGCAGATAAAGAAAACATTTTTGAGTAAATGACTTGTATCTTTTCAGCACCGTTTCAAGTGCCGTGTGTCAAGATGATTGATGATATAAGCCCGTAGCAGCTTCATGACAAATGAGTGATTTTGACATATGTTTGATGCTCTAAGCATTTTTCACTTGAAAGTAAGACGAACTTGCTTTTCAGGTGCTGCCTTTGCTCCCGAGTTTGTAATCGAGCCTGGGAATTCAGTTATCTGGAGGACAGCAGCGTTTCTGGAAATATCATCAGAGCACCCAGCAATCAGCGTTTCCCCAGCGCTACCGTCTTATTGTGCCTGAAGAGATACAACCTAAATGCAGGAGGAACCCCAGCACACAGATAAGTGAATTGGGTATTAGGTTCGGAAGTGATAACGGGATGACTCTAACAATATAGTCTCACTTCTCCAAAAAATGTCTGGCTTTCAAGAGACAGGGCCTTTTATTTACTTTTTAAAAATTATTATTTATTTATTCTTTTTTTTTTTTTTTTGCAATTTATTTGTTCCTGCCATTTTACAGCTTTGTGGATTTGTATATGAACAGAACTCCACAAGCGATCGGAATTGCCGGGTTCGTTGTCTTCAAACATGAGACCAACAGAAAATATAGGTCTTTAGTTAAAAAAAAACCCAAACACACCATGTTACAAACCTAATCTAACGGGAAGCACCGATAATCCTGATTTCGGCAGCTGCCTTGGTTTAGGTGCAACCTCACCACCCTAGGAGCAGGACAGGGAACGGAACGAGACTTGCAGAAGTCTTGATCCCCTCCTTTCTTTAGCTCCGTATTGAGATAACCTTTGCTGATGAGTTCCTGGCTTTGCATAAGCACAGGCTGCAGAATCAGATCCAATATTTTATCATGGCTAGGAAAAAAAAAAAAAAAAAAGAGAGGGATGAAAAGGGCATTTTCCACAAATAATGCTGCTCAGTGTTGCTGCTCAGTGTTGCCGCCAGCTCTACGCCGAGATATCAGACCGTGCTTGCGCTCTTTCCTCCTTGGACAAAAACAAACCCGTGTTTTGAGAGAGTACCGTTGTAATTGTGGGCAGTTATATGGAGGGGAAAAATAATGTGGTTTGTCATCAATCTCTCGGTGTGGCACACAAGGGCTGACTTGTTGAAATTTTGTAGGCTGTATTTACAGAGAAAACATAGACCTGGTGCTGTGCAGGGCCCTATCAGTCCCAAGGTCTGGAAGAATCATATTGGAGAAAAAGGGAAGGCTTGAATCGTAACCTTTCAGGATAATCTAATCCATAAGGGAATGAAAATTACTCTGCTCCTGTGAGCAAGATCAAAACCTGAAGAATTTAATTATTAGGGCCTTATTTGTGAACAGATACACAGACTGCTTTGAGGCAAGAGCTAATAAATAGCAACAATTACTTGTAGTGCTGGTTTATGCATCCACAAACAACGGGGAAAATCAAGGATGGATGCTTCCAGCCTTGCAAAATGCTACGCTGGAGTAAAATGAGGTGGTGTGTTGCTGTAGAGAGGCAACGTGAGCAGAAGGTGTAATGTGGCTCTAACCTAGGAGACAGCATTCAGAGAATGTGTTGGAGCTCAGACTGAGGCAGATTCTGTTGAGTTATCTTGGAGACAGCTTTCATCAGGGTGGTGTCCTTTATTTTCACTTGCCTGCTAAAATTACCTGCTAGGCCTGGTGAAATGATGAATATTTTTTTTTTAATTCAGTGGATGAAATGAAAAACTGGAGGTCCAAGCTGGTAGATTTTGGGGGGTTTATGCTAGAAACTATTCACTGTATTTGGCCCATATTTGTGGATACTATTGGTGGCCTTCCTTCTTCTCCTCCCTCAGTAGTATTTTTTTGTTCATTTTTGTATTATTTTTTAGAATGGTGTTAATACGTGGAGGAAAATAGCTCCAGTGTGTGAGGCTTTGTAAAAATCCTATAGCAAGCCAGAGCCCTTTCTCTAGCTGTTCACAACAGAACTATCACATCTACCACTATGCTGATGAGACCAAAAGAAGAAACACATAAGAGATAGGCTGTTCCTGACTCTGTTTTTGCCCTGCAAAAGTTCAGCAACTCCTCTATAGGTGCAGGATCCATTTACAGTCAATGCAGAAAGGATCCAGAGAGTTCAAGAGGAAGAGTCACATCTTAGAGCATCATATGGTATCACCCTGACACAAAACGTGGCATAGACTGAAGAGCTCATAGTCCTTCCACCTCTGTAACAAGAACATCCCCAGCCTGGCTTGCCCTAGGACAAGTTCTGTTTGTAACTCATTCGGTGTATTTTCTTTTTTTCTTTTCTTTTTTTTTTTTTTTTAACCTTGTTATTCTGCAAAATTAGAAACGCTGTATGAAAGGTAAAACCCTCCCCGTGTAGTAAACGGCCTTATTCTGCAACCTGAGTATTTTTCTCCTTCACTTCAATAATTCTGGAGGAGATTTCAAAATAAAACTGAATCTACTTCTTATTAATATTGCCAAATGAGTCACCCACACGCATAGCTCTAATACATAAAAGGAGCATTTTCTTTTACTTCCATAAAAATATCCAGAGGGCAGTGGCAGGGAGAGTAAACTGAGAAGACCAAAGTTAAACAAAACCAGTCTCATACGCTTTCTGCAACTTCATTGTCTGCTTTGCATCTTGCAGGAGAAAATGTGTAGGTTTGCACTTTGCAAGTTCTATAGTTAAAAGAGATTCTCGTAAAACCCCAATGGCTATTTTAATTAGTTCACTGCTTATGCACGCGTATATAGATTTAATTCTCACGTTCTGTCTTATTAAGACCATGGTGGGTAGCTGCTGGGTAATTGCTTGTAATGTCACCCCAACCTATCCGAAATTTGCCAGCTTTCAGGTTTTGCTCTAAGTCCAAATCTAGGACAGATTTATGGAGTTTTATTACTGAAATGGATAGGTTCATATATCTTGAGCTGACTTGCCTGGAGTCCACAAAATTCCAGGGAATAATTGACTGACCAATCGGCCTACCGTCTATAAATGTAGAAGCTGAATATAGGTGCTCTCCAAGTCTGAACCTACCTTCAATATGTTTCCCTCTGCGCTAATTCCTGGAGCACTGTTTCCATTAAATCAGTGGCAAAACTTCAACAGAGCCCCGAGAGTTTAGGATCAGGCCTGCAGAGCCTTGCTCACAAGAAAGGAAAGGGTGAAATTTCTTGCACGCTTTTATTTGCCAGCTATTGTAGTTTCCAGTCGACACGAGCTGTTTGCAGATCTTGCATTCCTCTGTACATCTGACCATTGCAAATGAGAAAAACAAATCAAGACTATCAACACGGGTCGTTGCAATGTTTTTTTGACACAGAAAACCTTCAATATTCGTGATTCTTTCTTTCCAAAAAGTCCTATACTCAACTGGGGGAAAAAAAATAATATTAAAAAGGCATTTTCAAAATGAAACTGGAATTATTGTTGCCATTCTAAAGTTAATTGGAAGCAAACATTTGGGGTCAGTCAGTGAACCAGGAAACCTCTCACTGGCTCAACTGGAGTAACACAGCTTTTTGCCTGCTTGCATTAATGTACATAAATACATATTATGTACATAAAAAATCCTAATACTTCTTACACAGCCTTGTGTATAGGAACAGCATTAGGATAACTCAGTAATGCTGATGTTATTGTTCCCCAATTGCATGATGCCCTTAGTTCCAAAATAAAGGTTTCCAAAGCTTTTTTTACATCTGTAACATCTAGTGGAATAGAACTCTTCCTTGGAACCCAGGAACCCAGATTCTATGTATCAGCTGCTAGCTGAAGGGAGGTGGGAATGCTGACCACATTCTGGGGCAAAACCCTACTCTTCCTTACAAATGTGTCCCAAAATCACAGACTGCTGTGCCAGCTTCACACAATGTTTTGTGTGGCTTCTTTGGAGGAAACCTCTAACACCAAACATTGGTTTGCTCTACTCCGAGTTGTAGTTTGTTCTGCTCCAGCACCTGTAGCTTACACACACACAGGGAACAGTTTAAAAGGAGTTTCTTTGCTCCCTGAAAGAGGAAAGTCCTCTTCACCTGCATCCCTCATATATTTGCTGAACCTGGCTCCTGAGCAGCCAAAGCACATTATTCTCCTGCCTTAGATGCTGGCATCTCAGTGGCACAGCTCTGTCTCCTGAGTAAAGTTTCTACCCCTGAGGCAACACATTTTGTATGAAGATTTTTAGCAAGTAAAAGGATACCAAGAGCGCAGAGAACCAGAGCAATAATTGTTACGTATATACGAAGCGAGATAGGATTCAGATTTAGGGGATGATAAAGTTCACGAGGTTCTTCAGTTCTAGTGACCGGGTCAGTTTTCCAGAAGGGCAGAGCAAAGGAAAGGGAGAAAAGAAGGAGGAAAGCAGAGAACTCCTATAAGCAACAGTAAAAATAATTCTAAAATACCCAGTATGACACAGTAATTGGTAACAATACTTCAATGGCATTGTAAAATACTCACTATGAACGACAGTTGTTCTTAAAAGGGGTATGAATGGCTGGGGATATCGACTATTGATTACAATCCTGATCAGTTAGCCCATTTCCTGATCAGTTAGCCCATTTCCTGTGGGCATAATTGTGAAAAGCATTTGGATATAGGCAGGGACAGTAATTGGCGTTTGCCCGCCTGCTTGTCTAGATCAAATTAAACAGTCGTGTAGGAATCTGCAGGCACAAGGCAGCTGAATATGCTGGGGTTTGTCCCACCGACTTTAACAGAGAACAATATCTGCTATAGAGGCTTTTAAAATGAACCCCTGGGATTTTGTAATGAATTATTTCCCATTTTCTTGTCTCACGGAAAGTTTCTTAACTGCTTAATCCAAAGCCCATCAGAAACAATGGAAATCATTTCATTTACAACGCGGGATTTTGAATAAGACCCTGAGCAGCAGTGAAATAGATGAAGGTCTATAAAAATGAAACATCAATATGCCCAGAAATCATTTTACAACTGTTCAAAATTTCATGAATAATAAGAGGGTTTTTTTTACTTTTTTTTTTTTCTACAGGATTTTTACATCATCTTACGGACTTCCTAGGCAGAAATGTGATTTCCCAACAGATGTCAGAACCTGGCTGGTTCTGTATGTATGTACTAAAGATCCCAGTTTCTGTTACTTTCTGTGAGACACAACACCCATCATTCTAGAGAGAAGAAAACAATTCTGCAGGGCTTAATTCTGAGCTTGCAAAACCACCCCAACCGATCACGTTTGTCTCTTCCACGTGCAGTAAAATTACCTGACAACTAGCAGTTTGAAACACATCTCCAGAAGTTCCTGACTGTTTTTAAAAGAGGCTTTAGGGGATTTTGCAGCCCTCCCTTTCAAATTCAGGATGCATTGCGATGCTACTGCAAAGCTTCCTCACATTAGGAGGCTCAACTATTTTTCACCTGATTTAGCATGTTGCCCTCATCTTCTGTCTTCCTCCCCTGTATGTCCATATATGTTCAGCTACATCTACATGTGCATGTTCTCCTTTTTTTTTTATGCTGAGAGACACTGCTTTTTATTTCCAGCTCAGTGGAACAGCAGCACTTCTTCGTTAATGCCAGCAAAGGTGACTTTAGGGATTGATTTCAGTGTCGATCCCCAAAAGACTTGTTCCTTCACTGAAGTAAATTGTTGTATTATTATTTCTTCTTCTGTGTTGGAGAAGGTGATGAGATCATTTATTGTTTTTAAGGGTTAATAGAGCCTGTCAGGGTCTTTTTCCCTCGGCTGGCTTTGCTGCTGCTCTAGGATCAGTAACAGCTCCAAGCTACATGATGCTAAATCAGACCACACTTTCCTGAAGAAAAGAAAAGGAAAGAAAAAAAGAAAACTTACCACCAAGCGAAGAAGCAGTTCAGTCTGGTTTAAAGGAAGGGAAGGGAGGGAGGCAGGGGGAACAGGGACTAACTTTGGAGAGAAAATAACAAACTTTAAGTCCCGAGGTCTTTCCTCTATATTGAAAGGCAGTTTGGAAAGGAAATTAGTAAAAACAAACAGAAGGTGCCAAGCTTTCTTTATCATACCTGGAGTAGGATATGCTAAATTCCACAAGCTCTCGCACTGGCGCCTGGTGCTGTGTTGGAAAAAATGGTACCCATGGCTCTATAAAATGATCTATTGGGACTTCAAAGTCGTGGCAGCCCCGTGTGGCACAGGATGTGCTCAATTAATTATGTGATTTTTAAATGACAGGGGTTGGGAAAAGTAAAAATAATAAAAAGGGGAAAGAAAAAAAAAAAAAGAGAGAGAGAGAACATGATGAAGAAGAAAAAAGTTTTTAAAGAAAATAATATTAAAAAAAATTTGGAGAAGTAAACTGAAAGGCCTTGTTGTCTGTCTGCCAAACAGCAGCAGCAGATAAGGTCCATAGTTGCCGTGGAAACTCAGGCCCGTAGGAGACAGAATCCAATTTCAGAAACCACAAAATCAACATAAACGTGTGCAAAAATAAAAAGGTTTGTTTGGCAAGTAATAAGTAGAAGGCTACCAATGTATAAAACAGATGAACCGGGGTGACCTTAGCCAACTTTAAGCCATAATAATGACGATGTCCCATGTAGCTTTGGCACCTCCGAAATGAGCAGTAACGAGACGCCGTCCGTGCTGCCGACTGTTATCATCTAATTGCCACCTTTTTTTTTTGGTAATACTCAATCCCCAACATCTCCCTCCCCCTTTACCCCTCTCCTAAAAAAAAAAAAAAAAAAAAAAAGAGTGAGGAAGGAGAAATATTCATTAAAATCTCATTTAAAACCTCAAAAGGCTGAGGGATTCCAAATTGATGCTTTTAATTCAGTTTTCACGTATATATTGTCTACTAGTACTGTCCAAAGTCATCATATATAAAAGAGTCATTTTCCTTTCTCGCTGTCCACCATATGTGGCCACAAAAAGTCAGACCTTCAACCACTTCCGAGTCTGTGAAGACCACGCAATTGCAACCTTTGCAATTTTCCTGGAAAAACCTGGTGTAATACATGAGTGTCTATCACTACATTAAAATAGAAAAGACACCAGACTCCCTCTTCTAATTCCAGCTCCAGGGATTCCTTCAGTGAAGATGGCTTTGGGTTACCCAGCCAGCTTTTAAACCAAACCGTATCAGTCGTGGGTGAAGGGGGATGGTCAATACTTTTCCCTGCTTATATTTTTGCGGGAATTTTTAGCAGGTTCTGACATTCTATGAGACACCCCTGGAAAAAAAAAATTAAAAAAAGAAATAAAAGAACTTCCAAAGCCTTAATCCAGGCAGGATTTCACCCAGCCTGGTCTCGGTGCCTGCAAATGGGCTGTAGGCAGAGAGGCTTTAAGGCTCTGCCATGGTTACAAACTCCCTGAATTCTGCACTGCTCCTCTGAAGAATATCTCTCAACTTCATCCAACCAAACTGCAGGAATCTCTCTGAAGAAATTCTAAACGCTATTCCCAGCAAGCAGGGGAAGAGCAGCAGGGGGAGACAAACAGTTGCACTTGTGGGGTAAAAAGCTCCATTTTCTATTATTTTATTACAACCTGTCTGCTGGGAGCCCCTGCCAGCGAGAAGGGATGAATTCACTTTATCGTAAGGGTCCATTTCCAAGAGAAACAACGGAGTGGATCGTGTCTCCCTACAGTGCTGAATGTCTATTTCTGCTTTAGAAAACAAGACTTTATCTCCTCTATCTGAACATTACTCTGTGTTTCTTTTTCCCATGGGTCGTGAACAAGGAGCCGTGTGTCAGCTCCGTATGACTGCTGCCCTACCCAGGGTGCTGCAAGTCTGCTAGGGAACGAAAAACAAACCAAAGTCCTGACCAGGACTTCCAAAAAACTGCTCCTCACCTTCAGGGTAAAGATCTCCTGCTCAACTGGTGCTCGCAGTGGCACGGTACAAGCCTTGCTTTAGCATTCCCTACGTAGGATAGTCCCCAACAGTCCCCAGCGTACAATACCGTGCTGGTGCCGACCAGGACACTTCCTGTCACTGAACTGGGGTTATTAATTTGGCCATTAATTTGGTAGAGTCCTTATTTCCATATCACTACGTCCTATAGTTTCTTCTTTCAGCGAATGTTTTGCTTTGATGTTAATCGTCCTTACTCGGGTAAAATGAGATTGGCTTCAACGTTGGCCAGCAAACTTCATGGGATGGTTTGTCCTGAGAAGCACGGAGGGAGGCAGTCCTCTCTGCTATTTATGAGCAGGGGAGGTTTTATGAGGCTCTGCAAGGTAAAGGCCTGGTAAATCTCTGCACTTCATACAGACCACTGCAGTTCTGCTTTATGCTATTTTCTTGCTCCCAACAGTGGCACATGGGTGAAGCAGCTGCTTCATTTGTCATGTTTTTAAGAGCACAATTACACAGCCGCGTGGAGTTTGGAGTTACCCTGACAAGCAAAGGGCAGAAGACTGAGGTGGAAGATGTGGCACGAGGATCTGCATGTCTCCAGCACTTCTGCTTTACCAGAGCTTTCATCCAGCAGCTTGTCCTTCTCTAGCCCTTACTTTGGGAGCTTCACTTGTGTTTTACCCCCAAATGCATTGACTTTTCTGCTATTTTACAGGCTCCCGGGCAGCGTGATCAAGAGCTTGGGCACTGCAAACACCTTGGAACTCTCTACTACCCTCTACAAGTTTGCCTCTGTCAGGCAAAAGCCTCACGATGGAAGCAGAGAGGAGCCAGGAGGAAAGAGAGGGGCGGAAAACCTAAGCTGAGAAAGAGAGGAGCATCCCCTCCTCGTTACAAAAGAAATTCTCACTTTCAGCTCAGTTCAGTGCAGCTTTTCAGCCAGTTCAAGAGCACAGCATTTCCGTGCCACTGAGCAAGCTCAATAAGCAGCAGTGACAGCGTGGGGTTTCCACGTCTCGCTACGCGGGGACTCCCCGCGCACAATGAGCTCCGACCCCGCGAGCTGCGGGGCCAGGGCTGGGCTTGGCAGGTTTTCCCCTCTCCTTCGCTTTCCCCAGAGTCGCTGTGTCAGCGAAATCCGGAGCTAAGGTGGCTCGCTTGCCATCCGTGGGCTGGATTTGTCACCTAGGCTCTGATGTCCCCGGCAAACGGAGCGATGCCAAGTTCCCACAGTCCGGTCACGCAGAGCCCTGCGGAGCAAACATCGGGAGGGTTTGTTTGCTCTGGTCACCTGGGGTTTGCCACGAGCTGCTCCCCTCTCGGGGATTCTGCTCTTGACCACGCGAGCCCAGGCGGGCTGCAAACTGGGACAAAAGGGAGAGGTGCACCCTTGCTGACAGCAGCCAGCTTAGAGGAGCCGAGGGATGATGGGGTGGCAGGCACAAGGGGCTGGGAATAAAGAGGTCTTGTGTTCCCTTCCCGGGGCTGCCAGCAGTTTGCTGTGTGGCAGCGAGTGAATTATTTTGGCCTCTACTTTCCAAGGCGCCCACAAGCTTGGATGCGTCGGTTTTTGCACGGTCAGTTTGGGTTCCTTGCATTCTGCAGGGCCTGGTTCTCAGAAGCAATTACAGACTGAAGATGTAACTCTCTTCCCTACGGGCTGCAAAAAGTAGACGCTCGTTACCCACAGGCAGACACCAAAAATTAGTGACAACTCCTCTGCCTAGGTACAGAGCTCGGGAAAAGATAATTACTCCTTCTCTCCTGCACATCTGCACCAGGCCAAATATAATGAAGCCCTATATTTTAACGGGCAGCAATGTTTAATATTTGACATTAGGTAAATATACTTTCCTTGCCACTAGAATAATTTCATACAGATTTAGGGTGGAGCTTTGAAAAGCTGCTGGGTAATGGAGTACAAATTCGACTGCGCTCAAGGCTTATACTGTTTTGAAAGTCCCACCCTTAATCTCTGGTCATTATAAACTCTTACCAGCCAGTAAATCTCCACCGCCGTGTTTTCAATAATGGTTATACCAAAAAAACCCAACACCTGAGGTCAGATCTTCTGAGGCTGGGCTCTGGTGTTCCTGAGGACAAGCGGTGATGTCACACGCAGCCCCGCGGGCTCCGCGGCAGGGCTCGGGCAGGGGAAAATTTCTATTTATGCGAAACCTTTGGCAATGCGGAGCAATGGAAAAGGACATAAAGAGCAGAGAGCCTATAGCTGAAATGTAAATAGCAGTTTTTATGAAATATGTCTCCAAGTTAGCCCATGCCCGACAAAAGTTCTTGAAACGTATCTGGATATATTGTAATGCCTTTTTTTAAAAAAATTTTTAAGTACTTTACCAGCCTATCTATGGCAGTTCAGGGGATGTCAGCGGCAGCGCTGCGTTTAACATGATAGATATTTTAGAATGAAACGATAAATCTCTGCAGACTCAAAATCTACTTCCTTTTAAAACAAACGAGGGTAATGGCAAATGGAAATTTACAGTCACGGGGAAGCGAGTGGTGCTGGTGCCTGGTCTGGATGCGGCAAACAGGCGGCTGTTTCTTTAAGGGAGTGACTCTTCTCATTGGCCTCGAGTCCAGCAAAGGCATCAGTTGGGAAAGATCCATGAAAAGTGGTTATAGAAAGGGTACGCTAATTACCTAGCTGAGCAATCAAGGAAAAGCACCTTAAAAATACTGCTTAGCATATAGGAATGCTTATAATCGATTTAAGTGAAACGATAAAGAATTTATTAAATAAGGTGAATTTATTAAATAGGGTAGACTTGAAAATCTCCCATTGTCTCTAACTTTTTAAGCTTTAAATTGAGTTTTCTGAAGTGGTGCTTGGACCACGGCGACTTTAAAGGCCTGGGTTTGGTGGGATCAGAGTGAATACAAACCAGCTCTGCTACCTGTCCAGATGCAGTCGGACACACACGGCAGTACTGTTGTTCCCTCTCATCTTCTGGTGCTTCCTGTGTTTCCCTGTGCCTCTGATTGCTCCCGAGTCCTGGAACAAGAAGACAAGGCCAAGACAACTCAGAGCTTAACTCTGCCAGCCTGTGTTTGGGATGATGGAGAGGGAAGGAAGGGAAAATTGTCTAGAAGTCACAACACTAGTCCCGTACGGAAGCCTGGGTGACCACAACGGACGTGGTGGAGGGTTCCCTCCAGAAGCTACCGCTGGTTTATGCGAGGTAAGTGGTGTAGTTTTAATAAGGTAACAAAGCCTTTGAGCTTCACCTACCCTCACATCATTCAGAAATAACATCTGAAGCATTTTGCAGAGTGATATCCGGCACGGAAGATGGTTTCTCTTCCTAAATAGTGGCTTTATTACAAGGTGCACCAGAGTTTTGTGAGATGTCTCCTCCACTATTTTTCCGTACAAGATGATAATAATCACACAGTAAATTACCCTGAAATAGAATAACAGAGCCCCCTTAAGCCATAACATTAAGAACCTGAATTGTTTTTCAAAAGACAATTAAATAGCTCGTTATGTGATTTATTCTGTTGTGCTACACACACAAGGTATAGCTTATTTTTCCATTAAAATTTAGCTGGTTTCCAAGAACAAGAAAGAAAAACGCTTGCAAACACCACATTTCTTAGGACTGGCCAAATTGGGAAAAACTTCAAGTATCACCTTTTTATATTTAATACATATACCAATGTCATGCCATCTCATTGGAAGTCTTTTCCAGGCCCGTAACCCCAAAGAGAGCTGCTTCAGCTTTCCCTGCAAGGAACTGACTCAGCCCCATGATGGGAGTTTGGTGAGCCTGGGATTTGGGTGAGTACATTTTCTGCCCAGTGTATCGCACAGTTAACAGTGTTAAGCTTAAAAACAGCCCGTGAAATCAGCTCTGGTTTTTTTTGCGGGGTTGATTAAGCAAGACAAAATCAATTAGTGTCTGAGACCTCACAGGTTTCTGTGGGCAAATTGTTCCAATTACCAGCACCCAAGAGCAAATTAGGAAGCAATTAAAAGGAGCAGCTGCAATTTCACTAAGCTACTCTTGTCACTGTCATATACATTCCGGTTTAGGCTCATTAAAAAGGTGTTTTGTCATTTCAGTTTTTCTTTAACAGTGGCATTTTTCTTCATTAAAAAAAAAAAAGTTGAAACGCACACATTTGGAAATATTTCCTAAAATTGAGGTAGGTGAGGGTCTGTGCATGTGTATGTTTATATTGAATGTGGTTCAGGTAAATGCCTTTGGAGGGGCTGTTGGTTCCAAGAGCTGATTTGCATGCACAGAAGTCTCAATTAAAAAAACAGGCCCCTGTGCACAGTGTACGACTTCTCGTGAAGTCCCCATCAGAAAGAAAAAATAGGAAGCGAGAAAAACCCATCATCTATCCATCTCCTTGCCTGAAATAAAACAATAAAGTCCTGGTTTATCGGCGTACATTCACACAAGTCGTGTACAAGCCGCGCTCAAGAGGCTACTGCCTTCAGTCAAGGTCACACTGCAAACAGGAATTAATTATGCTGCACTCCAGTTTTGCCTCACAGTCAGACGAAGTGGGAAATTAAGATTTAAATTACTCAGCGGCACGCAGGAAATCGGAATCCTAACCTATAATATTTCCCAAGCAAATCCACCATCCCCAACTCATTCCAACTGAAAGAGAAATCCACGCTGTGCAGCCTTGCACCCTCGGGTCCAGCTTCCCTCATCTGACTTTTTTTTTCCCCCCTAAACGGTGTCTGCTGCCACCAGCCATTCTGTCCCGGGCCCTGCCTTTTCCCATTCACATTCCTAAACCTTCTGGAGATTCTCCATCTTCTGTACCTTCAGTCTCGGGGCACTGGCTAATCCCAACGTGTTTAATGCTTTGGGTGCTGGCTGCTTTCCTTGGGCTTGGAGCTGTTCAGCGGTGAGAGGCTTCATGCCAAGGAAGGAACATTTCTGGTCAGTGGGTGGTGGGATCTGCCCCAAGCCTAGGGAGGAACAAAGCCACTTTTCTCGGCTTCTACCCGTGGATTGATCCATCTCATCTCTTCACCCAGCCTGGGCTTTTAGCTGGAGCCGTCCCCGCTCTCTGCTGAATCCAAATCCCCTCGTAAGCGCGGAGGCAAAACACATCAGGAGCTGAGCCGAGTACAAATGTCCAGAGTGAGCTTTTTTTTTTTTTTTTGGCGAGAGAGGCATTCGCAGTCACTTTGAATCACTGCACAAGTCCATCTTAATTGGGGGCAAGGGAAAGAAGAGTTGGTGGAGACATGGCACTTGGCACTGCAAAGAGGAGACAGCAGCTCCTCACTGGCACTTGTGGAGACACATGGTCCTGTGTCAATAAAGCGGGAGGTGGGAGAGACCCCCCCCATCCTCTTGGAAATGGGATGGAGAGATGAGGCTGCAGTTCAGAGCAGGAGGAAGGAAAGGATGGGGAGACGCAGACATTTCAAGGACTGGGGATGCCGACTGCATTTGTTCTCGAGCGTTTAAAAGGTTAAAAGTCTTGTCGGCTAAACACCATGTGCTAGTCTGAGAGGTACCACCCAAGGGGGGAAGGAAAAAAAAAAAAAAAAAAAAAGAAAAACCAGGCAAATTAAAAAAATAAGCCTCACACCCACTAGTCTGCAGTCAAATCTGCCCTGTCATGCTGAGGGACTGCTGGAGGAGGAGAGGAAAGCGGCTCGCTCCAGCCCTAATAATTCTGATGATTCATCGCTCCGAATTAACAGAGGTCTTTGGGGACAGAAGCAACAGGGATCCCGCTGCTTCTTGAGGGATAATAAACACTCCTGGTAAACACGCTTTCCCAGTCCCCTAAATATTCACCTCCCACAAGTACCGTGAGTCAGAGATCCCACCCAACGGCAGGTCGCCGGCTGCTCAGACCTTCCTTCCGCACACCACCCAGCATCAACCCTCCATGGGCAACGGCCGCTGGAAAGCACTGGGGCATTGAGATACCTGGATGGAGATGTACACACGTACACATGTATCCCCGTAAGAAAGTCTTTTTTTCTTTTCTTAAAGGGAGCACGGGAAGGCGTCCTGCCAAAGAACCGACGCTAAGCAGTGCGTTCCAGTTTAGGTGTTGACAGCGTATAATAAATCCCGGCCCTACCTAACATTTACAGGAACATTATAAAATAAGTGAAGCGGCGTGAGCTGGTTCCCAGGGCAACCAGACAAACACAATAAACAGGCCGCAGAGGCAAGAGTAAGTTACACCATACTCCTGGGTCTCAAATATATCACTTTACATTAGCCTTCTGCTCTTGCTGCTCCTGAAAGCTCTTTATTATTATTCGAAAGAAAGAGAGGAAAAAAAAAAAAAGAAAGGAAAAAAAAAAAACCCCAAACCCTGGTATTTTTTTAGTGCAGATCAGCGTGAAATCAATGAGTTCCTTTGGTTGCTTGTCTTTATAGGTCTTTTACTGCACGTTAAAGCTTCTGTGAAAACAATAATGACTATTAATAAATCTTTATAAATAACTGCATCCCCCTCCTGCGGAAGAGTATTATTAATAAGGTGTCTAGCAACCCAACGCCTTTGTTGGCCCACTAAAAACTAGTTTTGAGGGGTATTTTTCCTCAACGCGGATACAAGATTAACTGTAAAATATACTTGGTGGCTATGCCAGCTTTCTTTGGATTCAACAGCCTTCCTCCAACTTCTCATGTAACCAAACTAGAGCTTCGGATCCGGCTGTCACTCATTTTAGAGGACTGTTGTGGACCTAATTGAGTCATTGCAGCTTGGGCTCATCAAGTTCTGTGACGAGCTGTACAAAAAAAATGACATCTAGTTGTCCTATTAACCAGCCAATTCATTTCTGTTCACTCATGTGCTGGGGGACAGCACATATATTACATCAATATTTTCAGATGCATCCCCTGAGTACATGGTTTTCAGAATACAGACTGCCCAAGAACAGCAACAAGCAACTTCATTTGAGATGGAAGAAGGAAGGTGAGATTTTTTAGAGAGGCACAGAAGGTGTGATAGGTTTGGGACTGCTTTGATAGCTTGGGAAGATGACCTTAGAAGCTCCTCAGCTTTTAAGACCACCCACAACTGATTTATCCACTGATGCATCATCATCAGCGCTGAAGGAACCAATTTGTGCAATTTTTCTCCAGTCCTGCCCATCCACTACTGCAAACCACATGGTGCCTAAACATCTCTTGTTTACTCTCGTTGAGCCACCTTTCTTTTGTGGTTTTCATAATTGTTTTGGCTTGTCCTGTTTCAGGATGGACAGGCTCCATCTCAGAGAAGTGTCTTGGTGATTCTGCCTGGATAGAAACTGGGCACATCAAAAGGAGCATATAGAACATAGGAACCTGGAAATCCTAAATGCAGGAGTCATGCAGTTCATCTACCTCTGCTTCTCCTGACCTGTCCTCGTGCGAGGAGCGAGTAACAGCAACCAAAGGGAAACTGCTTAGTAACAAGGGGGTTAATAGCCCCAAAATTTTAAAGGCTCTTCAGCAATGGCTGGAACACTTCTACGTGTGTTATCCAAGGTTTTCTGCACAGTAATGACATTTGGAAGCGTGGATACCAGACTGACTTGCAAGAGAAGGGTGGGGTAATCACATGGTCTTGGTTTCTTTGCCATATTTAGCTCCATCCTCTCCAGTCTGCCGCAGCTTACGGGCTTAGGTTGAGCGGCCCTGCCAAGAAACAAGCTGCTGGCCCACAAAACACCAGGGTGGACGGCTGCTGAGTGAGAACACATCCACCCACGCTTGCCTGAGTGCAAAGGAGACAGCTTTCTGTGTAATAACTGTGTGAAGGCAGAGCTAAGAGAGTGGAGGTGGCTTTTTTTTTTTTTTTTTTTTTTTTATGACCAAATCACCGCCCTATTGGTGACTAATTAGCAGGAGTGAGGGCCAGATGGCCAGTTTCTTTAATGAGGCCAATTAAGGATCCAAATGCTTTCATCCAGTGCCCTTTTTCCTAGAAAGACTAAGCATCTATGGAAGTCCCACCTTCTGCTCCAGACACAAGCCAGTAACATGATCCTAGAGTACTTAAAAAACAAAAGGCAAGCGCGATAAGGAAGAAGCCAGTGTAGGTTTTCAGCAGGGAGGTTCTGTGTCATACCTCAGTCTCCAAGGTTTACGCCAAAATCCACCCCTGAACACCTTCTCCAAGCTAAAAACCATCCCTTGCTAGGGTTGCCCAGCTTCATTTTCTCATTTTTCATTTATTACTATTTTCCCCCCCCCTCTGCTGCAGGCTCTGCAGTCCTGAGTCATGGTCATGAGGAGAAGAGCTGTAACACTGTGAAGCAGAGTTTCCGATTTCTAACCTGAGCAGACACAGTGAGTAGCCCACGAGGTTTCCACCCTTGTTTTGCAGGTTTTTCAAGAGGGTGTCTAAGCAACTGGCTTGGGAGTGTTTGTTTGAACTGAAGGAGCTTCCTGAGGCTCTGTTGTCACAAGAGTTCTTTCTGTCTGGCCACCTGAGGTTTACAGGGCATCCAGTCCTACATTACATTACCTGAGGACCTCTGGAGGTTTTAGTCTATTTCTCAAGACTCACATGAAAATACTTGTATCTCACAGATGGGGACTCTGGGAGAAGGAGGACAATTTGTATTGCACAGAATGCAGAAAATCAAACAGGGAAAATGAACCCCAACTTCCAAGCTCCAAACTAGTATTTACCTGCCAAATCAATCTTCTTGCTACTGCACAGCCATTAAAGAAGCAAGCAGACTCCAGTTCTACCACGGGTCAGATGCCTGCAACCTTTACTCTGATAAAGAAATGCACAAACCCAACCCCACTAATGTACTTTCAGCAGAGATGCTCAGATGAAAAACTCCCAGACCTGCAGCCAGTTCTACTTCCCAGTGATTTTAGGGATGCAAAATTTGCCACAGTCCTCAACTGGTCTGCAATAACAAAACTTTAAGCATTGTTTTTTTGGTAAATCAATTTAAAAAAACCCCAACCCCACCACATCTTTTTTAATCCTTCACAACACAGTTATTTTACAAAACCGACCTTCGTTCTGAATAATCCAAAGGGATGACTAAACATTCCGTTTTCACATTTCCAGTAGCTTAACTCCACCTGATTACCAGCTTGGTTCCAGGGTAGACTGAGATGTTGCAGGGTGATGGGCTGCTCAGGTGAGCGAGCCTGGGAGAAAGGGCAGCAGAAGAACGCCACGCGTTCCAAAATATCCAAGGGCTACTTGGAAGCGTACACGTCTGAGTGCACTGGACTGGATCAACCACAGACATTATGAGGTTTGCGGTGTGTCTGAGTGTAACAATAGCAACCCACGTCTATACGAGATTTCCCGGACGTGTAAAGCTGATATAGATTACATATGTTCCATTAAACGCGCTGCAAACTCCAGGGCAGCAGAACCGGAGCTGAAGCGCTGTTAGCTCCTCTGGTGAGGAGGAAATAACACCAGTGTTGCCAGGATTCATGACTACGTGGTGGTGTACAGGTTTCACTCTTATCAGAAACATACTACGGAGGAAACTTTGCCCTGTGCATGGTCATCCACTCGCCTCTCTTCTGTCAGGCTGGGTCCCAGTTCTGGTAAGGACCATATAGCGACCACAGCTCTCTCCTGCAGAAGATGGGGAACCCAGTGTTTCTTGTGATGGGAGATCTGGGTTGTTTCTTCCAAGTGACAGAAATAGCAGGCTTTAGAAAAGTTGGTGCACTAAAAGGTTGGCACAGTAAAAAGTTGGCAGTAGAGAGAACTTTGGAAGCCGCCGGCAGCTGAAATGGTCAAAGTGTTTGATAAACAGTTGACCAAGGAGCTGCTGGAAGCAGTGCTGTTGTTTTCAAGATGCTACTGGGCAAGGGGCAGCAAATATCTGTAACATGAACCTTTTCCCCAGATTCCTTGAACAAAAATGGATACCTGTCTGGAGAGAAACCCTCAGGTTGGGCAGTGGAGGGGTGTCTAAACGCTCTACCTGATGTCCATATGTTCTCTATCCCAGGGAAGTGATGGAGTCGCCATCCCTGGAGGTGCTCAAAAAACATGTAGATGAGGTGCTTTGGGACATGGTCTAGTGACCATGGACTTATTGGGTAGAAGGTTGGATTTGATGGTCTTGGAGGTCTTTTCCAACCTTAACAATCCTATGATTCCATATAGAGGCACTTGCTTTCATTTAGATTAGAAAAATACAAGTGAAATCACACATTTTTTTGTTGAGTTGGTAAGTTCATGCAAAAACATGGGCCTAGCAAATGGGCAAACTGAAGCTCCTAAAGGAAATGTCTGAAGAGTTTGTACTTCTGGCAAGACAAGAGGCTAATGGGTAGTCACAAGGAGAGTCTGACAGAGCAAAGAAATGTGCTGCCCACTGCCCCTCTGGGTGCGTGAGCAGATGGAGGCTTGAGAAGAACACAAAGGCCATTTAAGGGCAGAAAAGTCTCCTGGGAATTTCTGACGTGTTCTGGGGATAAACCAAGGCAAACAGAAAAAGGACTTAAAACACTAATAGTGGGCAGAGCAGAGACAGCCTAACAACCCAGGGATTGAGCTCCCGTTGTAGTTATTTGTGGTGCTGGGTAGGATTTCATTCGTGGTTACTACTCTTTCCCTCACCCTTTAAAAAAAAAAAGTGATGAATTCCATAAGCTGACTGGCAATCAGGACTAGCATTGCAAAACCAGCCCACCCTCCCCATTCACACAGTCCTGCTCCCAACCAGGCTTTCATGATGGACATCCAGAGCCTGTCAGGGTTATCCAGATGGTCTTCAAAGGCTATGTCACAGCATACAATTTACCAGACATTATTTCACAGCAACAGTCCCCGTTTGTGGAGGTTCCATCAATGGATGTCTTCAAGGTCAAGTTGGATGGGGCTTTGCACAAAGCAGTCTAGTGGGAGGTGTCCCTGCCCATGGCAAGGGTGTTGGAACTACATGATCTTTAACAACCCTTCCAACCCAAACCACTGCCTTTGCTCCTCTGCTCCCTGGTGCCTTTACCCTCAGCAGGTACCTCTGACACCTGCTCAGGGATAGGGAGATTTGACACAATGGTTTTGGATTCATCGGGGATCACCCAAAATACTTTTCCACTGCAGCCACATCACCTGCTAAGCAATCATAGAAATGTTACCAAATTCCAGGGTAAATGACATTATTTTGGTCAGGTACTCTATGATTTTCACCATGTTGATGTAGAAAGGATGACTTAACACACTGTTGTGGTTTAACCTCTGCTGGCAGCTACACACCATGCAGCTGCTCACCCACTACTTCCCCACCACCTCCACACCCCTTCCCGTGGGATTGGAAGGAGAATCAGAAGGAAGGAAAAAAAGTCAGACTCCAGGGACTGAGACGAAGAGAATTTAATAGAACAACACAAAGAGAGGAAAAAAAACCACAATAGCATTAATGAAATTATATACAAAAGAAGTAAGAGAAGGTGGGAAGACCCTACCTGTTCCCAAGACACCAACTTTCCCTGCTCCAGCCACACTGCAGCAAGTTAGAAACAGGAACCTGCACCCTGGCCCAACCCTCCCCTTATAGAGGGGCAGGACTCGATATAGTATGGACTACCCCATTGGCTGGCTCAGTTGCTTATCCTGGCTGTGGCCCCTCCCAGTTGCACCCCCTCCCAACCGACTGGACCAGCAGCTGTTGGTGGTAATGAACCCAAACCAGGACACACACTAGATAGAAAAAAAATCATTTTCTGTCCACCTGTGCTAATGGTTCAAGTGACAAACCCTTTTTCCAGGCGCATCTTTCTTTTTATTTAATTTATTTTTTTATTTATTTTTA
This sequence comes from Todiramphus chloris collaris, assembly GCA_025345505.1. Taxonomy (NCBI): domain Eukaryota; kingdom Metazoa; phylum Chordata; class Aves; order Coraciiformes; family Alcedinidae; genus Todiramphus; species Todiramphus chloris. Next base: position 2,084,724 of record JANVCC010000127.1, on the reverse strand, counting down.
CTCATTTATTTTAATTATTTATTTATTTATTTAGTTTATTTTAATTTATTTTTTAATTTAATACAGCGGATCTGAAACTCAGAGCTACCCACAAGCCACTTGCAGACTGCTATTTACTGACACTACTGAGTCACTGTACCACCCAGACGTCCTCTAAGTTATTGCTCTGTATGTGTGGGCAGGTTATAAGCATCTATTCAGCCCCTCTTTCAGGAGCCCCTTCCAGCATCAAGCCAGCTCGCTGCTCCATTTCCCTCAACACGCTCCTGGCAGCTTCATCATACTGCTCTGAGAGCTCCTTGGCCAGGGTGACTTTTTGGATGGTCTCTCTCAGATTACCTTCTAGCCGTACCCGGTCCAGATACTCTGGGTTTGCAGTTTTGATCCTCTCTTCCAGCTGAGTCTGGCTCTGAAGTATTGAGCAGGTCATTTCCCAGAGCATAGTTGTTCTATCAAGGACACACTTTGTGGAACATCTCAGCTCCCCCACCTGCTGCTGGACCTGCTTCAGTTTGTCAGGCACTTTCTCCTCCTTCACAGTGAGCGAAAAGCACCTGCACCTTGGAGGCACCTGAAAAGACAAAAACACCCTCTATCCTGTGGCTTGCCTCTGGTTGGAGTCCAACAAAGGGATGGTTAAACACTTTTGTTTCTGCAAAACTGAACACATGATGCAATAGCTCTCCGGTGACGGGCTCTGAAAAGCATCCGTAAAATAAGCTTGTTTCCAGTTTCCTTGTCGCTGTCACTGCTCTGCGTGCTATAGGATAGAGGTGTTTGCCAGCAACAACCCAACGGACTCATGTAGAACTTCCTTAAGGACTTCCCTTAAGCACACAGGGCCAAAAATCATCCCTGATACAGCTGCTCTGCCTTCCTTCCAGTGAAACCAATAGTCTTTCCACCTGGCTAAATTTGAACTATCTTTTCTGTTTGTTCATTTACTGAAAAGCATCGGGTATTGGGTGAGCCTTCACTGAAAAGTACATTGCAAATCCATCCTAATCTTCAATTAGACACCTCATTGTTCTCCTGATCGGGTCCGTCCAAGTTTCGGGGCTGGTTCTGCAGCGTCACAGGGCAGGGCTGGAGGTAGAGCCGCACGAAGTAGCGCTAGAAAAGCCAAATCTCAGGACACGTGTTTTCAGGATCAGTCAGCCCCACCAGAAATGTTTCCTTGTACCATAGAGCAGAAACGAGCTAGAAAAATGGCCAGAATCCCCATGAAATCCGAAATCTGTCTATACTGTCTTTGTCGTGGTAGAGTGATCGTCGTGCTGCTTGTTCAAAGTGTTGGCGACGTCGGAGAACATGGTGTCAACGGCACGGACGCTCACCAGCTTCATCGTGAGGGTCCCCTCCTTACTGAAGGAAATTAAAAACCCGAAGGAATTTCAGAGTTGGCAGCAGAATAAATTGAGCAGAGGGGTGAAGGACAGCGAAAACTTGTTTGAAATGAGCATGGGACCCTGACTTAGATGCCGTGATCTGCTACAGATCCTTCGTTCGGCTTTTTTTTTTTCTGTTACCTAAAGCCAAAACTTTACGAAAGGAAGGATAGATTCTGAGCAATTTCCAACCAAAGCCGTGGGGAGGGAGCACTGAAATGGTTGGAAGAGTCCATATCAATAATTTCCAAAGTATAAGAAAAGTTGCCATGACTTTTTAGTTTGAAATGTAAATTCAGTATTGATTCACGCATCTCACTCCCTGTGAGACTCCGGACATGCCACAGAGACAAAAAATTCTCCATAGTGAGCAGAAACACATAATCTGCCATCAGGTCTGAGAAGAGATCACGGTGAGAACCTCTTCGACACATTTTCTATTACTGCTTCAGAGGGAAGGTGAAGAACCCCTCGGTACGAGGGGCTGGATTATGTGGCTCTTCCTTTGCCAGGAGGAAAAATAGATGGTGGCTTTTACACTCTGTGGGTAAAAATCTTCTGGGTTCCACTGAAATTGGATAAAGTATGCTGATTTCCAGTAGCAGAGGTTCTCGTTCAGTAATTTTTCATACCTCCAGTCAAGTTTTTCTCCACTAAGCAAATCCTTCCTTCTTACACAGAGGGAATATATAGGCCAAAAGTCTCAAACCCTCTTAGAGCATGCTCAGTTCCCAGCAATTTTAATCAGAATTTGACATTCAACTCCCTTTAGGCAGCTTTAGAAATTGCAAAGCAGTTGCACCCCTGGAGGCCTAATTAAAAGCTCAGTTATCCAACTGGAAATCAGAGCGCTGGTTCCATGACAGCACTTCTAGACCGTAGTTTGTTTTACAAACCTGCAGCCATCTAATTGCATCTCCTGCGCAATGGAATACATGATCCATTTGCTAGCAGCATTTCCAACAAATGTCAGAGAGGTTTGTTTTTTTTTTTTTTTATAGGAGGAAAACTTCAGTCTCGGTTTTAAACAATGAAATCTGTTTTAGTGAGTTTCCCTGTTGCCAAATTAATGCTGAGTGTGCTTTGCTTTGCTTCTCTGTTTTGCTTTTATGTGTCTAAGTTTCCTTAAGAGAGAAAAAAAAAAAAAAAGGTGGGGTGGGGAGGAGCAGGGAGGGAACATGGGGTTTTTCCAATAATGTGATGGATCCTAATGATAAATAGAGATGAAGAATCTGTTCTCTGGGGTGCCTCGGAAGATCAGGATGTTCCTTCAGATTTGTAACAGTACAAGAGGAGGGAAATTTTGATCAAATTACATCTAGTTCCATAAAAGTTATTTAAAGGAGAGTTGATGAATAAATAAATTCTTCATTAGGCTACCCTGAAGTTTATTATATTGAATTAGTTTAAGGAAAATTCAGAGCAAGGTCTGAGCTAATTATTGATCTTAAAGCTTATGCTCTTCAGCACCAGTTCTTGCCTCACTTCCTACCAAACAACTGGGACTGGTCTTGGACAAGAAAATGAGGGTTTTTAAAGAAAATTAAAAGATTCAAATAAAATGTCTTGTTTTCTGGAGAAAATCAGGCTCTTATTAAAAGAAAAAAAAATATCCTGGAAAACCTCATATGTTCTTGTCTTAACTGAAAGCTAAAACATTACATCAAAAGCCTGAAGGAGCCCTGTTCAGAAAGAACATCTCGATATTGCTTGGACTGGTGTTTCAGCTGTCTCCTTTTTAATCTAGGAGTGGCTCTTCTGGGCACTTGTCCTTCTCCCGTGTTGAGCCATTTCCCTCCAGTGAGGTGGGAGACTGGGAAGAATTGGGAAGGATGTAGTGAAATAAGGTGACTTGGCCCAGGTAGGTAAATTCTTCTTTAATTCATCCCACCTGCAGATCCCACCAACTGAAAAATACCAGCTCTTAATTTTTTTTTTTTTCGAGGAGTTCAAATTTCTTTGGTTTTATGTCAGCCAGTTAAAAGAAGGTTCCTTTTATTTCCCCTCCTGTGACCCCCACCAAAACTTTGGTTATTCGGGAACATTTTACATGAGTGAATGGCACGGAGCTGGACTTGGGTCGTGTCATGTGTTGGAGAATTTATGACTAAATTAGCATTACAAATGGAAACTGTCCTCGCACGCTCCTTTAAATGAACCTTCGCATTGACACGCAGCGTAGCAAAGTCAGCACGTCCAACTCAGGCTGGAAAAAATGTCCTAATTTGTTATATACTTTTTTGCTCATATAATGTTATTTTGATCTTCACTGGAGTTTCTCTGCCACATAAATAATCCCCTGCACATTCCGTAAATAATCCATTGCACATTCTGCAGCTTGGACGCTTTTTTAGTCCGCTCTCCCTGTAAATAAGCTATTTTGGGGGGATCCTTGAATTGTCCCTCATTTTTACTGCGTTTAGTATTTTTTTTACTTCCTGCCCTAACCTGTCCCAAAAGTGGGTACCCATTAGCAGCCCTGCGGTGCCTTTTTGAACCACGGGCAGTTTGGTTTCTCCTGGATGAAAAGCACTGCATAAATGTGAGGTCATTACCATTTAACATACTCTTTTACAACTGCATGTTTACAGGCTCTGGCATGGGGGTCTGCACCGTGATGTTTGTTTTCTACCCACGTCAGAAAGCAGAGTGCTGACAATCTGTGTACGTGCCAGGGGGGTTGGGGTTTTTTTTTGTCTGTTATTTGTGTGCAGTTTCAGTGCTGGTGCATTTTTGGATGGGTACCAGAATTTACTAATTATCACTTTAACCGCTATCCACAAAGAAGGGGGCAAGAGGTGAAACATCCAAAGAAAATAGTTAAAATCTTATTACCAATGTTTCGACAGGGCTGCCTTGTATTTACAGGAAGGGCTTCCTGCTGGGAAAGAGAAAGAAAGTTATGATGTCTTTTTCAAACTGAGGAGGAATCAGCTTTCTTTACACAAGAGTTTTCTCTAGATAGGTTCTCCAGAGGGAAGTGCTGCACGACGGGGAGAAAGGGACTCTAGAGCAGACCAGGAAATCAGGAGGGTTTGGCTGGAGCAGACCCAGCTGCCACACGGCCGGACTCGACCACCCCATGCCCTGCATTAAGTCATAACTCACTGGTGCACGCGTTCAGAAAGTCTATGAACCACGAGACCCAAAGAAAGGAAAACTTTACATCAAAATACCAGCTAAAAACTCAGGTTTGGAAAGTTCTGAGTAGGGCACGATGCCGGTTTCTCTCACCTCTCCCACCAGAGCCTGCACGACTTTCCCTACATCTTTTGCAGCTCCACCAGCAGAAACTTTGTCGTCTCCCCATCCGTCTGCTGCTGAGCCAACATCCAAATGCTTTTCTAATGCTTGGCTACCTTAGAGAAAAGGCAATGCCTCAGCCCTGTGAAGCAATCAGAGGTAATCTATCAGGTGCTGCCTGACGGTGTGCTGGCACCAAACCCTCTCACTGATCTTCGGTTAAATGGAGAAGGTCTTTTCTGGTTTTAGCCTCCATTACATGCCTTGGTATTACCACCAGAAGTTGTTACCTGCCTATCGTCACTACAGCACACACTTCATTACTCCCCGTACCAAATCCCACCTCCCGCTTCCCAGCCTGTCCCGGGACGACATGCTGGAAAAAGCATTTGCCAGTCAGTTCAGGAAGTCTTTAAAATTCAAAAAAGAAAGGTTCAAGAAACGAGGACTTTTTCTCATGTGCCTACATTTCTAGGTTGGTTTTGGGTTGGTTTTTTTTTTTTCGTTGGAAGCTGAGGGCACCGACTGTCACCTCTCTTGGAGATGAGATACTGAACTGTATTCGAGTCTGAAAGCTGCAGACCAAACCCCGCAGAGAAACTTCACATGTTTACTTGACAGCTGTGAAATTCCAGAGTTCAAAATATCCCAGTTAGTAGCTATATGCAGATTGAAAATGTGGACTGTGACAGTGCCTTAACAGGCGAGTTTGGCAGCAACTTAAAGATAGCAGCGTCGTCTTTACCCCTTGGCTGGAAGATCAGCAACACTTGCCTCAGGAACACGGTACGTGTCAGTGTATCAGATGAGTACGTCACTGTTAAAATGACATCGTTTGGAACATTGTCACCCTTTAAAAATGAATTGCCTTTTTAACTGTGGAGAAAGGAGACCAGAGAAAACTTGCTAATCATCTCACAGCAATAGTAATTCATCAATTATTTCTATGCCATGATGCAGCCTTAACGGGGGTCCTGCCCTGCAGGGTTTAGCAGGCCAGTTACTCTCTGAAATCTGTCTGGAAAATGAATGTAGCTATTGGCCCAAATGATAAACTAATTTACTGTCATCCCTAAACGTATGTAACAACGCTGGGGGTCCAGGCTGGCACGCAGCACCTGCCTTGCACGCACAGCAGAAAGAAGCAGCCCCCACAACTCATCTCACCTTCACCCATGTTGACCCTGAGCTGAGATCGCAGGAGAGCAAGGGACCATTGACTGCCTCCTTAATCCTCCTGATCCACAGAGCAGGATCAGACCCCTCCGTGTAAGAGCAGCGGGCAGCTTGCTTTGTAGAAGATCTGCGGGAAACTGGGGCTGATGGAGCTGACGGGACATGAAAGAAACCTGCCAGTGGGATGATCTGGGGCTGGGTCAGCACATGGGGCTGCCTGAATTCCTCCTGCTGAGGGGTACTGGCTTAGCCAGGCATCTTTGCATCAGGGGAAATCTCACCCCATTGCTGCCAAGATGTGGGAGATGAATAGGCCCCTCTCTCTGTCCCCATCAGCCGAGCCACATCTGGAGACAGGCCAGTCCTCCCCTCAATGCTACAGCTCCCTAACAGATGTCATTATGCACAATAGTACAGTCAAAAACTCCTTCCCCTCCCCATCTACTCTATGCCCCTCCTGGGTTGTTGATGGCAAAAGGGGAAGCTGCTTTCTTACCTCTTCTGAAGTAGGTGAGAGGCAGCAACAGCAAAGGATGGGCATGTTAATTTGAAAACAACAAAAAGTCCCAGAAAAGGGGGACATAAGAGAAAGAAACCTCTTACTGGGACCTTTAACAAGCCTTCTTGCACCACAGAAAAACAACAGCAACCCAATTGCAAAACAACTGCAGCCCAAATATAGCCAGCGCTCCATGTCACGGCACGTCCAGGGACTTCCCACTGCAAAATGCTCCTTTGCCCAAACATTCACTGACAACATTTCTTTTTAAGTCTGCATTTTCCTCTTGGCAATGTAATGGTGCCCGACAAGTAGGCTTCTCTCCCTCTGTAAATAAATTTGGGATTATCAAACAAATACTTTGCTCTGGATTTCCTCCCAGCACTGCCTCCTGGTCCTTCTGGGATGGAGAGAGGCCGAGGGCAATCCAGATTACTGCTGGCACCAGGAGAAGCGAGGGCAGCCCTGGGGACAGCTGGGTACAAAAAGCATTTCCCTGCATGCTGGACAAGCATCATCATGAAAACACGGGGCTGCACCTACCCAGGTTATTTCATCGTGCCAATAAACCTGGCAGATCAGGACTGGATGTTGGCATTTTAAGCCGCGCTCACCTTTGATTCTCATGATTGCTTCCAGACTCTGTTTGGTTGCTCTACTTGAATGGCGTGTCACAGCAGGAAGATGATCCTGTACAACCTTATCTCAAACTGCATTTCAACACATGTTGTCTCTCAACTCCATGGACTCAGTTTTTCTGAGCATTTCTGATCCCACCCCATGAAAGCTGACCAGGCAATTTGTTATATATTCTATTAAACTGGCCGATATTCAGCCTTCCTACTACAGGCCAAGGGTAAACTGGTGTTTTAATGGGGAGTGGTAGCACCCCTGAACGGTCACATTTGTCAGTGTAGGGAGTGACCTGCAGCAGAGGTGACAGAACTCAGACCAGACCCTCCTTGAGACAAAACAAAAGCCAGAGAGAGATTGGCACCTCCCTCTTGGCTCGCAAAGAAGCCTTTGATTTTCAGAACTGTAATGCAGTTAGACAATCGGTTTCCAGCTCATAATAGGCAGAGACACAGACGCATAAAAATTCTCTGCGTCTCATATAATGTAAAATGCAATTGCTAAATTAGAAATTCAGATCTTCCGTGTACTTGGCTGAATGGAAACGGAGACTCCAAATTGCTGATTATTAACCACAACGAGCTTGGCTGGTTTTGTTATTCCCTCCCAAACCCCCTTCCCACTCTTGCTATGACATCCTCTCTCTTTTTCATCCTGGTCCTTCAACCACGAATCCCAAGTCATAGTCAGGTTCGTGTTTCAGTCTCAGGTCTCCTGCCCATTCTCTTACTCATATAAAACGGTGCAATTAATTTATTGCAGTCTCACCACAGTTGTTTTATTCATCATCACTGTAAAGCTCTTGTGAAGTACGCCCAAGAGAGGTAATATCATTTTAAGAAAACTGTCCTGGTGAAAGAAAGCTGAGGACCCAGCGAGAAACAGTCAGCTCATATACCTAGAGTGTGTTTCTGAGATAATATTTCTTCCAAGAAAACATTTTTTTGCATGATAATGAGTATAGAGCCTGTTCAGTGAAGAAGCCACACAGTCAAGAGATGGGGAAAAAGTCAAAGAAAAAATAAACACCGTTGACAGACACCAGAATGAGGCTAAGTGAGCTATGGGAAATTCATCGAGAGATCCACTCTTACCTCATGTAAGGGTCCAGGATGAAAATGTGACTGCCTTGGAACTGTATGCTTCTCCAACAAGGACACGATCACAGCTATTTCATGGGTGCTAAAGTGAAGCTGTGGTGGCTGTTAAAGAGTGTGGTGTCCCTATTCCAAGAGACAGTGAGAGCTCAGGGATTACCTGAGGGGTTTGGATCCCCTCTTGGGAAGGGGACTGTCTGTCCATGGGAAAAAGGCAGCTCTGGCTCCTGGAGTTCTCTGAGATATATTTTGTGATGCCTTTTGATCAAGTAAGGCAATTTGATGGATACTAGATAGGGCGGTCTGACACTGGCACAGGTTGCCCAGAGAGGTGGTGGAAGCCCCATCCTTGTAAAGTTTTAAGCCCAGGCTGGATGGGGCTGTGAGCAACCTGCTCTAGTGGGAGGTGTCCCTGCCCCTGGCAGGGGGGCTGGAACTGGGTAAGCTTTAAGGTCCCTTCCAACCCTGACAATTCTATGATTCTATGATGTTATCAAAGGATTTACATGGGGAAAAAGACAGCGCAGGCTTACAAATCAGCAGTCTGACCAAGCTGCCATGAGGTTAGTTGGCCTTCTTCATGAATCGGAGCTGCATTCTGGTTTACTTCGATTGAGTTAAGACTGCTGGTAGAAACCTTGACACATCTAATTGGGTTTTATGGGCTGTAGGCATGCAGCTAATTTGACTTTTACTATCTAAAATGGTATGTGTGAGTCTAAATCATGGTCTACAAGCTGCCTCGCTCAATGCTCTCTTCATGCCAAGTGGAGGTGCTGAAATGGGCTCTCCTTTTTTTTTGTTTCTCAATTTTTTCAGTCATTAGCTGAAAACCTCTGAAGCTACATTAGCCTGGGCCATTGACAAACAGCTGTCATTCTGCTTCCAGAAGCCCATCAGTTTTTATTATGGCTCTTTTTAATTATGGCTGTGTAGAACATTACAAGGGTCTACATGTTAAAAAAAAAAAAAAAAAAAAAGAAATATATATATGTAAAAATAAACCCAACAAGCTGAGATACAAAACTGGACTGTCTTACTATGACATAGTGCCATGAGGTTCCCAGACTGCTGTTAAGAAAATATAGCTCATACACATAGTGCCCCTGCCCAGCTACGCTTCATCTGCCAGGCGATGTTGAAATTGTGCCTTCCTGGCGCTGCCTTTATTTACCACAGTGGCATTGACTTCATGTGCTGCAGCCCTTTCCATTTGGGTTGCCTCAGCCAAGGTCATCATTGCGTAAAGCATGAGCCCGCAAATAGCAATTTCTTGCTATTTCTGAGGAGAATTACTAGTTCTGTTTGCATCAAGGGCTGTGAGGAATCCCTGCTACACTTGGGACGTGGCAGAGCTGACTTAGTCAGAGTTTCTTGGATTAAGCAGTAAGAAAAAAAAAAATAAAAAAGAAGGGGTTAGAAAGATGAGTCACTGCTGAGTGAAAATGTGCTCTGTAGCTTCTCAGGGAAATAGCGCTTTCCTAACATCATGGGATGTGCCTATGTACTTCTTCTATATATCCATATAGATGTGAGAACACGCATGTACATAGGAACAGACACATGGATTCAAGTACACATGCACCCAGAAATGTAGGTTTATAAACATGTAACACCAAATACTGAATGGAGATGAGCATATATACCTGGGACATAAAACCTACAGCTAGTGAAGCAATTGTACAGCACAGCACCACGTGCCTCTTGCGCCTACTGTGCAAAAAAACCCTGATGCTTTAGGAAAATAAATTATAACGAAGAAATGGCTTTGTATGTAAGACATGAGGCACATCAGATCCAGATGTGAAAGGTATTTCAATGCTCAGCTCTTGATGGAATCACAAGGCAGATGTTCTGCTCGTCTTCAGTCACATGCCCAGAGAGCGACGCAGAAACTCTGAGACATTTCGTGTGAACTGATGACTTCAAAGTAATGTGTCTTTTCTTCAAGGTTTTTCTTTGAGTTTCCCCTTTCCAGGCAGTCAGGTACTACAGAGGGAAAAAAGGAAATGTCATATGGGTGAAAAATACTAATTCAAGATTTTATGACTAGTAGGAGTATTCCTTCACTCTGCCAAGTGGCATCGTATGAAGTCCTATCAGCTGATCGGGTTGCATTTACACACTGAGGTAACTCTCACAATTTTGACACTATCTATATTACCTACAGTCAAGCCCACAGATGGGAAGGAACATGAGCTTTGAGCAACCTGGTCTAGTGGGAGGTATCCATGACCATGGCAGAGGGATTGGAACTGGATGATCTTTAAGGTCCTTTCCAACCCAAACGGTTCTGGGGTAAGGTCATTTGTCTTTTTTTTTTTTTGCTTTGCCAATACCTGATTCATAATCTCTGATAATTTTGGGGGCATATCCATCAGAAATGGAGATATTTTAACCAATCCTTTAGGTATTCACAGAAGTTTTATAGATATAAGAAAACATCTCACTTCTCCAGGTACTCTTTGAATTGTCCTTTTCCCGTACTGGGCATTTGTCACAGGTACAGGGTGTACGCAAGAGCATTGGCTGCTGAAGAGTTTATCCTTATTCCCAGGCTGAGTTATCTGTCTCCAAGCATCTCACCTGGAAAATATCCCGGATCTACACTGCATAAGGGAGCAGCATGGCCAGAAACCAAGATGCCTAAATATCATTGATCCTGTAAGTAATTACCATATATAACAGGAAATAAACATTGATATTCCTTTTATTTTTCCCTAACGGACCTAAATCTGTTCAATAACTAATTCCAACTGAAGAGGTTGGATGATAGTTATTTCACACAGTTGTTCTTATTATGGCTGGTTTGACCCAGGAGGTACAAGGGGACCAGATAAGGAGCACAAAAACAATCCCAGAAACCGAGTTATCGTAGTTCCGGAGCGATTGGATTCCTTCTGATTTGCTATGTGTAATTAAGGTTTTACAAGATGCTGCAAGCCCCAGTCTCTCTCCAGTCCCCTGAGGACCTCCTCCTGCATGGTCACCACATGACAAAGAGACACCCCCATATAAAACACAGCTGCAAACTATACAGACAATTTACAGGTCTCAGAGATCATATTTACGCAGAGGTCCTTGCAGCAGGGAGATTCTGAATGTCGGACCCTGTTGATGGAATGTCATTAATCAGAGGATAATGGACAGGAAGGTGGGTGGCTGCTGATAGTTTTGGCTCATTTAAGACAGTTTTGGAAGGCTGCCAGATTGCGTGGAGAATTTTTGAAATGTTTTAAACAATGCCGTCTTTACAATGTTATAAAATACTAGGGTGGCTCGAGTGGGTTTCAAACTGGCTCCCAGCCAGTAAAACCTCAGGATTCCAGTCAGCTGTAACCTGGACTCAAATGTGTGTCTGAGGTGGCTGAGGTCACCGCCAGCCCTTGCACTCTCCCTCGTGCCCACGCACCACCGTAAAGCGGACAACGGCCACGGTTCTTCAGCTTGAGTAAAACCTTCAAGGCTCCAGTTCGTCTCTTCGTGGCTTTGCTACTGCAACGATTTCCCCTTTGTAATTCATGGAGGTCCCCTTCCCTCCAAGCAAAGATGTCATGTTGTGCGATGCTGAAATACACTAGTGCATCGAGGATCAGGTAGGGCTCAATCTTCCATCTCATTTCAGGTTGGAGGCCAAAATCCGTCTTGCCACGAAGGGAAATGGTGTGTCTTGAAGAACAGGTGCTGCAGGGACATAAAGAGCATAATGCCCCAGGATGCTCCAGCAATGGACAAAAAGCAGCCTTAACCTGGGTAAGACTCATGTCTGCAGTCTTCTGAGATTAAAAAAAAAACCAGTTATTAATTCACAGAATCACAGAATCATTTAGGTTGGAAAAGTCCTTTAGGTTGGACATGGGATGATCGTGTCCAACCATTAGCCCTACTCTACAAGTTCACCCCTAGACCGTTTCCCCCAACACCACATCCAAGCAATGTTTAAACACACCCAGGGATGGCAACTCAGCCACCTCCCTGGGCAGCCCGTTCCAATAGCTCACCACTCTTTCTGTGAAGAATTTTTCCCTCGTGTCTAGTCTAAACCTACCTTGTTTCAGCTTTAGGCCATTCCCTCTGGTTCCGTCACTAATTACCTGAGAGAAGAGCCCAGCACTAACTAATTGGTTTGAGTTCATGCTTTGTTTGCTCCTTATTCACTTTCCAGTGCCTTGCACTTATTGGCTTCTTAGGAGCTGCACTGATGAGAGACCTGAGCCACATCATCTGACCTGCTCCAGCACGAAGCATAGCACAGGGCTGGGCAGGACCTCCCTCCTCTCACAGCATCCGTGCCGTGCAAGCCCCACGCACGACGGTGCCAGCTCCTGACTTCCATGTTTAATTTCAGTGCCTTCTGAAGCAGGGCTGTAACTCAGGTGCACTGTTGCAGATAACTGCACCCCGTGCTTGATAAGCAAGGCCACAGCCAGGATCCAGAAAGAATCACTGGGCTCGTTTCTGTCGGGCACCACTTGATCATAGCAAAGAAGTCAACTAATTGTATTCCTACGAACAAATGCTGCGAGTCCAGACCTGGCTCCTTATTCTTACCCACAGGAGGTAGCCACACTTCCATTAAAATCAGGGCAACTTTCCTGTGCTCTCTCGAGAGTTGTAACACTGAAGTCTTTCAGCTTTTTAAGAGTAAAAATTTCCCGTGCTGGTAAAAGTGATATTATTTCATTTTATTCATTTAATATTTTTTAATTTAATCTTATTTTAGTCAAATATCATCCTGATTTTTTTTGTTTTTATTATTTTTGTTACAGAAAATGATTCCATTTCCAAATGAGACACAGTTCAGAAGGCTTTATTTATAGGAAAGTAAAACCTAAACCTGAAGCTCTCTTCTCCTCCCTTCTGTTTCCATAAACATGATTTCTCCCAATAGAAAAAAAACAGTTGAAGGAACTTGTCATAATATCATTCATCAAAAGGAGTCTGATAATCCCAGACACTTGTAGCCATGTTTGCAAGCAAAACAGACCAAATGGAAACCGAACGCTCTAAGAATTAACCAGTTTGCATTTCTTACCCTCCTATGTTTTCAAAACAACAAGAAGAAAGACTACCATGTTGTAAGGCTCTTGCTATGTTATGGCGCCTTATTTGCACTGTTAATCTGTAAAGATTTACAGATTTTACACTCTAAAGAGCCAAATAATTAACTATGGAAGCACAACGGTGTCGTTCCACCCTCACCTATGTGAAACTACATAAGGGAAATTCCCCATCTGGAGAAGGAGTTTCATTTTCCATCAAGACAGAACCGGCCTCCTACAAGCCCATCTTCCTGCCAAGACCCTCCTTTTTCCTTCACGTGACTGTGCAGAGGATTATTTATTCCTTGAGCACATGGAGTACATCAGGGACACGCTTTCCCTTCTCAGCAGATTCTGATCGATCCGTGAAATAAAACCCACGGTAAGCAAAGAAACGAAAAGCCACCAGACTATTTTCCCAGGGAGGTGGTGGACTCTCCATCCTTGGAGGTGTTTAAATGTAGATGTAGCACTTGAGGCTAAGGTTAGGGAGATGTTGGGATGAAGGTTGGACTTGATGATCCTAGAGGTCCTTTCCAACCATAATAATTCTATGATTCTCTGGTGTTCTCTTTCCAACTACTCGTGGCGCTGTTTCGCAAAGGTTATTTTCCACACTTGCTTTTGCTACACAAACCCCAGAAGCACAGCACCGTTATTTTAGGTCTCTCACAAGAGGTAAGGACACAAGCTAAGGGTTGAAGACCTTTTAGAGGCCTGAGAGACAGGAGGGAAGCAGAAAAGAAGGGAGCTCACTAAGTGTGTGCCTCTGGTGAAGAGCTCAGCGCAGCCTTGCTCCTGCTGCCCAGCCAAATGGCTCAAACAGCAGATGCTCACCTTCAACCTGCATTTCTCTTCAGCTTTCAGATTGCCAAGGCAGTTTTCCTGATATACCTACTGAGTATCTCGGCTCTTAAAGCCTCACGCTCACTTCATTAGCTCTGCAGTGACTGCTGCACGACTCTGAAGTTATAAAGTCTTTTTGTTAATAAAATTTATACTGTGATTATATAGTAGCTTAAAAGGCAGTAATGTTAGAAGCCTTCTCAATATTCCCACAATACTAAAATAAAATATATGTTATTTTGAATTCCCAGAAATACAATCTTTTCTTGGAAGTAAACTCATGGTATATAATCACATGCTCCTCCCTGCCAGTGAGTGCACTCCCACCTCTGATTCACATTTATGTTGTGAGTGGCTTTTAATGACAGAACAGGGGAATATGTTGTGGTTTCACACATACACAGATTTTACGGTCACTTATTCCTAACTAGGAGATAGAGAGATATAGCAGAGAAGTATTCTTTCTTTCTTCCAAGGTATTTCACCTCCGAGTACAGTAGGTGGTTCCCTGTATTGTAACGTAATATCTTGGAACCAGTTTTATATTGAGAAGGAGAAAGATAAAACAAATAATCCCAGGGGCTAGATGACAGGAAATTGTTTTAGGAAAATTCATTTCAGCCCTGATACCTGTGATGTGGGGTAACTGAACACTTGGTTTATTGCCTCACTACAAGAATTCATTGTATTACCTCTCTAACTTCTCAGTGGGCCTGAATACTGTGACGTTATCTCATGTCAGCGTGCAATCAACAAGCTGGTTTACTAGAACAAGCCAGCCTGCGTGTTCCTGAGAGCAGGAAAAGGCAGCACTCCCACCCTGGGGTGCTTCCCATCCCTCACACTCTGCTGGGAAAATCCTCCTGCCCTGGGATGGACAACACAAGAGAGCAATGCAGCCCAGCAGTGAGCTGAGCAGGAGGGTTTGGAGGAGGAAATGAGTTTTTTGCACATATTTCTTTTTTGCCTTGTTGTGGCAGGTCCTGATTTCCGTAGAGGCATCAGCTCGTTTCAGCCAGGGGGTGATTAATACAGAAGCAATGTGATAAAATGATGGCTGACGAAAAGCTGTTAGAAATACAGAGCAGATAATCAATGAATAGACATGAAACCTGGACCTTCTGAATACTCATCCCACTTGGTTCCCACTCCTCTTAGCAATGCCTCTGAGTAATTTGGGTAATGATGCTTCCACTTGGTTTGAAAAGGAGTTGAAGTAAATTCAGCACCGTGCAAGGGTGGCGGGGAACTATGGATAGCGCGTGCAGACTGTTCGGTAGCTGTGGAAAATGTCTGGACTTGGGCATTCCTTCCTGTGTATTTTAATTTGCTGACTTGACACAGAGATGTTCAACCTTTCTGCTGCTCATTAGAGGTAATACAGCACTTAAGCTTATGGTTTTTTACGGACACTGGACTTAAAGTAAATGACTAGTGTTAGGGGTATATTTAAGAGCTTTATGTGTGAAAGCTCATTGACTAAACTTTAGCCTTATTACGTGCCTCATTTTACACAGCCAGATCTGAAATTATTGGTCTAAATACATTTTTGAGTCACTTAAGTCTCTTCTTTCCATGACCTCCCTGACATTACTATTTTACAGGAATTTGCTTGTAAAAAGGCAATGAAAAATGTATTTTTGAAGTAAACACTACCTAATTTGGTGCTGCTTTTGATTGGCATTTCAGATTTTCTTTTTTTTTTTTTCTTTTTTTTTCCCCAGGATATTAGTAGCTCCTTTACAAGCTGCAAAAATAAACAAGGAAAAGTAAATGCAAGCCTTTGTTTGGGAAATTTTCCCTTTTTTCTTTGGGTTTCCGTCTGAACGTATTCAACTGTCTGGGGTGAATCGAGGCTGATCCCGGTGCAAAACTATTCTCCAACAGATAGCCAAGCTGCTTGAACAAATGGTTCATGTTAGCTAGAGAAAGACACTGAATCTAAACCATGTGCTTCTGGGTCTTGTGGTTTCAAATTGAACCACAAACACTCAGGCAAGCTGTCAGTCTCTATTCACAATTTCAACCAACCTTGCAGAAAAAAGGGGGGGGGGGGGTTTTCTTTGCCCACCAATCATGTTTTTAACCCTTATGTGATTAGTGGGGTGGCTTTAATGCTTTGCGCTCGAGAAGTGTGCTCTTTCTTTAGAAGAAGAAGTAAGTAGACTGATGGCCTGGGAAAGAAATAAAGTCAAACATTTGATGCAATGGGGATGAAAATAAAGATGTTTAGAATCCTACAAGGTAGGGCTTGAAGGCACCTCAAGAAATCATCCAGTCCAAAAACCTTTCCAAAAGGAAAGATCATGCAAAACGAAACCATCCCTGGCAGGTGTCTAACTCGGTCTGTGGGAGCCCTCGCAGAGCAGCTCTGAACAGTGCTTTTACACAAAAGCTGGTCTATAAACCGCCAGATTTTTGCCATTCTCAGTAAGCAGCTGTGAAAGTGCTGTTGCAGCAGAAAGCGACCTGCGAGAGCAAGCCTGGGATGTTCTGCGTCAGAGGAATGTGCTCCTGCCACCTGAGCTGAAGAAATCACCGCTGTGAACTCGGGCTGCGTATACCACCCTGGACCAGAACACTGATGTACGGGGTTCAGAAGCTCCTGCTTGCTGTGAAGTCCTGGTTGTTCCCACTTACCATGCGTTGGGTTAGACCACACAGCAGTGAGCTGAGAGGGTGCCACAGCCTTTACTCCTTCCATCCCCGTTTGTCAACAAGAGCCAGAGTACCACATAACACAGCATGACCAATCCCAGCCTCTGAGATAGCTGAGCCAAGAAACCCGAGAGAGACAGCTAAGAGAGGATGCCTGTGTCTGTCAGAGGGCATTATGTGAGGCAGCTCTTTGCAGGTTCCTTCTGGTTCTTTTCCAGCATGTAGGTGCCTTACGTGCGAGGAAAGAACTGCTTGTTCAGGAACTGGAGCTGCTGGGGAAAACACATGGGGACAAGCTGCAATTCTGTTCCAGGAATCACGCTGGGTAAAACCCTGCTGCAGAGTGTTCAGACACACCTGGTTGCAAGCCCAGAATGGAAATGTGCAAGGGTTGGATATTTTGTGAGGACATACTCTATAACAGCATTGTTTGGGAGGGGGGAATAGAAATCTTTGCTGTAAGGCCTTCGTAAATCTGTATCTCCCACCCCAGCACTCCTGAAATACCATAGGAATGTTTGTCTCCTGAAGTGCTGTACCATATTTGGGACTGCTTAGAGGACTGAGGGCTAAAGAAGGAAGAAAGAGGTAAGCATTAGCATTTGTAGCTCTGAATCTCATTAGCAGTTATGAGCAGCAATGTCCTTCTTCCTCTCTCTTTATTTCCCTGCCTACACAATGAGATAGGATGATGGAGATCTTCTCAGGAAGCCTCCTAAAACAGTAATTAATCAGCTTGTACACAAAATGTCCTCATGCTTTTCTCTTGGAATGAAAAAAGCATTTTTTTTTTTAATTGGGAAAGAAGTTCCAATGCAAATTTCACCCAGTTTCACTGCAGTGGAACAGGACAGCAGCTGAGGATTTACCCATAGCATTGAATGGAAGAAATAATCCCAGTGTAAACTGATAGTTCTAAGTATTAAAGAAGGACTTGGTGAAGATAGGAGACTAGCTCCTATGTGGTAAGAAACCTAAGCTAATGAGCTCACTGAGGATGAGCACAATTGGGTATACTGGGCAGATTAGGATGTTTGGAAGAAAATCAGATTGCTGGTTTGCAAACCAATCTGCTTACTGGACAACATCGCTCTTGTTGAAGAGGTTGCTCCCATTATTACTTCTTCACGAGGAGAACACTGCTGACAATTTGAAGGAATGACTCCTTATTATATTGATTTAAGGATTACTCATTATATTGGTGAACTGTGAGGCAGTTACACCATCACAAGGCAGTCAATTTTTCCTCAGAAGAAGTCCTGGAGGTACCGTGCCCTCCTCGTGTATCCATCTCCTTTTAGGGATGTAAATGGGAAGAGGGAGTCAGGGGCGATAAAGTGGGACCAAATTCCATCTGTTTTGATACCACCTCAACATTTTTCACCAACAGTGCTGAAAGATCCTCTACATCTTAGTACCAGTGGGAAGGCAGGAGAATGGGAACTGCTTTTCTGTGGGGCAACAGAAGAACATTGTTCACCTTTTCATAGCACACTGTACCCCTCCCTTATGGATATTGAGTGACATCCCACTGTTAACTGATTCTGAGGGGTGTCTGGTCAGGGCTTCAACCCATTTGGTTTAGGTCATGCTCCTCCCTTCGTTCCCACTGCCTCCACTTCTAATCTGGAGAACTTTGGTGAATCTAAACTCAATTTTCTGCAAGCAAATACAGTTCTGGATTAACACAGCTGCAGTCCAGAGCTACCTCAGACTGACACTGCTCTAACTGCTGTAACTCCTTAAAAAACAACTCTTTCCAACATCACATGAAGGTTACATGATCTCCTACTTAATATGCACATGAACTGGGATGCCACAAACTTCCCTGGGGTTTCCTAAGGGCTGAAGTAAAACTTAATTATACCAATTGGTCAGACAGACTGTTAAAACTTTTGTTTCACATACACTTTTTATTCCCTCCTCTCCATCTTTTCCCATTTGCCAAAACCTCCTGAAGAGAAAATAGAGATTATTTTACTTTTTACCTTAAAGGGCTCCTTGTGTGCATTTGCCTTATTAAATAACTGCCAGAATATCTAATATTCCATGGACAGCACTGATGAAAATGGAGCATAACATCGGTCAAATGAGCAAGTTTCATGTACAGCATTGTCCCTAATTTGGTCTCCAGCCAATCAAAATTCTGTACCATGCGTCTGTTGGCTACAGATGCATCAGCCTGCATTTAAAAAGGTCTTAGAAAAGACAGGATTTCTCTCTTTTTTTTTTGTCACTATCACTTTGAGCATAATCATAGCCCATTCATTTATGCCTCACTGAGCTTTTTGCCAGCCAGACTTCAGTTGTCTTTCATCTGTCCCTGCACAGGGCTGAGTCTTCTTTCTCTCCTGGATGCTGTTATTTTTGCCACTCAAGCACAGAGAAACTAGCACGTGTTGGGTACAGCAGAGTTAAGTGCAGCAACAGGTATTATTACAGATCACAACAGCCTCTAATCCTCATCAGTTGCGAAATAGTAAAGGGAAATGTCATTATTACTACCTACAGTAAGTCTGGTAAGTCTAAGGAGGAAATATGGAGCTTCAGCATCTTCAAAGCAGCCAGACAAATATTCAAAATGCCTCTGTGCATCTGGCTGAAACGCACTCGGCAGATTGATGCATCATTAAGTTCTCCATTAATGATTTAAAGGGGAAAAGGCCTTTTGCTGAGTTTCCACAGAAGGTTAATTTTCCCTTTTCTGGCAGATCTGCAAGGCCCTTAATGGTAGATGGAAGGAAACGGCGCTACCTTTCTACACAGACTTTTCTGTAGTTAGACCACTAATGTGAGGACCACCATATTCTTATGTTTTACCTGTAAGAAATTAAACACCAGCCATTAATATGTTACCTACTGACGGCATCTCAATTCCTTTCCTGTAGGTTTGCCAGTTGTTAACTAGGAGGTTCCATTCCCTGACTTCAGACAGGGATTTCTTCCTCCATGGTAAAACATCGCCTACCTGAGGCACCAGGATCTTGTTCAGCGTCTCAGTCCAGAAACAGCAAACACAATCTAGCTGTGGCAAGCAGGGGGAAAACTGGAATGCCAAGGGCAGGCTGGGAATCCAAACCACGATCCGCTGGAAATAAGGCTGGTTCCTGGAGAAGCCAAGAATTTCCAGCCTGTTTGTTTGAAAAGATTTCACTTGTCTGTGCACACGGACGGGCTCGAATGTAGAGCCTCGCTGCAAATCATGTTAAACTCCACACCGCATGTGAGCTTTAAACTAGTTTTCCTGCGAGTGCCTCACTGTTAGTGCAGTGAGCTGGATTCTGCTCAGACTTTTAAGAAGTCATTTCTGGTAATTAGGTTTGTAATTCTGTTCAGAGATGGGGATACCGAAAAGCTTGTAGAACCTGGAAAAATGATTATGTTTTACTAGATGAAAGACATCTCCAAACCTTCTCAACAGCCCTCTGCATTCAAAAATGTTTTAATTTGCTGTCATTTGTCTCTGCCTCATTCTGCAGTTGCTCTTACGCAGCTGGAAACCTTGTATCTCAGGCAAGTGAACCACCTCTCCTTTTTTTCCATCTTTTCCCCTTCAGTTTCTCAATTAATCCCCCCTCAGTTTGCAGAATTTCGATCACACTGCCAGCCATCTAAGCAGATAGGAGATTTAAACCAGGTCTCTAGCTCTGTAGAGCTGAGGTGGAATGAATTACCCATTCAGAAGAAAACGGCCCATTAAAAGAAAATTGGACACGCAACTGGGAATACTCCATCCATATGCATTTGTCAGCATTGCACGTTAATACTCCTATCAGCACGCTGAGTGGGGCTGGAGAATCCTACTTCAATTAACATGCCAGGGTAAACAGTGGGCGTTCAACAAAGTAAACACGACTGAGGATTCCAACCAAGCATTTCAGAGAACTGTACCAGGCCAGATTAATGAAGAATACACTTAGAGATGCAGAGATGAAATTTGGTATCATTTGAGAAAGCGTTAATGAGTCAAAACAAAGGCAATTATAGCTCTTTCACAATCCATATAATAATCCTGAGCTTTGCTCCTGCAGAAATAATTGATACAGCACTTCTATCAGAGTTCAATCGGATGTCTTCGACTTAAACAAATGAGCAGAGATGGGAAAAAGGGTTTTAACAAATTTCAACCTTGTATGAAATTTATGCCTTGAAAAAATTTACTCAGAGAACCAAACTGTGTCCGAAAGATTGGAAATATGAATGCCACACATTTCACTGCACTTTGAGTAATTTCCCATGGAAAAAATAATAAATAAATGAGGGTCTGTTTAACTCAAAAGTAAAGTATTTTGTGATCTTTGATTGCTGGAAAGAAAGTCACTATAGGACTGGAACAGAACCACCCTGCCTAGCTGAAGACTAATGGATGGGGGCTTTATTTCTAGGATGTGACAGCCTGGAATGATGAGTTTTATCAGGCTGTAGCAAAACCAAAGCAAGAGAGATGTCAAGCAGGATCAAATACGTTGCTGGAAATCAAGAAATCTGCTTTGAGTGCCTCTTACCTCAAAGGCCATGGGTTCCCTCTGTGTTTCTTTCTCAGAATAGTCCTTCTCTGAGATAACTTTTAAAAGGACAGCATGAAACTGAAAGTCATCTCTAGGGCAGCCCGGTATCTTGCTGTTATCCTGATCTCACTTTCAAGTGGACAGAATTCAAATTACATAGCCATAGATAAAAACATACTTTGAAAAAGAGAGAAACAAAAAAATGAGACAAAAATAAGATAAAAAAAAAAAAAAAATCTGAGATGGGAGCTATTTTAGGAGGAAAAAAAAACCCAATAAAAAAATCTTCTACTAGAGTTTAGGTAGGTAGAGAGAAATGTTCAGAGCAGAAATGATCAGGCACAAAAATACCACTTTTTCTTGTCAAATGAAAGCCTACCCCTTCCCTCCCTATGCTAAAATTGCTCAGCAATTGTTCAAGGAGCTAGTGATGGGCCTCACCCAAAATTCAAGACACCAACTCCTCTGAGCATTCAGAGGGCAATGAAAAGTTAGACCCCATTCAATTTTACCCTCACAAATAGTCCCTTTCCTATAGGATTTCCACCAAATCAGGCAGCACCAGCACAATACAAAACTCTATTTCCAGCTCTACTTAGAATGAATTATTTTCTTTCTTTGCTTAGCCTCCTGTCTCTTGGCTAATGGTGTATTTTGATTATAAATTATTTTGGACTGACATCTTCTTTATATGTACACATACATATATAGGAATCTCCCTCTATGTGCTTATATTTTTATGTGCACTGCCAGCAGTCCTTCAGTTTTGATTAAGCTTGTAAATGCAACCCTGTTCTACTAAAAATTAAATCCTGAATATAAATAATCTCCAAACTGAACCCAAGTCTCCTCCAGATTCAACACGGAGATGACAGACCCGGTAAATAGCAGAATCCATTCACAGTTTTGCAGATGAGCTGGGGATCTCAGAATTGAAAACAGTGACACAAAGGGAGAATTAATCCCTTTAATCTGGGTGAGAAATGAAGATCCGAAGCAGAAATGACTCTAGGTGGATTTTAGGAGGCAAAAAATGAAAGTGACTGTGCAGTGTGAAAAAAATGACATTTATACACTCTACCTAGAGATTTTTTTTTAATTTTTTTTTTTCCACTATGGAACTCTTTGAGTTTACTTTTTTTTCTTTTTTTTTTTTTTAACTGCAGCCATGGGAAGCATTTTAGGCCGTTTTGTACACCTGCTAGCTCCATTTCATTTGTTTAAACACATTTTATAACTGCAGTTTATATATTTTTCCAAGAAAATAAAAAAGCTAAAAATATAATGTGGTGTTTGGGAGAACGTACGTGGGGGATTGGAAGGAACCGGAGGGCCTCATCTTGGCATATGTTCCACTTTATGCCAACTGCAGCACATTCATCATTACCATACTGGATGGGGATTACCTCTCCATGCTCATTCTCGCTCACACACACGTTTCCCCTTCGCACCAAAGAGCAAAATCCTATATGGGACACAATAGGCCTATTGGGTATGGGTGCTGCTTTATTGCTAATTACAGCGCTTGCTCCACCGAGGTGTTGCTGCCATTAGCCTTGAAGCAATTTTCTGCTCCGTTGGTAGGATATGGCTCAGCCCTTTTGGTGCAGTCATTGATTTGGAGGGCAGCCAGCAAGGAAGGTTTTCTGTACCTTCGATGTCGCAGCACTCACCCCGTGGAAAAGTTTCCAGGGGGACCCAACTGCAGCTCTGCGAAGGTCTTGAGATTGCTTTTTTGACAAAGGTCCTGTCACATTCTTGTCCTTTAAATGTATTCACGTATGGATTCTGACAAGCTGCTAGCAGAGGGGTTTTCTCAGGTTCTCACAATATTTGGTGAGAGTCCTGCCTTTCTCACGCATGTTCTGAGAAACAGTAGGATGGGTTTTGTAAGCTGGACCAACACCTGGTGTTTTGCTGAGTTCTGTTTATGGTACATTGGAAAAATATTTTGCAATGGGTGCTGTAGGACTTTAGCCAATCCCCCTAGGAGATGGGTGATCGCTGACCCATCGCCCTGTGGGGCTAGGGGATAGAAAACAGGGTTAGAAATGAATAAAGTGGCTTCTTTTGCCTGCTCTTGCTGAATTTGTGTGTTGCTGCATCTCTCCACTCCCGGTATTAACAGCAACATTCACGTTCACTACTTTTGCTGCCCCTCTGTTTATCAGTTGCCGCGTTCGGGTTCGGCTACAGTTCAGCGCGTGCTGGTACTCAGGAGAAGCAAAGGAGAAAAAAGGTGCTTTAGTCCTGGACCTTCTCCTCTTCTCGCCAAGCAAAGAGTTTGGAAAGAGTTTTCAGAAATCCTGACAGCCAGTGTGATGCGTTTATCCAAAGCCTTTTAGCTGATTATAGAAACACAGAAAGGCAAGGGAGCTTTAGACCCGTTACTGAGCCCTCGCTGTCACAAGGAGACATTCTCTCTCATAAATTGCATTTCATCAACGCAATGCTTGTGGTTTGGTTCCACATTTCTTATCTCCATTTCACCAAGGGAAGAGTACTAAGAGTCATCACTGAATGACCTTAGTTAAGGTCTTGAAAGGAACTGTTATAAATCTTGGGATCGAGAGACACACCAGTCCCCAACCTCTGCCTGCTGCTCTCACTCAGACTGGCAGCAAATAAGGAACCTGTTTCTGGTCTAAGCTCTAGATAAAGGAACGGTTGGAGTAACTTGAAGTTTCGTGGACCATTGTGGACCGTATCTTTCAATATGAAAAAGCTTCCTGACCACTGTATCTGTGACTTTTACAATTACATCATCTCACCACAGAACGCGTTCCCTGGCACAAAGAGATCTTTTTCCTTCTGAGGGAGTTGGTGTTCTCCGACTCAGGCTCTTGACTAAAGCAGCCAGCATGATTCAGATCTGCCAAACGACACATTAGCATAATGCATAAAGAGAGGGAGTCTCCATTCCCAACTAACACTGATTTAGCTTGGCATTAAGCATTCCCTCCCTTAATCTCCCTTCCCCCAGTAAAAAGAAATTAATGACCTTTGATTTTCTTTTCAGTTTTCACCCTCCAGAATCCACGTGCTCTTCCCATACCGACCCTCCTCTTTATTGTGATCGATGGGAGACATCTCCCACCTCCCAACCTCATCTGAATCTTCTGATGCCACTAAGGTGAGACATAATGAAAGAAATAAAAAGGAACCCAAACCAAACAAGAGCATGTTTTGCCTTCTACATTTGAAGAGGAAAAAGAATAGCCCCAAGACAAGAAGACTCCCTTACGGCCAAGACGACTGACAAATTCTTGTGGTTTTCTCCAAAAGTCAAACCAAAATCCAACCGCCAGCCAAGCTGAGTTCTGGCAATCTTGCATTGCCTGGAAATGAGCGCAATCGTATCCTAATAGCTATTTGGATAATTGTCCGTACGAGCGATCTGCCAACCAATGCTGGAAACAAGTCTTTATTACAAATATAGCATGAAGGCTAATCTGGAATACATTAAAATGTTATTTCTGTAGCTGCCTTTTCCCAAACTTTAAATAATGGCTAAACCATTTATCAGTTTTTGAGGAGAAAGGTTGTGTATACTGTACTTTTAGAGCAGAGATGAAAAAAAAAAAAAAAGCCTTCAATAAAAAATATTCTCCACATAAACTCTGCAATTTCTGGTCCCCTCTACATTGCTAAAAATTATTACAAACCCGTTTTCGAACTGCTGAAAGGGGATGGTAGGAACATAATATAATAATCAAACTGTCTTTCTAGGCACCTGCTACAGACCTCTGTCGATACCGGTAGAAGCTACAAGTGGTTGAAGCAGCCGGATCCACCCAGGTTTTGTAGACTATGTGTGAGTAGCGCACACCACTTCACACAACACATCTCAACAACCCACCCTGCACAGCCCATCAGCAACGTGCCACGGCTGCTCATGAAGGTGATGGACACCGTGCAAGGAGAATCACTACTGTCTTCTTACCTACTTGACTTTATCACACCAAATACGGATGCCTTATCTACTCATACACAGTTCAGGAAGCTGTTTTCTCCTTAGGTTTCATTTGATACCTATGTGAGTTCTCCACTTTGGAGGATATGGTTGGACTGTATGAGCTATAGAAGTCCCTTCCAACCCAAACCATTCTATGATATGATAATCCTACTCTTCTAAGATCTTTGTCACCATCTTCTGAAGACAGTATTTCAAATGAGGCTGAGTAGGCACTACTGCTCTAGATGACCATAGTTTTGAAGGTAGCTGAGATGAATCCCACATCCACGTAGCCTGGAGTTAGATGAGGTAACCCTAAGCTTTGTAAGCTTAACATTATGTGATGGTAGTTACAGCACACAAAACACTTCCTAGCACCATCATTTGAAGAAAATAACAAAATATGGTTTTTAGACATAAATCTTGGGTGTCAGAGCCCTTATAACACCATAGCAGGTCTAAACATTTTTTTTTACTCGATGTGTTCTGCTGCACCTCAGGAAGAGTATTCCATTTGATGGATGTGCTGGCAATGCTGTATTTCAGTCCCTCCATTTCTCTGCCTTCTTTTTTTTTTTCTTCTCCTTGTTATATCTATTAAAGTGATTTACGACTTTTTCATTGTTCTGCCGGAGCTTGGCCAACTTTTGAGATCAAAATCCAAAAAAAATTCTCCTCAACAAAACATTAGGGTGACCAGAATGAAACAGGACCTGTGGAAAAGATTTGAATTGTGGGAAAGGAAATAACCCCATCTCCATGGAAACGCATTCACGTTTTCCAGTTGCTCCTGAATAAATGAAGGTTGTGTTCTCCAACTCCTAGACTTCAATTTCAAGCACACCTAGCCTTGCAGTACCTGGGAATACTGTTAAAAACATCAAGGTTTCTCTGAGCAGCATTGCAGTTTCCCAGCAATGATTTTTCTTTTTTTTTTTTTTTTCTTTTTTTTTCTTTTCCTTTTTCCTTTCCTTTCCCCCTTCCTCTTTTTCCTTTTTTACTTTTTTTTTTTTCTTTTTCCAGGAAATTGCCGCCCAAAATCTTCAGAAAATGCCTGCAAAACACATGCAATCCACAAGGTGCTGATAAGAATTGGCTGTAGCAGCTGAGTTTCTACCCCAGACTTGCAAGCCCTCGCAATCCCTTACGAGTCACAGCAGTAGTCACTAATAACACACAAGCCACACATGGGTAACATCATTTAAAATGCACTCAAAGCTTTCAAGCTCTCATTTACCCAATGCGAGCATCCCGCCAAGCCTTTCGCTCAGCTTCCGCATCCCAGGACTTTCCTGTCTCTCCGTAGCATCAGGAAGACACCGTGCGGGTTGATTTGGGCACGTGCAGCTGGAATGAACTCAACACCTGCCCTGGACCTTGGCTGGCTTGTGAGTGTTTTCAGACCACGCCGTGTTGCAAACGGGGAGGCAGGATGCCCTGTGCCCCACGCCGTGTTGCAAACGGGGAGGCAGGATGCCCTGTGCCCCACGCTGGTGCCCATACAGGCACGGCTGGAGATATCCTGAGGCTCCCCAGCTAAACTCCAGGCTAAGATCAGAGTGAACATGCAGGTTTCAGCTGGCAGAATTATTCTGGATTTTCAGTAGGCTGTGGAAATCAAGACAATGAAATCTCTTGAGTATCTGCAGTGGAGGTTAGTAACTCCAGTGCGTCATCTCAGAACCAGGATCGATTCTTACTGGGTTCAGGATGAAAATTCTCATTATTAGCGGTATGTATTAATTTTATTCGCTTGTGGCTTTAAAGATAAGGTTGCTACTTAGTGGCATTGTCTGGTTCCTGCTTCATAAATGAAGAGATTTCATTCTAATGGTTTCAGTGTCCCCTTTGCACAACTAGTCCATGTTCCCCACTCCTCAGGAAGCATCTTTCTTTCCTAAAGCTGCCAGCCTTCCCGAGACTCATTTACAAGAGGGAAAGAAAAACGGAGTTTCAGAATTTTTAAGGGGAGGTTAGCTCTTTATTATTTCCTTACAGAGGACCTCCGGGACCCATCGGCCGCTCGGGACTGAGACTGCAGAGACTGGGTGCTAAACAGACAAGCAGGGTTCCTCAGTTCTTCTGGCAGCTTGCAGGCCTTCCTACTCTCACACTGGCTGGCCCTCACCTGCTAAGTAAACCACCAGAGATCCCACATATCAGGAATATTAAGCCCTTGTCTTTGGTCGGGGTGCAGAAGGTTTTGTCCCTTGCATCCCCTTCTCTTTCTGCACTCCCCTCAAAGAGAACGACCTTAAGAACGGAGGAAAGATGTTTCACAAGGAAGCCTGGAGTCCCTTTTGCTGACCACAAGCTGGAAGGTTTCGTCACCTTCTTCCAATCCCCAGCACCTTTTGTTCCCAAGTCTGTTTATTTTCGTGTTTCTGCATAAAATCACTGCTTGTGGAAAAGAAGGGATTACTAGAACTACCTGCTGGAGCCAGGATTGGTGGAGGTAGACTCTGTATGGGATTTTTTTTTTCTTCAGTGGCTTTGCCTGCATGCCTAAGCTTTCTGTTGCTGTGTTCCTTGTATTTCAGTTTGACAAAAAAAAAAAACCCAACAGGTTTAGCAACACAATCTTCGTTGTTAACCTGCAACAACCTTTGTTACTTGACATCCTTCCCTGAGCAGAGAAAGGCTGCTACCCCACTCGTGACCGTGTCCAAATTCCATATAGACTATTAGTGGCGTTTAACCAGGATAAAGATGAGACCCTCTGAATTACTTTTAACTTAATATCTAAACAGATTTGTTCTTAAGAATCGCTTGGAGGACCAGCAATCCCCCATCCCAAGCTTCTTTTTGATTTAGGGCAAGGGGAGCTTTGTTTTTAGAGCAAAATTTAGGAACCTACTTTTATTCTGTGCCCTCACCTATTAGCCATTCCCATGTTTATAAAAAGAAAGATCATAATCCTTAAATTCTGTGAAAATAACAGGTCTGTACTGCCACAGAATTCTTCCCTGAGCTTCAGTAAAGCCCTTTTAGCTTTATATGCCCTAGTATCAATCTATAAGTGACGAATTAAAGGAATAATCCACTTTCCTGGTGAGGTTGTGATCCCACGACTGGGTTTACAAAGCAGGAATACTAATCTAAAATGCAAAACCTCTTCTCCTTAGTACACATGATAGGACGTGATGGTTAAAAGCCCTCCTCAGTGTCACGGGCCAACCTGTTTGGTTTGCAGCGCTGGGAACGGTGGAGCTGACACTTCCATCCTCGCAAGGCTTTCTTGGCAGTTTCTGAGAAAGCATTAAAATGGATTCAACAGAGAAGAATTGTCCCTGGCTGCACAAGCAAACAGGTAGAAGGTGTTTGGTCTTCTTTCACTGTTACCCTAGGCTCGCAAAGACCCAATAGCTGTGTGGATCAATAACCCCTGTGTTTTCAGGCCATGCTTATTAAAGGTGGTGCATGGAAAAAAAATAAGAAACTCTCTCTATTTATATCTGGAACTTAATGAAGTGAAATTATCACAGCCGACAGGCGCTAGTGTTGTAATTCAGAGACATGGCTTGGCTTCGAGGGATCTGCAGGCTGTTTTTATTCCAAATAATAAAAAAAAAATTTTTGAAAAAAAAAAGGAGTGAAACCTAATCCTCTAATCAGTTCCAATTTACATATTCACAGGTCTTATTTCCAGCCTGCTGGAAGAAAAAAAAGATAGTGTTGGAGTCACGAAGCGATTATTTGATTAAGTAGTTATTAATCCCAGAGTGCTCTGATTAATTCCAAGCAAGTTAAACAAACGTATTGGAGCTGGGCTGGTCACCTTCACGCCATTGTAACGTGCAGGGGCAAAACTTGGGTAGATATATTTTTACCAGCTCTACACTGAGGAGTTTTGTTCACTGAAGGTCTCCCATTCACTTCCCAAGGGGTTAATACTCTGCTAAATGAAGTGTTACAAATTTGAATTTTATCTGTGGCTAACTGCAATACCAAATGCTGATCTTTACTTTCAGACTGGAAACTCCATCCTGGATCTGTGTGCAATTCATCTTTTACATGTTTAAATTTATTTATTAAAAAAAAAGAAAAAAAAAAAAGAAAAAGAAAAGAAAAAAGGGAAAAAAAAGGAAAAAGAGGAAAGAAAGGGAAACGGAAAGGGAAAGAGAAAAAGAAAAAAAGAAGAAAAAGAAAAGAAGAAAAAAGGAAAAGGAAAAGAAAAAGAAGAAGAAAAAGAAAATCAAACAAATAAAGAACAAGAAAAGGAAGAAGGAAAACTCTGAGTATTTTTTAACAACTTCTTACCAACTGCCCTGAATCTATTACATAGATAATATTGTACCTGAGAGTGCCTCAAAGCAGAATATATCCACTGATTTCAAGAGAGGTGAGATTCATACTTCAAAATATTATTTCTCTTCTAAAAGAAGAGGAGAACGCTTAGAGGAAACAAGCCTGGAACTTATGTTTGCTCACTGTATTGGAGTTTATGTATTTTATTCTAACATGCTAAAATCTCTTCTAGTCAGTTGCTGTATTTCTTCACACGCAGACACGCACAAAACCGCCCTCAAATTCACTACGTTGTTCACTTCAGCTTAAAAGCTGCCCTTCAAACCAGGCGTTTCTCCGTCCAAAGTGAGAAACCAGAAAGTTGATGTATAATAAGCCCACAATAAATGAATCTGTAGTGCATTGAAGGAAAAGGTGCAAAGCACAGTGTGGCACAAGACACCCAAACCAGCCTGTGAATAACTCGTTGCCATGACTCAATTTATGCCCCATGGATATGTTGTTTTATAGAAGCAGAGTTAGTCAAATGTCTGTGATGTTCTAAAAATGCTGATAAAAGCACTGAGTTAATGACTAGGGACAGAAGAAAGCAATTAGGCTTCAACACGGCGGTTGTGTGTCAGATCAAGAGATGATGGAATTGTACTTGTTATTCATTGTCCGTTATTTTACTGCTTAACCAAATCTCCTCATCTGATCCTAGGTCCAGATCCTTCTGGTTAACCACATTACACAAGTGATGAATATTTGGAATGAAGAATTTTCAAGCAATCTGGAGACTGAGGCTGGCTTCAGAATGATTTGTTAATGAAATACAATACTCCTAACAAACAATTCCTCCTGCAGGCATTCTTAACGACCCAACTCTTTCCATCAGCACGGTCCAGCAATAATTGCTAGTAAGAAATCTCAAATCTAATTAAAATGAGTTTTTAAATTCCCTTTTTTTTGAATCAGAATTTTTGAATCAGAAAAATGTAAATTATCTTCACTGAAGATGGTTTTGGTTTGGTTGGGGTTTTTTTGTTCTTATTATTATTAATAATAATTTTTATTTTAATTTTTTGTTGTTTTTGTTATTGCTTGTGGGTTACAACAGAGAGCTCCCAACTCACTTCAGCTCGAATATTCATCATCCTTTCTGAGGAAATCGTGCAGTTTGCACACTGCTGTGTGGTCCCAGGGCATTCTCATGGCTAAAACTTCCTTGGGGAGTTAAAAACTACTGACCAAAGTCCACCTCCTTTGATAGAGGCTCCTGTATTTCAGAGCACGAGAAATGTCAGATGCCCCATCTGCTGGGGAATCCAGCATGGATGAAGCAGCAGAGGATGGGAGCAGTGACCCAAGGCTACAACTGCAAGAACTCCTCAGGAGCAGTAACCATCAGAGTAATTATGGTAAATGGCATTACGCGATGAGTAAGCAATGAAGGCAAATCCAGCTCTTCCCTGGCTTTTTATGGTGGGATGTGAGGTTGAAACAGTTCAGCTTCTGAGGGAAGAAAA
This sequence comes from Todiramphus chloris collaris, assembly GCA_025345505.1. NCBI lineage: Eukaryota > Metazoa > Chordata > Aves > Coraciiformes > Alcedinidae > Todiramphus > Todiramphus chloris. The sequence continues at coordinate 2,053,923 of JANVCC010000127.1, read as the reverse complement.
TATTTAGAGGTTTTGTTTGAGAAAGATGAAAGCTTTTGTTTGGAGTGAAATGGAAAGTTCTGCTTCTGCTCTGTTCTAGTGACGTCTTTGCCTCGGTCAGCTGCGTAACATTTTAGCATCTTATAGCACAGCATTAACCAAAGGTTTCCAGAGCCAAAATAATTCTTTTGCATTTATTAATAACAAAATAAATAAAATAGCCTGAAGTACGTTAGGAATGACAATAAACATACTAAATCAACCTTTTTCCTGGAAAATGGTGAATTTGATTTCTCCTCAGAAAACATTTCCTTCCAAATCTTTTGAGCAGCTCTCCGCTCCCATGGGAGGCTTCACGAGGACCCGGGGAATCACACTCTGCTGAAGGAAATCCTGCCTTCAGGAAGGTTGCAGAGGATGTAATTTAGGGCAGACTGCAGCCATGTACAAGATCTGTCTGCAACACCGTGGAGAACGTCTGAGGAGGGTTGTAAGAATGTAATCAACAACCTCACCCTCTTCTAAAACTTTCCAAGTTTAAAGGAAACCACTAGTCAATGCAGAGACCTCCAAAAAGAAAATAAGTACTTAAAATGTGAATTTCTTTCTTTTTTTGTTGTTCTGAGATCATGAAATCTGCTTCTATGCCTCGCTGTCACACTCATGAGGCACCACCAAAACCAATGAAGAAATCTCCCTGGCCTCTGGGCTTATATTTCATGCTGGGAATGAAAAGGAAAACAGTGGACTGTTTGCTTCTGCAAGAAGATCTAGAATACCACTGAGCCTGGCTCAGCTCCAGAGATGAGGCATCATGGGTCTTCACGTGATCCCTGTCATACGTGTCCCACACTGACCGGGACCACCCATCATCTTCTGTAGATCTACACATGCAAAACTTCTTTCCTTTGACAGGATATTTTTCAAGTTATGATCCAGCACTAGCTCCCTTGACATATTTAGCATGAACCTCTCTGTGTTTGATAAGCCAAGGTGGCCAAATAATGCAGATATTGATTTGTAAATATTTTCCTGAAGAAGGACATGGGGCACCGTGTATTTTGTTAACCACTAGGTCAGATAATTGACTGTTCAGAAACATTTGACAGCCCCGTGAGCTCTTATGAAAACTCAAGAGCTGAGATAAGACTTGGAAATGGCAGGTAGAACTGTGACTAACCACTGCAGTGAACAGAAGAGTTGAAAACTTCAGAAAAACATGGGCATCCGCTACCCTGAAGCCTCACGTAAGAACACTGTGGCTCTGAAATATGGGCAAAGGACTTGAACGAGACAACACGGACCAAATCAGCTTGCCCACAGCCACTCCACAGACCCTTAGCAGTGGACCCTCTCAGCTGACGAGACCATGGCAGTGAGGCATTTTGAACAATCAGATGAGGAAAGGTTTATTTTTGGTGCTCCTTAATGACCGGCACTGGGAGGTTTCTTTCAGCCTAGTCCCAAAATAATGTGTGTGCTTCTCTAACCTTTTCAGTTTAAAATCACCTCATACCTAATGGACCAAAAAAGAACAACTAATAATCTGAGAGGGCGGAATAGAAAAGCTGTCAGCCTGAGTCAGACTATTGGACCATCAAGCCCAGTATCCTGTCTCTGAAACGCTGTCAGTATCTGACACTTCAGGCTTAGTTGGGATAATAAAACATTTTCCTCAACCTTATGTAACATCTCGGCCTGGCAAGGAGAAGATTTAAACATTGATTGCTTTCCACTCCCCTCTGTCCCATGAATGTGAATCTGACTCTTTTCCAAAATGAACAACTCTGATGAGCTGGAATCGGTTTCTGGGCAGGATGGGAAAAGCTCCTCTCTCCTTACTCATTCCTGGATAGATCTGCTAAACCTTTGCCTCCTAAAAAGGGGGACTTGAATTATTGTACATAAAACTTCATCCACAAAATTCTGGGTGCCCAAGGACACCTTTTCACGGAAGGTGGAAATGCATGTCGTAAGACTTCATGTCTAGTCACTTTATTTTTCCCCCATCATGTCTACTTCCTTTATTTTTTTTATTTGTTTAAACTCTCCATTAGTTTATTAGCTTGACAGCAGCCCAGTTAATTAGACCGTCTTCCCTCCCCCGGCGTAAGCGGTATATTAGGCTCCCCAAATGCACACAAAATTTAGTGCTGCTGCTGGGGCACTTCTCAAAACAAATAAAAGATTTGCAAACCAGCCACCAAGCATCCAACGTAATTAAACTGCATTTGTTACTTTTTCGGCACTGGCGCACAATCGGGGCCTTGTACGAAGCAAGCACTCCCCAATCAGGCTGTTTTTCTTTTGGAGGGAAGAGTGCCAGCAGTCTTACCACCCCAGGTAACATAAGATCTCAAACGAGCAGCAAATGGACAGTTGCAGCCAGAGTGAATGGACTGTGGGGAAATCTCTCTGAATGCGAATATCTATAGAGAGCTATAGATATATGCAAACATGCACATACAGGGGTGTATAGTTCTTTAGGGAAATGAAAAAGGCAAAAAAAAAAAAAAGCAGTGGAAAGCCTCCTAGAAATTACTGCTCCGTGAACAGGTATGTAAATGACTCTGGAGTCTTGCTGTCCACCACCTCAATCAATTACAAGGTTATTCAAGATAAAACAAACACCATTTCAATTAGCTGCGTATACAGCAGTGGTTAGAGGCACAGGCAGGGAAGAGGAAGCAGAAGGACTTTTTGGAAAATGGAACTTTTTTTCCTTCTTCTTGTGTAGCTAGGCACAAACGGAGGTTGTCATGAGGTGCTGAGTACAGCCATGAATGGTCTTAAAGCCCAGCGTAAAGCCATCATGCTCTAAACTAAAGGGAAAGTGAAGAGGAAAAAAAAAAGGTGGAAAAAAAAAAAGTGACCAAGCCTTGAAACATCTGTTTAGTTCACACTGGCTCAAATTAACTATTTGCAAGAGCAGTGGGAGCTGAATCTGGGACAGATGCTCAAGTGTCCCTGATTCTGCTGGAGACAGGACCTAGCTAACGTGTCCCGTGGCGATTCCACAGCGCAGGTCTGCGGGAGCGTGGCTTCCGTACCTGGACGCGCGGGAAGGCTGGGAGCCTTGCAGGATGAGGACACAGCTGGATGACAGCATCTGTAACAACCTGCACATTTAGCAGTGCTTTCAGAAGACAGTGGTGATGAAGACCCAGGGACTGGACGTATAATATCAGAGGTCATTTTCCATCAGTCCCATATCTTGCCTAGCACAGAGCAAACCATTTTACCTCTTCTTTCTTTTTTTATCACATGGGCAACTCTCTCAATCTTTACCTGCCTGATGCATTTACAATATGAACTTTTCAGTCCACCAGCAGTGGTCCACTCGACAGAGGCTTCATTCTCCCCTGGGTATGTGTGTGCCATTGGACAATAAATCAGGTGCTCTGATCATAATACATCATGTTCTACGTGACCAGAGGTATCCGGTCTCCAGGGACAAAACAGGGCACAGAACGTCTGGCAAATTAATGATCAAATGAAATCTCATTCTCCGTCTACCAGCCATGATCACATTTTGATGGTTATTTGTCCACTGATATTATGGACTAAGAATTTCTAGTTGAAGGGTCTGTCTTACAGACTGTTCACCTGCAATCCATATGATATCCAACATGAGATTTGCCTGATTTTTCTACTTCTTTGGCTGAGGTAGTATGATCAACTGGCTTTCTGAAAAAAATAAAAAAAATCATTATTAATCAAATATTGCTTTCTAGATGAAATACACCCAGGCCAGGAGATAGGAATAAAATTTATAGCTGCAACAGTATAAATCACCATCCGGTCTCCTGCAGCTATGCTCATGTTCATGGGCAATAAATTTATTGCAGCTGTAGTTTTCGTGGGTGACATAGCTGACTGTGAGCCTGCTCCCAGCCCCGTGCAGCAACAGGGTAAGGCAGGTGTCTTTCAAACACCTCCACATTAGTTTTGCCCACTGCCATTTGGAGGATATTGGGAGTCTGTTACACTTCCATGTCTCCTTGCACATCACTTTGTGTTCGTGACAGCCCAGAAACACCTATTTTTGCACTTAATGCGGTCCCGCCTAAAGGGCAGCAATATTTTGGGAGCTACTTAAGCATGGTGTCAACTTTCTCTTTGCTGACTACAAGAAATGAATAAAACATTGAACATGGGGAGGAATTGAGTAAAATTGAGAGCTGGTAAGTCACACTCCATCTGTAGAGATTCAAACCTCAAACCCCTGAAATTTAACAAGGTAGTTGCACGGTAGAAAAACATATTTAGGAAGATGAGGTCCAAATCCTGGCCTTGATCTCAATGCTTAATTCAATTCTGAAAAACCAACCCTTCCTGATCCTTCTTGCCTTTGAAAAAAAGTTCTTTTCCTTTTCTCCAGTACACTTACTGCCAATGACACCCTAAACATCACGTCAGAGATCCCTGCTGGAGCACAGACACAGCTTTGGGGGTGTTTTGTGCATTTCCCAGGACTATTAACAGTGTAAAATAATGAGAAATGAACTGAGGTTAAAGCATTCGGTACCTCGTGTATTTTCACTATAAACACTGACTGCATCAGGGGACCTGCCAAGAGGAGAGTTTAATATTGTATGAAGAGGAGGAATTTTTATAATGATACTTGGCAGTGCCTGCATCCCCCCCGTGAATGAAGCTGCTGGTGCTGTCTCTCCTCCTCTCTCTTATTCTCTCTCTCCCCTCAGCCCAAATGGCAGGACAAGTTATTTTCATTTTGAAGTCACTGGGAACCGTGAGACCTAAGCTTGTTTCCAGCACTGGCCTGGCTGGGCAGCCTTGGGCAACCCTTCAAGTGGGTGGGGGGGCTCCCACTGCCCACATTTAAGCACCCCTGTTAGGAAGGTGCTTTGGGAAAGCAGCTTTGCTGGCTATGTAGTTTCTCTGCAGCCCAAAGGGAGAAAGTGGATCCAAAAGGCTCCTTGAAGTACCTAAAAAATTACAGTCTGCAAGAATCTCCTTCCTTGCTTTCCAGATCTAGACAGTGGACCAAAACAATTACTTCCTTTTTAAACAGATTTGAGACTTTGTAATGAAACTTAAAGATGTGAGAACAGTCACCGAAGCCATTAATATCCCAACAGCTCCAAACAAACCAGCTATTAATACTCAGGCCAGAAGGATTCAGCAAATCATCCACATTTTACCTTCTGTTGCATCACTCATATGCCATATATATCCTGATACCTGGTAACAAGCATAAGACTTCAGATCTGCCCAGATCCTGCAGAGAAAGTCTATTCTCTTCAGCAGAGCTCTGCTAGAGTATGGAACCACAGAGAGGACTGAATGGGAAAGGTGCTTATGAGATTAGACATCAGGAACGTTGTGCTTGGCTGCAGAGTTTAAGGGACGTGCCCTGGACAAACAGAACTGCCAAAATATTCCCCGTGCAGGAGAAACATGTTGATATGATCATTATGTTTCTGATTATTTTGTGTTAAAGTGACCAACGGTCACGCTGAGGGAAATGCAGGCCAGGTTGGCTTCTTTTCAGTTCAGCCATTCTTCAGAAGAAGCAGCTAATTTTGGCTGGACCTTACCATCAGTGGGTTACACTGTACCCCACAGTACCTGTAGAGAGCCAAGCCTGGGTATTACTTTAATTATGATATACTCCGTGCTAGACAAAAACGTCTGCACTGCAGTCTCCTCACTTCCAGACTAAAAGATAAACCCACACAACAGAAGCTGTCACTACAATGCACCCTCACACATACTCCTTTTCATCTCATTTGGTTGCAACAGAAAACAAACCAGAAAGTTTCAGCCAACTTGTCTTAGGGCATCTCCACCTTTGCTGCTTCTTTTAGCCCCTCTGAATATCGTTGGGTTAATTTAGGTCAAACCAGATGGCAAAATAGTCCAAGCAAGTCAGGGGTCAAAGTCTTAATTCTTGATTTCTGCTGGATAGAAAATCTCTCAGGAATATGTTTTGGAAAAGTACTGAGAACTGATGACAAATCTTTCTCCTCCTTTCTTTTTTAATCAGCATTTTTAACTTCCACTTTAGTTTCTGATTAGGAATAACTGGTTCTTTTGTATCTGGTGACTCTTCCTGAATTGCCCAATTCTGATTATATCCAGACATGTGCTCCAGTACTGAGATGAATTATTTATTCTCTTACAGTGCTGCTTGTTCCCTTATTTCTCTCTTCCACCTATTCAGAAGAAACTTCATGCCCCGAAAATAGAGAAAATAAAATAGAAATGAATGCTTTGAAAAGGGATAATAATATTTTCTATAACATAGATCAAGTGTTCTTGATCTATTCTGTTTCACTATGTAGTAAGCACTGGTTCTCCAGGAAAAAGCACAGGCTGCAGCAGAAACTTCCCAAATGATGGACTGATCACGGATGGGTTTATTATTTTTATTTAGGCAAAACTTGCTGCGGAGTCAAAGATTTGCCTGACTCAAAGCAAGTTGAAAACAGACAGGTTGCCCCCAGTGTAGCTTTTAGGTGGAACAAATCATATTAACAAAACTCTTATCTCAGAAAGGCCCGACATCAGAAAAAGGGTTTCTTGTGGTGACCTGGAAGAGCAGTGGCCAAATCCCGCTTGCTTCAGGTGACATGTGCAAATGCAAACAATCCCATCGAGATTCCTGGAGCTTAACAGCCTCAGGGAGTCACCTAAATCCTGTGGCAATAAAACCCAGCACACTTAGTTCATTTTCACCGAGACTCCCAATATAAAGTAAGCAGAAAAGTGCCCTGGCATAAGGATTACAGAATATAACTCTTCCTTTGGAGATGACGGTAGGGCCCTCATTTGCAAGTGATAAATGTCAGTGCTCTTCTCTCCACAACCTTCTAAAATCATACGAAGGGACTACACCAGTGTGTGTAATGAGGTTACACTTGGAGGGACAGGCAGGGAGACAGAGGAGCCATCAGAGCTTATTGAGTGTGCCATGGGGGAGTTGTCTATTTTTTTCTTTCCTTTACTTTTTCCCTCTCCCCCCCCCCTTCTTTTTTTTTTTTTTTTAAACAAAATGAGGTGCCCCAGGGGAAAGTCAGCAGTTAGAAGCAGCCCCACCTGAGTGTGTCTTGGGAGGAAGCCTACTGCCTCATATTTTTTAAAAGGGGAAAAAAAATAAAAAAATAAAAAAATTATAATAATACAGCTGAGCCAAAAATATCAAGCAGTTCATAGCTGTTAAAAAGCCAGGGAAAGCTGAGTCGCACCCATTCAGTGTTGTTCTTCCAAACAAGCTGACCACCCTCCCTTCATAACATTTTATTTATTAAGGCAAATGTTGCCCCAGCGGAATGAAATTATGTTATATTCATACACGTATGCATATGCATATGTATGCAGACACACACAATGCTATAGTCATACATGTATGCATATATATATGTATATGCACACACACACACATGATTATTTCTGGCTGTTTCTATGCAGCATTCACTCAGAAGATCCTCCTACTGCTGAATTGATTCAAGAGAGAGAGAAAAACTGAACGGCGGGGGCAGGGGCCGAGCTCGAATCCAGCCGCGGCCTACCCGCCTCACCCCGCCAGCGCCATTTGCCTAGGCCGCAGCCAAGCCCCCGCCGTTGCCCTAGCAACGCAGGCGCCGCTCTCCTATTGGTCCGCGAGGGTGAGACGGAACGTAACGCCCCAGGGACTTCCGGGAGGGGGGGGTTCACTTCCGCCTGGGGGAGACGCGTGGTCGGGGGCTGATGGCAGCCCCCGTAGTTGGGGCGGGAGGGCGGTCGGGCGGTCTTCCCGGGGGAGAAGCCGGGCTGCCGGGAGGAGAACCAGCGCCGTGGCTTCGGGTGGGCAGCAGAGCGGCGGCTGCCGCCGCTGCTCGGAGCTTCCCTGCCCCGCGGGCTGCTGCCTTTGCGGAGCTGGTTTAGTAGCTTCTTCCTCACCCGGGCCTTGAAAGCAACCTGCTCTTTCTCACAGGGAGCTGAGCCGCGGCGTGCCTTTAAGTGCCTGCCCACGTGCTTTAGCGGGACGGTCAGCAGGAGCAGCATCTTGGGTATTTTCCTCTTTTTTTGTAATTTTTTTGGTGGTTATTAGTTTTAATATTTTTTTTTTTCGGTGTTCGTAGAACTGTCTCGGTGGGAAGAGATCTTAAAGATTATGGAGTCACAACCCTTAGCCCTACTCCCACCAAGTTTGCCACTAAGCCATATCCCCAAGCACCACATCTAGATGGCTTTTAAGCACAGCCAGGGATGGTGACTCAACCCGCTCCCTGGGTAGCCTGTTCCAATGCCTGACAATCCTTTCAGTGAGAAAAAGATTTCTTAATGTCCACTGTAAACCTCCCTTGGGGTAGCTTGAGGCCATTCCCTCTTGTTCTGTCACTAGTTACTTGTTAGTTAGGTGTTACAGCACCTAACCCCTCTACAGCCTCCTTTTAGGTAGCTGTAGAGAGCAAGAGAGTCTCCCTCGAGACCCCTTTTCTTCAGACTACACAGGCCCAGTTTCCCCAGCTGCTCCTCATAAGACTTGTTCTCCAGGCTCTTCACCAGCTTAGTTGCTCTTCTCTGGACCTTCCCTAGCACCTTGATGCCTGTCTTGCATTGAGGTGCCCAAAACTGAACACTACACTAGATGTGTCCTCACCAATGTTGAGTACAGAGGGGTAGTCACCTCCCTGGCCCTGCTGGCCACACTATTTCTAATACAAGCCAGGATGCCATTGGCCTTTGTGGCCACCTGGGCACACTGCTGGCTCATACTGAGCCACGTGTTGACCAGTACCTCCAGGTCTCTTTCTGCCAGGCAGCTTTCCAGCCACTCTTCCCCAAGCCTCTAGTGTTGCCAGGGGTTGTTGTGGCTCATTCCCATTTTAAAGTACCCTGTGTTTACCTGCAGGACAGTCTGGATGGCTAATGAAGTAAGAGCCAGTGGATTTTTACAGGAGTGTAAACAAAAAGAACATCAGGAATAGGTATATATCTGAGTAAGGTTTGGAAGGGTGTTATTTGGGTCCTGAGTGTGCCACGGACAAAGGCGTCTCTTGCTTATTAGGTGTGACTGTCCTTCCTAAAAATTCCCAAAGGAATCACCCCATTGTTTTAAGGACTGTGTGGGAACAGCAGGTCAAGTTTATAAAATGTGCTTAAAGATGCAGATTAAGATCCTGAAGGGATTTTTCCAGTCAGTTCATAAAACCAAGTTGTGAGTCCCCACTGGAAACTAATGGGAGTGAGGCCTGGAACTTATCTAGGTGCTTGTAATAAATCCTACTCTTTCCATATCGACGTGATTACATCACAGAATCATTAAGATTGGAAAAGACAGACACATAATACGCTTCCTTCACATCTGACCCAGTGTTTCTCCAGTGCCAGGAGCAGCAAACTGAGCACTGAAATACTCCGTGCTTCTGGAGAACAGTGTCTGCTCTGGAGATGGTACAAGAGTAGTGAGCAGGGTGGTGGGCACTCCCACTGGGGCAGGGAAACGAAGCTGCTTCCTCGGTGTCTCACAGCAGGGTTTTTGTCTTATTTGATGTTGGTGCTTCGGTTTAAACCCTGCATTTCAGGAGTCGCCTCTGAACTTCCACGACCAGATTCGCATTCCATATGTTCAGTGAAGGTAATTTCCTGTCAAAGCCCTGACAGAAGTGACAGGCATTGCTGTATTTACCCTCACCCTCGCTCGCAAGGTGTGAGAAAGTGACTGAGGGATCATCTGGAAAACCCAGTTCTTACAATCCATCTTCTCACAGAAGAGCGAGACACAGGGAATAAATTCCCCCCGCCGCACTTAACCTGTTTCTTTTCTTGCTCACTGCTGACGCACGTCAGTCATCTCCTTCCCCATCGCTTTTTCCAGACCCAGGGAGAGGGTGTTGTCGTGTGGTCCTTCCTCCAGGGTTACTGCTGCTTGTTGTTTCTGGAGAGCAGGGTACTACTGCTTGGCGTGGCTTCTGGCGACTGACTCGGCGGCGGTGGCGGCAGGGAAAAGCGAACCTTGCCCAGCACTTTCCCATGAAGGTCTGGCTTCCTCGTGGAGGAAAATGGGCTGAGCCCAGTGTAGCGTGTCTTCCAGTCTATCAGGGAGAAAATAACAAGTGATTCAGCTTATTTTTGTTGCTTCCAGCTGTCTCTCAACCCCCAGCCCCAGAAGAGGGGAGCTGTTGTGGTTTTATCTGAAACGTGTTCTTTGTTTTTAGCAGTGATTTGCTTTGAATGTTAATTGTTTATTTATAATTCCCTTCTATCTATGTGGCTGAATAAAAAGCCCTTTTTCTTTTGAAGCATGCTGCACGAGGAACAGGGGAAGCTCAGTAACTTCTGGGTCTGGATAAAACACGGTCAATGATAAAACCATAGAAGTTTGGAGCCAGAAGGAAGCTGAACAGATTGTGTAGTTGGTCTTCCCACACCAAGTCAGGATGAACGACACCTGGACTTGGATGTTTGCCTGACCTGTTCTTAAAGCACTTTTAACACCTCCAGGTGGCTTGCACAACCCTCTAGATGGATCCTCTTAATGTTTCAGCTCCATGACAGCTGAAGGCTCTTGATTAACTTGGCAAAATTAAGCACGGAGGAAACTTCAGTTGCTCTGAAGTGCCTTCCTTTAATTTAAACAGCTTAGAACTTGAAGTGCATTGTAAGAAACAGGGTGAAATCTGGGGTGTTGGTTTTTCTGACATCTTTTCAGGTTTTATTTGGGAACTCTGAGCTGAGAACTTTAATGCTGGAACATGAAAAAGAGAGAATTTTGTAAGTAAATAGGTTTCTCTAATTTTTCTTGTCTTATCCTGCTTTATCATCATGTATGTGGGGCTTTCTTTTGTCATATATTCTTGGGAGAGAGGAGAATAACAAACCAGTTTTAATTGGGCTGATTATGAAGCTTCTTTTTTAATATATTGGCCAGTAACAGAGTGTTGGTTCTATACCATGTTTCTGGAGGGTGACTGAGGACTGGGAAGGAAGCAGGTACATCATGAAAACATTTGAGGAGTAGCGTGTGACAGGAGTCCTGGTGACAAGGTTATTTCATACACATTTCAGAAGCTAGATACCGAGAAAGAATTCAGGCCCCCAGTCAAGTCTTTCTTACCTGAGCTTAACATTTTTCACTATCAGATGAGAGTTACTGCATCAAATTCGATCGAGACTCAGTCGATGTGCCGTAAGTGGCCAGAAGAGGAAATCCCAATTTATATGACTCACCATTTTTGTGCAAATATTAACTTTGGCTGATACACATTTCTCCTTCTATCTCTTTTCCAGATCTGAGTGGAATTATACCATGTCTCAGAGTAATCTGGCTTGGCTATATTCAACTGTAGCCTTTGGTTATTTGAATAGCTTCCATTTTTTAACCGTTATCTGGTTACTGTTTCTGAGAGATAAAGAAAACACATTTTTTCCCATGATTCTGCTCCCTCTGATACAGTATTAAATTCTGTGCCGTTGAAAAACTTAGACTCGATGATGGCAAAAAAGCACAGAGCTGAGGGTTTACTTTGCTGGGCTAAAACCAGTGGGAAATCCTGGAAGCTTGGAATTGCTGCTTCCCAGGATCTACCTGTGCCTTGAGCCCCCACATTTTCCCTGGCGTATTTCGTCAGTAGGGCTCCTTGGAACAAGAAACACTGGTGGGCACTGGAGTTCACCTTTCATTTTGACCAGTGTTCATATGCTCTGTGAAAACCCCTTTCAAAGTCGCTACCACCAACCAGACTGGGGTTTTTTTTCTCTTCAAAATTAATGATGGGTGATGAGGAGAGAGCAGGTTAATTAGCAGATGGCCGGTATGTTGCTTGTGCTGGGATTCCTGACCTTGCCAACCAGATGGTCAACACCTGCAGCAGAGGAACAGGGGAATGCAGAGTTTGAATCTAGAACCCCAGGTCTCTAGGGGTGATATCTGTCTTTGAGCATTAAGGGGAAAAAGCCAGTGCTGAAGTTAGCGAGCGATGGCTATTAAGCATGGTTAATGCATTTGGGCTTCCTGAAAACTCTCTGGAATTGAAATCAGTCAGTTTTTTAATTTAAGTATCTTTTTTTTTTTCAGTCTGTGGGTGTTAAAGTGCTGATGTAAGATGATAAAGGAAACTATCTTCCCAGGACTTGCAGCCACTGGGACACCGTTCTGCTGGCATTCCACATGCCACTGTTGGACCTGCATCGTTGCACGGTTCCAGACAGAAAAGCAAAATTAACTTTTCCAGCTGTAAGTCCAAGCAGTATTTTAGAGAGGCTGGATATAAATAGCCAAGACTGGATTTGGACAGGACACCAGGGCTAACACCCATACTCTTGCAAAATGTGCCCTGGGATCTTGAATGACCACAAGTGGTCAGGAGCTTGGTTTTGGCATCCTGTATTGACATATTTGCTTCATGATGTCAACAGTCATCTCCCCTGTGCTCCTATCGTCCGCTCTCAGTGGCAACAGCAGCCCTGCAGACTGACAGCTGTGACTTGGGGAGGCTCTAAATAGCCAACAGTTTTTTCACCTCTTCTGTAATTCTTTTACAAAATGGATAAAATAAGCTGCCCACCAGATAAGGAATAAGCGCTCCAAGCCAGCATGGAAAGGAACTGGGAAAAGTTCCACGAGCAGAATTAACTGAGCAATGCAGAATCTCCAGGGCATCCTCTGGTCGCTCTGTTTTCTTTTGCTAGTTTGCTTAACATTGTCAAGTTTTGTTTTGTTTAATTTTGCGTCCTTATATCTTAATTTTTGACTTCTCGGCCGTTGCAGCTTTCATAGTTACCAAGTCCCTTTGCACTTATCTTATCTAGGTTTCCTAATTTCCACTATTAGGTGATGTCTGACACCTTCCTTGCTCAAATCTGGCAGTCTGGGCACACAGTGAGTCACTCTTCCCCCCACATCTTCCTACCTCCCCTCATCCCTACATCGAGGGTGTGACTGTTTGCAGTGGGACATCTGTGAGAAGCAAGGAGCAGAATTTCAGGAGCTGGGTGACATTAGTTCTTCACTGTGAATGCTGCAGGCAGCAAACCCCACGGAGAGGAGAGTCTGGTAAAAACATCCCTCGAGTTTGAACTGAATTTTTGAATTCAGTTCAAGGCCTGAATTGAAAATGGATGGATCTGAATTGAAAAATTGGTCCAAATAGAATTGATCTGAATTGAAAAATCTGAACTGAACTCAAAACTTCAGTTCGTAAGCACTCAGAGCTGTATTGAGGACAGCTTTCACTTGTACCTAACAGCTGTAGCATTCAACCAACAGTGAAAAATGAAATGATAATGCAGGTATGATTGTCCCCCCAGATTCTTTGTTCTCTAGCCAGTTAGATCTTGGCATGAGGTGATCTGGCATCGTGAATTCACAAGGCTGTGGAAAACTTCATCAGGTTGTTCCAGTCCATTGAACTGACTGGTACAGCCACATATAGATGAGTGATTAAGATCAAACTCTCATTGATTACAGGTATTCTGTCAGTAATTCTTCTGGAGGGAATGAAGTGTGATGCTGTAGTTTTGGACGTAGGAAATACGCAGGAGATGTTTTCAAATTGCTGGTTTATTCTGGGTTTGTAGCAAACATGTGCACGTCAACGTCTCCAGAACAAGAGTCTAACTCCAAATCATCAATAGGTAAAAAGCTGTGATGAGAGGGAGGACAGAAATCCTGTGAAATCATCCTTATTTATCTGCTCAGATATGATTCCTGATTGTTTTCTCAGCCCTGAGGCCCTGGACATGGTGCCATGCTCAAATTCCCCTTCACTTTCTGGACTCCAACATCACAAAAAAAAGCCAAATGATCTGCACTGGGCAACCTCTGGGTCTTAGGTGCCAGAGTAATGCCTCCTATTGCTCAACAGTAGCTTTGATACACCACGAGCTGATCCCATCCACAGCCTTGGTTTTGTAATTGCATTCCAATGGGTATCTCTAATTCCCCCCGAGTGGAGAGAACAATCTGCTGAAGTCAGTTGCCACTTCCTTTGCATTGTAACTACTGGCTAATGACCAGTGTTTACTAACTTCCAGTGAGTCATTTGCAAGTGTGATGCTTGGCTAAAAAAATTGTTTCCAGGAACCCTCTCATCATTAATCATTAATTCATGGGTCGGTACTCTACTGCTAGATATGATTACCCAGGGTTTGAATTGAGATGGTAATAAGGCATGTACTTCAGAGTGGACTGGAATAGCATGTGGTAGATAGAAGATCTAGGTTGCCCCATTCACATCCCTGCCAAGTGATCCAACTCATTCAGCAACGGCAGAATTTGGCATGTTTCCCTGCCCCAAGGAGTTTGCAATTTGAAGAAGTGCTGCTTTATTCATACTGCTTTAATAGCTGTTCCCATGTCAGTCAGTGGGATGAATTCCCATCTTGCTTTTATTGACATGTAAATGAGGTTTGTCAGGACTGTACCTAACCTGCATGAGTGATGGCTCGTTTAGTGGAACGTGCCAGGTCACGGCGATGCGTTCAAGGCTCTGTCCTGCCATCTTCCACCCTAGGAGAGTGCTGAACTTGGAGTTTGGGGGGTTGAGTGGGGAAGAAAAGAGGAGTAACAGGGAGGCTGGCAAATGCCAGATCCTGAGGCACGGTGCCAGAGTAGAGACCGATGCTGGACCAGTGGGTGGAAGGAGCTGGTTTGAAGGGGCAGCTGTGGCTGCCAGCGTTGAGAGCACGGGTGGCCGTAGGGTAGGATGGAAATTACAGCTGCACATATGACTGAGGAAAAAAAGCATTCCCCACACGCCAGCTGCTGCGAGGCCTTGCCGGTGGATTTATGTTGGATTTGAAGAAGCACTTAGTGTGTGAATAACAACTACCAGGTTCCTCAATGAATCTTGCAATGCGGACAATTAAATTATCATTGGTTTATTGCGGGGAAAGACAGCGGGAATGAGTTGATGAATGGCTTTCTGAGAGCCCCAGAGACTTGGTGTTCTGAAGTTCCTCTTAACACTTCCCACTTAGCTGTTAAACCAGAAGTAAAAATCATTAGTGCATTAAAATGCACTTGGCCTCAGTGTCTTTTCCCATCCCATTTCCATTTAATTAAGCAAAACAAGTCACACTATCGATGTTCCTAATTTCAACCTTTTAAAACATTTTAACTCTGATATCAAGGGTGACAAAAACATCTTCCGGAGCAAGAGAAAGAGCAAGAGAGTGGTGGAAGTCTTTAGTTCCCATAAATCTAGTTCCTATAAAGTCTGGACACCCTGGGTGGATACCTTGGCTCAAAAATGACCTCCTGGCTCCTCCTTTTCGTCTTGGTTTTTAATTGGAGCCAGGAGAAGGATCCCAGCATTTGCCAGGTGAATGCGAGCTGTACCCTGGCAGGACGCCTGCAGACCCATTACTGTTTTCTAGATTAAAATAAGGACAGCAAAAAAGGGTGGAGGGGAACTAGGGAGAGGGATTGCAAAACACTTTGTTCCAATTCAGGTGAAAAAGTTAATCTCACTGTCTCTACAGACAGTCTGCCACGTACAGGGTGGAGGAGAGAACAAGTTCTTTTTATATACGTGTTATATACTCTTAATTATCCCTGTTGCCAGCCTCGAGGAACAATTGAAGCTCGCTGCCAGAGCCTGTGCCTGCTCAGACACCATTCTCCTGGCGAAGCTCTGGGAGCAGCTCAGCTGCCAGGGGATCAGCCGGCTTGAGCTATCCGAGCGGCTGGTGGTACCCGCAGACTGTGATCTGGTGGTTAGAGAGGAGGGCACAGGGCCAGGGGCAGGATCTGTGGGTCCTGTTCACCACGTTGTGACTGGAACCACTGCAGCTTTGGCCCCGCCGCTTCTTCTCTGGCTCCGTTTCCGTAGCCTTAGACTGGGGAGGTTGCTGATAAGAACATTTACTCAGTTATGCGGGTCAAGGGAGGTGATTCTCCCCCTCTGCTCCACTCTGGTGAGACCTCACCTGGAGTTCTGCATCCAGTTCTGGAGCCCCTGTCACAGGAAGGCTGTGGATGTGCTGGAACGTGTCCAGAGAAGGGCCGGGAGGATGCTCAGAGGGCTGGAGCCCCTCTGCTATGGGGACAGGCTGAGAGAGTTGGGGTTGTTCAGCCTGGAGAAGAGAAGGGTCCAGGGAGACCTTACTGTGGCCTCCCAGTATCTGAAGGGGGCTACAAGAAAGCTGGGGAGGGACTTGTTAGGCTGTCAGGCAGAGGACTAGAGGGAATGGATTAAAACTAGAGATAGGTCGATTCAGGTTGGACATGAGGAAGAATTTCTTCCCCATGAGGGTGGTGAGACACTGGCACAGGTTGGTGAGACACTGGCACAGGTTGGTGAGACACTGGAACAGGTTTCCCAGAGAGGTGGTGGAACCCCCATCCTTGGCAGTTTTTAAGCCCAGGCTGGCTGGGGCTGTGAGCAACCTGCTCTAGTGGGAGGTGTCCCTGCCCCTGGCAGGGGGGTTGGAGCTGGGTGAGCTTTAAGGTCCCTTCCAACCCTGATAATTCTATTATTCTATGAGGAGCTGGTGAATTCAGTGACTTCAGGTCGTGGGTTACAAAGCAGTAACAATCAGATGCCATTACCCTATTTTTTTACCATCTGGTCCAGCCTAGTTTGGAATGGACCGCTTTTTTTTTGTAGACTTTTCAATCACAATGAGGACCAGATTTCCTCTCGTGTTGGGCAATGAATTTCTGTTTCTGAGCCACTTCTCAGGTTTGCTTGGGCCTGATGGTGACAGCTGCTTGTTCCCTCTAACGGCAGGAGCAGCCTTACTCCAAGCCTACCTGAAAGACTCTCAACTGCTTATTGAATGGCACAGCGTGCACTGAATAGCTCCGCTGGGCAGTTCTCCATCAGAATCATTCTCTGATAGAAAATGGCTCTCTGCAAAATCAGGATTTGTCCTGGAGAATACTACAGTTTTGCCAAAAAAATTCAGTTCACCGGTGGGGAAATTAAGCTGACAGCTTCCTGGCTGCTGACTTTGAAGCCTCACAATGTTGGGGTTTTTTTTTCCCTTTGTTTTTTTTTTTTAATCGCTCTCCCTTGAAGACAAAAAGTGAAATCAAATAAATCTTCAACATTTCAAACACAAAAGACTTAACAAGGCTTGGAAATCCCTCCACACAAATTAATTTACGTTAGATTTGTTGTTGCCATTTTATTGTTTACTTTTTTGTCCCAGTCAGAGTAATTTCCATTATTATTCTATGATGAAGGTGGATAGGGAATTCTGTTTTCAGCCAGCTTTTGTACTAAGGAATGGAAACCAACAGGGAAAAGAAGATAAGAAACAGCGAGAGTGGGGCAGGAGTTAGAGGATATGCTTGGCCTCAGAAAAATTAGTTTACCTATAGGACAAAAATGAGCTTTTGGCTATGATGGAACCAGTTTCCCATGAAACTGAGTTGGTTTCTAATCGATTACATGCAAAGGCAACTCAAATATCTGAAAATCAAGGCTTGTCCCTTTTTATTCTTTCTCTTATTTGAAGAGATATTATTTTCAAACTAAAAAATGTTTCAGCTGCTGTGTTTCCCATTATCATGCTGATCAAGTGCCTTGAATTCAGTTCTGGTGTGAGTCGATGAGTTGAGAACCTCGGAAGAATTCAGGTGCCTGATAACCAGTAGGACATACTGGGCTGGAGGGGAGTTGCAGCTCCTGAAGTGTCTTAGTGACTTCAAGCCCCTGGAAGGGGGACCATTATTATCCTCCTTTTATTCCCAACATTATTTCAGTTATTTAGTCTCCTCCTAAAACGCAGCAAACTTCACTTTGGTGTCCAACATATCCCATAATTTTCTGAATGGCTATATCCACTGTCTTAGGAGAATGATGCCATCATAAAATCCATTCATGTGACCTCACAGCTTTATCTATATTCTGATATTTCTGAAACTTCTTGGAGAAACACTAATTCCCTGGGGGCTGCCGTGGATTTATTTGACACTGTTTATGCTGAGTAAACTCCTTGGAGACAAGGAGCAAACTCCTCGGAGATCTTGTGGTCGGATCAATTTGTCGAGCTGTTTCCATGTTTTCTGATGCAATCGAGTGTAACAATGTTGTATCCCAGTAAACATGGAAATGGAGCAAGGAAAACATTTCTCAATCGACTTCCTAAAAATACTGCTCTGGGTGGGGAGGGGCTCAAGTTTTATTCCAGGAGCTCATTCAAGCCCTCATCGGTTTCCACAATGTCTCAGATTTTTTACTTAGTCTTATATTTCATGTACTTATAGATTGGGAAACAGAGTGCTGCATGGGCCAAATGCCCACGAGCGTGACATGCAATAACCATTATGCATTCAAATGTACAGATTTGGGGCTGGAGGGTTGCCAAGCACGGGCTGGAAGCGAGTTCAATATTTGGCAAAGTGGGCAGATCATCGAGGGAGATGCTGGGAGGGGCTATCTTGAGCTGCCTTTTCTGACTCTGTGTTTGGATGTTCGAATGCTTCCTTCTACAGGAGGGGGGAAAAAAGAGGTGGTGATGCCTTTATTGTGTTGGTTTGGTATTCTGTGATTTGTTTAGTTTGGGGTTTTGCTTTGTTTTAATTATCTTCCTTCCTGGTTGCCTGGTGACTGGTGTTGAGCTTTCAGATGGAACCTGGAGAAAATACAAGTTCCTCCTGATTTCCTGGAGAGCAGGGACAGAGTAAGGCAGGGTACCAAACTTACCGGTGTCCACATGAGAGGAGCAGGAGTTAGATGAGGGTTGTAAAACTCATTCATGTTGTTCCCGTGTCCATCACATCATAAGATGCTTCATTTAAAGACTTACCCTGTTTAGGACCCTGTTTTTCAAACAGTTACTCATCCAGTGACGTTCAGAGAGGAAGATGGGCTTGTGTATTCCCCAGCACTTACACTGTTATCACAACAGCACAGTGCAATTGTGGATTAGCTGCTTGCACAGGGGCCTGGCCATTATGGGGGAAAATATACCTGCTCAGAGTGAGCCTCTGTGAGAAGTATTTGTGCACAGGAGGCAGACAAGGCACGGAGCAGTTGTGTGTGTGCGTGCATTTGTTCCCGATTTCTGCACCCGCAACTTCCAGAAGGCAGGTCCTGAATCCTTAGTATGCCTTTATCTTTCCTCTCCATTCTCCAAATATGAAAAAGGTAGTGTTAAAATAACTGTTTATAAATCATTGTATTGAATTTTGTCCCATGGTGTTCCAGAAACCGTTGCAGTGGCACACAGGGAAGAATTATCCATGCTAGTGGAGATGGGGTCAGTTAGATGCAGCATGGCAAGGGGGAAGGTGTGTAGAGCTGTGTCTCCAGTGGAGCTGTGCCTCAGCTTGCCCTTCAGCAGGCTCCTCACCATGTACAAGTGGATCCAAGTGGATCCAGGCCCTCCCACCCTGTTCAGAGTTTAGTCCAGGATCTCAGCCCACAGCACAGTTCTCTTGGCCTCGTCGGATTTCAAGGCGGCATTTCCATCTGGTTTCTGATTCCACTGCTTTCGCTTCTGTTTCCAGGACGCTTGAAAGAGAGCATCTCCCAATGGCAAAGATAAGAGCCCACGTCCTGTATCCTGTGATCCTGTGGCCATGCATTCCCAGCCACCCGAGTCACTGCAGCCCTTTTCCGGAGGGAGGCGATGCCGACAGTGCCATCTCAGCCTGCTGCAGCTGATCCAGCTTTACCCCGGGTAATTATGTGAAGTGACATTCAAATCTGAGTGGTTTTTCTAGACGCAGAGATTATTACCTTATGAAGAAAGTCCAGCAGCTACTTTCCTCCCCGCATGTCTCTAGCACGGTCTAAAAATAGCCCAAAGGATTTGACAATGTGCCTTCATCTTTCAACAGGGAGATGGATGAGGTCACGAGACTGGGAAGGGACTGGTTTGCTGGTGGGAGGATGGTGAACTTGACACGTCAGATAGATCCGAGTGCTGCTGTGGGTGAAGAAAGGTAGGGAAATGGGGCCCAGCATGCCCTTTCTTTTTTCAGTGTTTTTTGTATATACCTTTATTGCGTGTAAAATGTGGGTTGAAAGCCCTTTTGATATATAGAGGGCAGGATGCAGTACAGCAAGCTGCAAAGAAAAAGACAAAACAGTATATTCAAGCACAAAAGCTGATGTAGGCACCTCTAGGATACAGCTCTGCTCTATTCCCTGTGACAACTCGTTGTCTGCATTAAGAAATCAGAGTTTTCACCTTCCACATGGCAAAGCTGCTCCAGATCAAGTTAATTCTCTTTGTTTTTGGAATATGTGTTTTCTTTGTTGGTGTTTGACAGTATCTCAGATCTTCCCTTGGTACTGGAGAAATGCTAAGGGTTTGGCTTGTAAGTGCAAGAAGGTTAAATGTTAAGAAATCCAGCTCCATGAACCAGGCTACATCCAGGCTGTAGGTTCTCATAAGAGTTAAGGAAAAAAGTATGAAGTGTCCTTCTGCCACACCAACAGAGGCTGTGTGGAGTAAGTGAGCTCTGGTGTCTCATTTCCTGCAGGACCCAGGCTATCACAGTCAGCCCTGTGTGGAACACTTTGCTTCAAATTTACTGCCCCAGAGCAGGTCTATTAGAAGTCTATTATTTGCATAATTGGGTGCTAAGAAAAATAAAGCTAATAAATTGCTTATAATTGCAAAATGTCAACTGTATTGGGGTAGGTCAGAGGTGGAATAGAAGGGTGAATTCTCCAGGTGTGTTGAGGTCAAAAGCAACTTGTTTTTGAGGGGAAACTTGCTTGGGGTGATAGCTATCAGAAGAAACTCGACTGAATAATGTTAAAGCCAACCAAACCATAAGTTAAAATGTTGGTGCAGTCCTCCAGGGGAGAGGGACCTTTTGCCACCACGAGTAATGGGTTAGTTCTTCACGTGGTACTTGCGAGGGTGGCTGGAAAAGGGCACCAAAGAGAACCATGAACATTCTTGTTGTATAACAAGTGGTACAAGACAACTTCAGAGAAGGACGCTGCCCAGAAAATGTTACAAAATAGAGTGGAGGTGCCAAAGTCATTTTAGTACCCGAACAAACTGAAAGCTGTTTCCCAGAAAAATCCACATGGCACTTCAGATGACTGGGAAGAGAAATCTCAGTTGGCTGCAGTCAGACTTGAGAAGCTGAGGGTCAAAAGGGAATGAACGTGCACTGATGCTTTAGAGTGATCCAAAGCCCGTTGCACTTAGCTGCCTTCTTCCTACCAAAGTTGCAGAGTTCTCTGGTATTTTAAGGAAAATGAAAAATGATGGACAGCCTGAGGAAATGCAGTTCTTTTTAAAATGGCCTTGGCTATAACTACCATACTGTATTGCTTCACAATCCTCTCAAGAACTTCCTTATGTAAGTGAAAAACAGCCTCACAAATTGCCAGGGTGGTTTAAATCAACTTCAGTGCAATAAAAGGTATATGTGCTCCCTTAGTCAGGGGAGTTGGAAAAAGAGCTATCAATAACAGTGTGTCAGATAAACACTGAGGGCAAAGAGAGGACTTTGCTGGGACATGACTTTTTTCATTCTCTCAGGGATTCTCTTTCTCTTCTGTCTTCAGTTGCCTTTATATCTTTAACCATGCAGCAGCCGAGGCAGGAGAGGAACTGTCTGACAAAGGTTTCATTGACAAAAGTGTATGATTTTTGCTAGAAAGCACTTCCTTCTCAGCTGAAGGCTTTGAAGTGTTGCCTTTGTTCTTTCAGGCTTGTTATTTTTTTTTTCTCTTTAAAAATGATAGACAAACTACTTGAAAGTCATCTTTTAATACAGGCAGAATAACAGGAGCAGCAACAGAAACCCTTCATTTAAAAAGGTATCATCATGCTAAAATGATGGATTTGAAATATCATTTCTAATCCTCGTTAAGAAAACAGTGCCTTAAATAATTTAAAGCTGCTTGTTGCATTTTAGAAACACGTATAATTTGCTCTTCAAGTTGTCTTCTTACTTCATTGACAGCGTGCCCTGTCTCTGCTGACTCTGATCTTTGTACTGCTTTCATGTGGCTTGGGTTTACTATCTGCAAAATGGATTAATGGAAATGAACTCCTTTGTAAAGCAGACTGAATCAGCACCAAGAGGTGCCGTTGTAAGGCAGGGGGTTGTGAATGCAGCCTGCTTTTTAATGTTGGTACAGTGGGGTAGATTTTGGATTTCTAGAACCTGAAATCCGAAATTATTTCTTTTTTTTTTTTGCTCGTTAGCACCAGGTCATCTCTTTCCTATCTATACCATCCTACATCCTGGTACCTAAACCTGCAATCCTGTCATTGCCAGCGTGCAGCGCTCTCACTGCAGTTCCATAGGTAACTCCAATTAATCCAGTGCTGTTAATCCCCTCCTGTGAAGACTTGATTCTCCATCACTGAGTAAACGGTAATTTCACTATGGATTTCGTTGCTTGTTAGAGACAGATCTGTTTCAGACACTGCAGGATCAGGTCCTGTGACTAGTCCTTAAGGTTACAGGTAAGGAGAAAGACACTTGATAATTCTGCCAGCACCGACGTTACTGTTGCTAATAATTTCAGTTCAGTCAGACCACAGAGATCAGCAAACCACCAGAGACAACTTCCTGTGGTTTGACACTATAATCCTGTAGTGAAACATGACCGTGTTAACCTCTTTTTTTCCCCTCTTGATAAACTCACTTTCCTAATGAAAGTTTTAAAGTCCGTGATCTCCAAGATTATTATTATCCACCAAAGAGGGCTTCCTTGGCATGGGTGGGGGAATGAAAGTTTCTTGGCACATAAGGATGGGTGATTACAGCAGTTCAATTCCTTACGGTGTTTTCCAGACTTAGCGTCCAGAGGAAGAGCTATTTGATACACTTAACAGTGCCTGTGTCTAAAGCACAGCAGAGCCCCGTGCTAGGGCAGATAATGGGGCTTTTTATTCTCCCACTCTACAAATCAGTAGCTCTTCTGCATGTACTTCTGCAGAAGTGTTTGGCTCTGTGTTTAGCTCTTTGCTCTAACTTGGCAGTCGAGGGAAAACTGGAGAGCAGCTTAGAGCTGAGCAGAGCAGCAGCAAGATAGACTGCTGTTAAGTGCACTCAAACCCAGGCGTTTAGAAAAGAAGTGGCAAGGAAAACAAGAGCCAGATAATCCCCCGGGTGTATTGGTCCATAGATGGTGCTTTCTGTGTCAGAAGTGTTTCACATCATGGGCAAAACCCCACGGTCTGCAGGGCTCACGCTACCCACACAACTCCTCATCCAGCCCCTTATCCATCAGGCTTTCTTTGGCAAACACAGACCAGGAGAAGGCTGGGTTCTGGGTGCTGCCCCTCCAGATGTGCTTCCCAGGATCTTTGGCAGTATCCCTGGGAAGGGACTCTTTACAAGGGCTTGTAGTTCTAGGATGAGGGAGGGGTGATGACTTCCAAGTGGAAGAGAGGAGATTTAGATTAGAAATTAGGAAGTTCTTCACTTTGAGGGTGGTGAGACACTGGCACAGGGTGCCCAGGGAAGTTGTGGCTGCTCCATCACTGGATGTGTGCAAGGCCAGGTTGGATGGGACCTTGAGCCTAGTAAAAGGTGTCCCCATCCATGGCAGGGGGGTTGGAATGAGATGATCTTTATGGTCCTTTCCACCGTATTCTGTGATCACATACCTCCTATCTGTATGACACTTGAAATCTTCAGCACATTAAACAGCTCAGTGCCAAACTCCTGCCACGGGAAGAGCAGCCTCACTGGTATGAGATGAACTGCACTGGCCATTCCCAGTAACCTGCTGCCTGGAGTGGCCTGAGGGTTCTTTCTCTTAAGCTACAGAGATAGGTAGGAGCACATCCTGCTCTGCCTGTGCTCCACAGCAGCATTGCTGCACAAGCACAGGACTGTACCTGAACTCACAAACCCTTTAAAATGATAAGGGAGCTTAAATCAGAGAAATTGTCACAGTAACACCATAAACTGACCTGGTGTAAATGCCTTCAAATGCAGACAGGCTCATTCTGCCTCTTCAGCCATCCATCTGCCCAGACACGTCGTGCTCCCATCTCCCTCAGCTTAACAGCTCAGATGGGTGAAATTTTATAAGCTGTGAGTTTTCAACGAAAAAACTGCTCAGATTTTCCTCGATACTTTATAAACATTTTCTAAAAGGAGTATTTCTGGTGGCTGTTACTGTTGGGATGTCCCTCTTGTTTCTGCTAGGATGCATTTTTCCTTCGCTTTCATAATTGGCATAGTTTGATTATCCCAATTTGATCGTTTTGACTCTAGGTCAGTCTTTATGATCTGTAAGTAATCCCAGTTATTGGGATTTATAGGATAAAAAGATAATTTGTTGGCCCCTGTCCCTCCTGCTGCTCCTCCCACTTCTACAGGATTGTAGTAGCAGCATCACAGAGGAATTAAACCCCAATAAACCAACCTGAAAGCTTTTTTTTTTTTTGTCAAATCCCCATTCTTAGCATAAGCAGTGCTCAGCTGGAAGCCTAATAAAACCTTTGAACTAGTAATTTGCGCCCATTCTTTTAAAGCCTTTTTCCCATTTTAAATATTAGTATAAAAAGGGGATTTGAGGAATCGCTGTCGCCAAAGCAAACATTTGACGCAGTGTTATATTAGACTTATATAATATAAAGCTTAGGCTCAGGAACCCAAGCTGCTGCTGTTCTGCAAATCAGTGCTTCTGTCTGCAAGAAGGTCAGGAGGGCTGGAAAACCCTCTCTCTGCTTCCCTCTTTGGCTCTGTGTGCATGTTCGTGCCAGTTTTACATAGGAGGAGGAGGACTACACCACGTTGGCGTGGCAAGGAACTGTAAAAAGCAAATCATCCTACTTGAGGTTCTGGAGGATACAGGCTAATTTCTGTCTTTCATCATGAAAAGAGTAACGCTGACAGGCTTTTTCTGTGCTGTGCCACAGATGTTTATATTTGGATGTTGTCGTGGAAACTAACTGGGCTGAAATGTGACTCTGGGTTCTGTTCCTGGAAGGGTGCAGCTTGATACCAGGTTTCAGACCCAGATCTTCTGAGCCTGTGTGTAACTTTATGGACCAGAGCATGTAAAGCTAAAATCCCCATCTGTTTCTAGGACTCAGCTCCTGGATCTTAGAGAGATGGATGTAAAAATTCTCATGGTAATAAACAAGTAGTTTTGTGTGCAGAGGGTTTAATGAAAGCTGCTTTTCAACATCTCTCCTTCTCTCTTCCTCCCTTTAATGCGTTTTCTGCTGCCTTGTGCGTGGGGGAG
The DNA here is from genome assembly GCA_025345505.1 of Todiramphus chloris collaris. NCBI lineage: Eukaryota > Metazoa > Chordata > Aves > Coraciiformes > Alcedinidae > Todiramphus > Todiramphus chloris. Next base: position 2,028,856 of record JANVCC010000127.1, on the reverse strand, counting down.
GCTCCTCTAAGCATTTGGGCCCTGTCTTCCCTCTCCAGTTCCCCATTTCATGAAACCTTTTAGAAACTTAACCTTTAAGGTCTTTACTCGTTTGATAGGTTTGCTTGAAATTAGTCAGTGATTCAAAACTTTTGGAGTAGAAGGGAATGGAGAACTCCATACAACACTAGCACATAAGCCTTGTTTCTTTAGGCATCCAGCTAAAACTTCTACCATGTGTGAGGTGCAGAGCATCGTGCTGGTCTGATGCTCTTTATTTGCCATCTATACTTGCAAATCCAACACTGTAGCTTTATGTTTCTGCTGGAAAGAAAAACAAACTGAAAACAATAGGAGAAACCACAGAGGCTAGCCTGGAGTTCATGGATTTATGCAGAGACAGGGCTGGGTCTGCTATGGGGAATTAAGTAATTTCCCATGTACCAGTTAGAAAAGTGACAGCCCCAGGACTGGTACTGGGGTTGTGGACGAGCTGGGGACAGTCTGTTTGCTTTGCTGGGGAGCAAAGAGGTGGACTTGGTTTAGTGTCTTCTCCTAGTCACTGCTGACCTCTCTGCAGTGTGCTCAGTGATGCTAGCACTAATAGGTCTCGACAGGAAAAGACAGCTATTTAAATTCTTAATTGGCTTCACTCCCCAGGCTCTGTAGACTCTACTTTTACCTGAAGTAGTCCTCATAATGCAATCCTAGCAGTGGAGAGTGAAGATGGGGGAAGGTCTGAATACGTTTATTTCTGAAGACAGTATCTGGAGAAAACCCAGCCAGGTAGCCAAGAGCAGAAAATGCTGTTTCATGGAAGAGTATCTTTGGTTTTCTGGCTCTTTAGAACAAGGGAGAAGTTTTAAAATAAAAGCCTGAGTTTAATGAGCAAAAGTGCTATTATATATATATATATAAAGTGCTATTTTTAATATATATATATTAAAATACTGCTGCACGAGTCATGCCAGATTCTCCCCCGCAGATGCACAGGGGAGTTAAATTCCCTGGGGAATTAAAAAGTGAAATAAAAGAGGGTTGTGCATGTGAGATGCTGTCACAAAAACACCCCAACCCTCGGAGGTACTGCTCATCTGCTTCCCCATCCTGCCTGCTCCAGGCCTGGCTGTGATGCCGTTCACGCTGTCCATCTTAGCAGGGCACTGGTGCTGCGAGCGCAGCGCGGCCGAGCGAAACCTTGATTCACAAGTACGTCGCTGTTTTTCCTTTGCTCGTGGCATAAATCAAAAAGGAGGAGAGGAAAAAAAAAAAGAAAAAGAAAAATCTGTTAGCACAGAGCTCAGGTTTGTTTATTTTTTTGCCAGCTGCAACATGCTACCCTCTTAGGGGATCACGTAAAACCAGCCATGGTTTAGGTTGGAGTGACATGTCAAACCCAAACTGTAGGCCTGGCCCCTCTCGATGAATTACAACCTTGTCAGGAACCTATTATATATATATACACACACACATGCATATATGTATTTTTTTTAAATTAAGGTAGGGGTTTTTATCAAATCAAATACCTGCACACTAAATTATATTTCTGGTGCCAGCCTGACTCTCCCTGTCTCTCCCCTGCTCTCTTTTCCTCAGCGTTTCGATACAGGGGGGTTTGTTCCAGGGAGAGAGCGAATGGCCAAGCCCCATGCTGCTGAGGAAACGCTGTTTGACCTTGGCCACGTGTTTTGTTTTGGAATATTTACCACAACACGTCCCAACGCTGTTGCCTTAATGATAAAAATATTCAAGAGTCAAAGAGCGGAGGCCTGGGGTGGTGGGTGAGAGGAAGGAAGGTGAATCAGTAATAGAGCACAGCCATCAAAGGTGTTTACTCATCTGTTTTCTGAAACGAGTTTGTTTTGTTTATTAATAGGGCTTGAAATGCCAAGGGGAAAGTTTAGGGTGAACTAAAAATGCCATATGTTCCTCTGGCATGGAGTCTCCTTTTGTACTTGCTAAAATTAGCTGGGTGCTGGCTTTTCCCGTTTTATCCACCTCCTCCCTCTGAGGAATAGATGATGCTGTTATTTTAGAGCAGGCCAGAAAGCTCAGCAAACGAAAGCAGTGAAAGTTCACTGCAGGTCCAATTAATCCGCAGCCCAGCAGTTTCTGTAGCATAAGCTACTTGAAAATAGTACATGCAATAATGAAAAAAAAAAAAATTTAAGAAGCTTTCAACTCATCATCTTTTCCGTGGAGGAAAAGGGGAATAATTGTTACGAACAAACATCATCATCTTTTATGCACAGCTCTGCATGCAGCCAGGAGAAGCTTCTGCTGTAATTACGGCCTTACAAGGGAAGAAGTTGCACACAGGACAACATTAGGGAAATTAAATTGATATACAGCATCCCTGTGCCTAATAGCGTGATCATACAGTATATCCTCACAAGGGGAAAATATGTACCTGGTTAACAATACATCCAGCCAAACATCAGCATAAAATCCTTCCTTTGTGTGCTTCCGAGGAGCATTATGGTTTGGTTTTTATAGAATTGAATTCAGAGCATACTTTGGGGGGGGGGGGGGGGAAGTTGGGTAGAAAAGTTTTCCTCAAGGGGACCTCCACAAACCGTGACCATTTCTGTTCAGAGAACATAATGCAAAACTCTTACTAATCCTATATCATGCGTGTCTGGGCATTGAGCTCATGCGCAAGCTGAAAGAGGCTCGTGCTTGTAGGATCAATTGCAAATTTAATACAGGGTGATAGAATCCGCCAGTGCCTGAGCATACCAGTGCTGCATTAACTCCAGCCTCTGCTCAGGCTACACTCAAGAGAGTTTTGTTATGCAAGATGAGAGGGTGAAGGAATTCTCTGGAGGAAATCTCATAGAGCGTTGGTGGAAGTGCCTGTGCTGATGGACACGTGGAGGTGGAGCATAGAGAAGGACCTCATAGCAGAGCTGGGAGGGAGATCTACCATTCACTCTTCTCCTTCTGGCTCAGGAAGGGACGTTTGGATTTTCCTTGTTAAGAAGCTGCAAAGGAAATTCCTGCATTGCTTGATATTTTAGTTTGGCCGTGCTGAAATGAGCTGAAGTCAAGATAAAAGGGAAGTGGATGAGATGAGGGGAGAGAGACCCTAACAGAAAAGAGTGGCTGTGTTAAGATACTCTGCATGTAGCTGGAGGGGGGAATCCGTTTCAGACAGGAGAAGCTACAACATAAGGTTGGCTCTGAGCATAAGGAGGCTCTGATCAACCTCATCTAGTTGAGGATGTCCTTGCTCACTGCAGGGGGTTGGACTAGATGACCTCTGGAGGTCCCTTCCAACGCGGGGCATTCTGTGATTCTCTAATGGGGGTGTCAGAGGCATCTCTGGTGGTTTGGATGCTCTGAACCTTGGTCTGACCAACCCTTCCCTTCTCAGTATTGGTCTGGGGACCCTAAACCCCAAGCTAAGTCACTCTAGTTGAGTCTTTTGTCATCTGAATAGGAACTGGTGAGGTCAGAGCCAAGCATCAGTTCAGACTGAGGTTCAGTAAGTCCAGGAATCTTAAAGCAACTAAATCTGGCAGGATCATGATGTTCCTGTAGGTCTTGTCTGATTGCTGGTTCATCAAATCCAAGAAAAGAGAAGCGTGCTCCTTAAAATTCGAGGTCTTCCACAGTCTCCCCAGTAAGTACCTATCCTGCAGGACTGGGTAACCTCCCAGGCTCGCTGCTTGCTGAGGGTGGATGAAATAGGTCCTGCCTGACTCCTCTGGTGCATTATCATGCTCTGTGCTCTGAAGGGGTCAGAAATCAATCCCTCCAGGGAATGGCTCAGAAAGAAAATGTTAAACGTTTGTAGTAGCTTAATCACATTACAGCCCTTACTGAATAAAGAGGCAGGGGAATATAAAGGTGGCCTACTTCTATTTTTGATGCAGATGTTATGTAAATTTATGTACCTGATTATGCCAGTCTTGTGAACCCCCTCAGGTTTCTGAACGGTTTCCAAGCTGTCCCCCTTACTCAGTGTGGAATACTTAGTCGTTTTGTTCTGGTTTTGAAGCAGAGCCTGCTAAACCTCCAGCATGTGTGCAAATGTGTGTGTGCTCCCTTGCTTTCCTGCAAGCCATGGGCTGAATCTGGCACTGGGGTTTCTGGCTGGTTGAAGAAAAGTGTGTTTCTGAGGTGAAAAATTTGCCTTTTAAATTTCTGTGTAGCTTATACCAAGATTATAACTCATATCCAGGGCTGAATACCAAATGACCCTGTTACTCATTTCTACAAATATCCTGAAAGGCGAAGAGTGAAGCAAGGGAAAACACTGGCTTAAATCCAACGCTGCTAGAACCCAAAATCAATGGCGTTTATATGAAGGTTGGATTTGGCCTCTTCCATCTTTCATTATAAGCTGTACGATTAACAGAATATAAATATTGTATGATGCCCCAGAGCTGCACCAGCAAATCTGCTCAAAGATGCATCTTCCTGCATTGAACAAGGCAAAGATTGTAAAATGCAGGCTCCATAACAAAGACCCCGTCTCCTGGAAAAGCTCTTAGGGAACTGTTCTTGATATTATGCATTGCAAGGTACACTTGCAAAGACTAAAACTTGGAACCAGAGATGAAAAAAGAAGCTCCTCTTTGGCAGTAAAGGAACAATCCACAGTGGGTATTGACATGATACATCATTAGTAAAAGTTCTCGTCAAACTTAGTCCTTCTGGTTCCATGCTGACAGACCCATGTGTTATCCCAAGAATTTTCCAGAACAAAGAAAAGAGAAGGAAATCCGAACCTTATTGTAAGGGAGATAAACTCACTGGAGAACATACTGAAGGTTTTTCAAGGCTCTTGAAGATGAACAAGATTTACTTTGACATCTGCTGTGAATTATGGTTTATTTTCACTCCCTTCACCGTGGAAGACAGTACTGTGGGAACAAGGGAAAGTTTTTCATCGTGAAGTAATAGTCTTTCTATGTGACAGCAAGAATGCTCATGTCTGTGCCAGGTCAGATGCTCTTGGTGATTCTTGTTGAAACACAAAGCAATATGGTATGTCCTTGCAGAACTCCATCCCACCATCAGTCGTCTTCCATGCCTGGAGCATTGACTAGTGACATTCCAAATCTTTGCCCATCTGATGCCAATTGTTCTCTCACACACGAATCCCAAAGGAGGTGATACAGCAAAATAGTGACCAAGCATCTGTTTAACTTCCATTTTGGGATCATTGTTCTCTGGGATTGAAATGTTGAGGTAAAACATATGGGTTTCAGCTGTGTCTCTAGGGATGCAAAGTTACGGTCCTGTAGAATACATATTGTGCATAATGCATGGTTGTTATTTCTCCATTAGCACTGCCAGTGCTGGAGTTGGCTGTTACCGTGTCATTCTCCTGACACATCATTAATAAACAGGTAATTTCATACCTGATTTCCACAGAGTGTCATGCTGAAAACCACCTGGGTTTCAGTTTTCATCGACATTTAGAAGCAAAAAAAGAAAAGAAGACGCAGACTGAGAAGTGGTTGGTTATATCTGTACTAGGACTGGGCTAATTGAATAATGGCTCAATCAGGTTTGAACAAGCACAGATGCTGGAAGGAGACAAAGTATAACTGGAACCCACGAGGCTCCGTATGCCCAGCTGTTGGGAAAGCAATTTCACAGCACTGGCTTCACAGTTAGGAACCTTTTACTAAACGGGGACTTTGCCCAAACCTTTGCTGCTCCAGTAGTATATGCATCAATCCTTTATTATGTCTTATCCCATGGCTGTGCAGACCAATTTATCCCCCGTTGTGGTAACATTTCATGTAGTTGAAGACCTGATGTACGTTCTGTCTGATTTTTCTTGCTTTGGCCAAATAACTCCAGTTCCTTCCAGTTTCCTGTGTCGTTTCACGAAACCAAAAAACAAACCCCAACCAACCCTGACCTGTACTCACTAATCCAAATTAATTTTGCAATTGATCTTTTTTCCAGGAGCTGTTACAGGAGTGTGCGTTTGCCAGCAGGTGTCACCATACGAGAACAATCATACCAAGCTCAGGAACGCAGCTGCATCCTGCAGGAAGTGCAAGTTCTGTCTCTGCAGTTCTCTCTCTGTTGCATACCACTGAAACTCATTTGTTCCATGAGGATTTGTCACAAGTAAATATGGCCTGAAAGCAAGAGGACCGCCCCCCTCCCAAGCAAAGGAAAAGACACCAGGTTTGGAAAAGGACCTTGGCCAAGTTATCAGGGATTTTAGGATGCGGTTGCTGTCTGGTGGCAGCAGGGAAGAGGGTTGGCATTCAGGGTGGCATAGGCCCCTGTGTCTAGATGTCCCATAGACTTCTCAGGGTCCAGGATATTGAGAGCACAGGCAGCTTTCCTCCCCAGCCTGTCTCCTGCCCTGAAGCACTCTTTGCAAGTACCTTCATCTGTGTTCAGCAGGCAGTAAGCTCTTCAGGTAGAAGCATTTGCACGGAAGCTAAGGAAGCCACTCAGCCTGACCTCTGACTGTAATTTATCATCTAGTATCCATGACATGAGCAAGTATGTTCACTGTTTTCTTTCTCTTCCTCTCTTGTTCTTCTTTAGCCTGCTGAAGGATTTCTGAGTCAAACCTGACCCTGGCCCCTCGCTTTGCCCAAACCAGCGTGAACAAGCGTCCATTCAAATGCCATCTTCTGCTGTCAGAAGACAAGCGGCCTCAACAAGAACTTTTTCTCCCAGAAGCTTATCACGACTTTCTGGACAGGGCACACACACATCTGTACCTCAGCAGAGGCTTTAAGGGTGGTTCTGGCTGAGCTGGTGATTTTTGTGCAGGGGTAGGTGACTGCAGTGCAACCTGCACCCCGGGAACTGGAACCCGTTATCAAAAGGGTTGGAGAAAATGGGGCTTGATTTTCCTCTTCTTGATGAAACCAGCAACTGCTGCATAAATATTGGAAGGAAAACCTGCTGCAAACTGAAGGATTAGTATTTAGCTCTTTATCTAAATACACTCCATTCCCCCCCTCATCCCCTCCCCAAAATAAGATAGCGTTGTTTGAAATTTCCAGGGAAGCTTAAGGCCTAAAGCATTGGGTGAGATGTAAATTTCTTAAAATATTTATCCATCCATAAGTGGCTACATATTTGACATTATTATAGGGTTTCTCAGTGTTCCATTTTATTAAAAAATATTTATTTGGTTTCTAAGATTACTGCTCCTCTGACCACAGAAAATTCAATTACCGAAAACTGCAGCTATCAAATTGGTTGAAAATAAATAGCCTTTTATCCAAACCTGGCATAGGCTGGTTTACTTTTAATACGTAGCCATAAAAAAAAAGAAGCTCTTTCCACAGAGAGCCGGTTGGTTACAGAGCAAGAAGCCAAGGAATACTTTGCATCACCTAGTTTTATTTAAAATATGGTAGGGAGGGGGGAGAAAATAAGTCGTTAGGAGACTAATTGGACATTTGTTTTTCTAACAAGGCATTTCTTTTGTTACTGTAAGTAATTCCATTCACATGGGTGAAGAGATATGCAGGTAACAACCCCAAACACTTTATTCAAGTACCAAAAGTCTCCTACCTGTAAGGTTTTAAACCAGGCATTGCGCTCGCAAATGGCAAATAATAGAAGATGGTGCTGCAAGAACTGCTGGAGGTCACCTGGTCAACATGTTCATTAATTGTTTTTCATCTGTAATGACATAGATGCCATCACATCTCAAGACAATGCATTTCAGGGGTTTGTTGATGGAGGAGATGCTTGAATGCAGTTAAAAGCTTTAACATCCTCTGTGATGTGCAGGAAATGTAGCACGCCTGCGTGTTAGCTGAGTGTCTGGCTCATACCTTCAACCACAATCATCTCTTTTCTACCAATGCTTTTGCAAAGGGGAATAAAAACAGAGGGGAACAAATTTGAAAAGGGCCACTGTCATTTTCAGCTCCTTCCAAATGGTCTGGGCTAAGACCTCCCCCTCCTTTAATTTGTTAAACAACCACGTTGCTTTTCCCATCTGTTCCTTTGCCTGTAAAGTCCCTTCTACACGGTGTCTGAAGGCACCGTGTCTTTCAGCTGAGGTCCTAAAGGCATCAAAGGCTGGAATGTGAAACATCTCTGTCCTGTCGTATGCGGGGAGTTGGTCGTTAACAGGTTCTGTTAGCAGGAGGGCTGACCGAGAGCCCCTGCCTTGGCTGGATCAAGGGTGCTCGCTGAGAGATGGCACAGTGTGCTCCAGGCAGACAGGCTTCTCAGGATGCACCAAAGAGCTGTCTTTTCCAGCTCCGGGGATGAAAAAGCGATGAGATCAAAGCTCAGACGAAAGCAAAGGGAGATAATGCGACGGGCACATGGTCTTTCCAAAAATGCTGCTTTTAAGGGGAGACTGCCTCTTGCCTGTGGAATGAGCGGCCATTGCTTAAAGGTAACCTTCAAAGGGGAGTTAAAGGGCCGAGGGGATTTTTCTAAGAGAAAGAGTAACATGTCAGTATTAAAAATCTCAGGTTTTATTGCGTCGGAAAGACATCTGAATTCCCTAGAAGAGCTGCGGGAGAATTCGTCCGCTGCTGAGATGGGTAAAAATATTCCTGTGTCTCCCACCGGGCACACGGAGAGAATCACAGTTCTGACCGTGTCCTCGAAAACTGGAAGCACTTTGTAGTTCCTGTTGACTGAGTTTTCATACTTAGGGATTGCCTGTAGACCTCAGCTAGAGCACGTGGGGCAGGCTGGCAACCCAGACCTCTCCCGTGCTTACCCCTTCCTTCAGGTCACACATTGCATCTCCCCATCCCTCCGTCTCACGAGCTGCTAAAGAGAGATACTGCAAAGGGTTACGTTGCAAAGTCTGTTAGAATTCCATAATGCTTGGAGAAGGTGTTAGGAAGATTTTGCGAGGAAAGGACTCGCTGAGGTTTGAAGAATAGCTGGCTGGTTTTCCATCTCTGTGGCTTTGCAGGTCTGTACACACAGTTGTACACAAGACGCTTATTTTTTGAAGGCAGTTGGTGAGTGTTTTAGATGACATCAAGTCATCCAAAGAGATTGCTCCAGCCAATATGGCAGGAGAGGAAAGAAGCTGAGAACCAGGGCTTTAATCTCTTCTCTGCTGTGATTTCCCAATTGCATCAGGAGGCAAAGTCTCCCTGAGTTTGTCTGATTATGCCAAAAGAGAATCTACAGGGGCGGTTATGCCACAGCCATCTTTCCAGGAGACCTTTCCCCAGCTCCCTGGAGGTGCCCCAGCTCCCATTGTCTCCTGCCGAGTCTGCTAGCTGCAGTGCTGTTGAAATGTAGTTCATGGATAAAATGTAGTTTAGGTATCTGTAATGGATCCTGCACTCAAAGCCAACAGACCAGTAGCTCAGCCATCAGTTGTCAGCCCATAAAATCTGTGGTTACCTTGCTTTTCTTTTTTTTTATTATTTATTCTTTATTTTCCCCTGTTTTTCTTTTTTTTTTTTTTTCCATCCTTCTGAAAGTGATGGTGTGAGGGAAGCTAATGGATCTGAAACTGCAGGAGCAGCTCCACAGACTTCTTTGGCAAGTGGAAAGAAAAGCATGTTAAGAGTTTTATGTTGAACTGTGTGACTGGAAACAGTGGTGTCCCCTCTGCCTTTCTCTCAGGGCTGACTCCCAGCCTAAACCACTTCACTCCCACTGCTGACTCGTGCCTCCTAAAAGGCAATAAAATCCCAAATCAATAAAATCCAGCAGACCCTACTGAAGTGAGGTAAGTTACCACTTGCAGCAAGAGAAACCTCCCTGGAAGTGTGTTTATCTAAAAGGCTTGTATGTTTATGTATATTTTGAATATCTGCTTCTAGATAACGTTGCTTTGCTCATTTTAAAAACTCTGCCTTGCATAAAGAGCTTCTTTGGAAGCTTTTAAGAAGTGAATTAGTACTTAATGTTGCCTTGGTAGCAGATATCCTCCAGGTTACACTACTCACTGCGCCGCGTACAAACAACACATTGACTATGGCCCCACTTTATATTCTCACTAAATCAAGGTGAAGTTTTTTTAAAGCCCAATTCATATTAATTTTCTTTTTTTTTTTTCCTGTGGGTGCGAAGTGATTTTGACATAGGCACAGCTCACACTGAGAACCCTCCAGACTTGTGGCTTCAGAGCAGAGAAGGGGAAAAAATATAGCTTGGGGTGGGGACAGGAGGTAGAAATAGTTTAGAGGACCCTTTGGTGATGGATGCTGGGCTTTAAGCCATGTCAGAAGAGACCCAGCTATCGCGCACCGCTCGTCACAGATTTATGGATCATCTGTTTTGTTAGTACTTATGGATCTCTTGCTGAACATAACCCTTCTTGATTCTGTTTTTCCTGATCAAAGACTGTTAAAGTTATAAATGTCCCTGTGATGTCTTGAGGTTTTCCTAAGAAGGCAGCGCATTGATGGCACAGTTGGTAGGCTACTCATGAAGTCATATATTTTCCGTGTATATCTTAAACAAGTTCCTGAGGTGCACTTTAATTTTATATGTATTGAACAATCTGTGCTTCAGAATAACCAGCTGATGAATCTGTGTGCTGAATAGGACCACACAGAATGAGGCCATTTCTTTGTCATCCGGATTGCCTGAAATGCATAGAACAGTCGCTTTAAAATATTGACAGCATTTTTCCTCGAATTCCCTCGCAAGTGAAGGTTTAAGGCTGCAGGTGTAGAAGGTTTTGACTTCGATGTAAATAAAGCACAGCAAGATTTTAATCTCGTGTACATTACCATGTGACAACTGCCTCTTCACTATTCCTTCCTGGTAAAAAGGTTTTTTTTTCCAGTCTGGCGTTATCTTCTCGCTGACAGTAAAGGCTGCAGAGGTTGGTGGATCAGCAGCTGCCAGGCACGTGCGTGTCCTCTGCCACACATCTCGCCTCTGCCCTCACTGAAATTGCCTTGCTGGGTTCTCCTGTGTTTCCTTCCACCTCCCTGGTTCTGACAGCGGAGGCGATTTGAGTCTGATGGAGAAAATAGCTGATTTCTGAGTGCTGCGATTTGACTGTGCTCTCTTTTGTAAAGAGGGCTTGCAAAATGAAGGATTTTCGTTATTCCTGTAAAATTCCAAGGGCAGGATTGTATTTCTGCATTCTTAGGCTGGACAGAGCCCTGAGGTGTCTGGAGCTGAACGCTTGCCAAAAGCATCTACATTCCAAATGCAGTGTCTCAATTTTGCCTGAGCCATTGAAGCATCATCTGCTGAAGGAAATGCCAGTAGGTCGATTTTCATTTCGGGACACATCTGAATTGTTTTAGCTTTTAACTTAGCCACTGCTGGTAGAGAGATCTAAAAGTCTTGATGCTTCATTCAGCTCTTGGATAGGAACTTTGCCAAGAGTGGAGCAAGGCAGGAAGCTCGGTGTCTCTTTGGTTATTAGTTAGGCACCTTCCTATAAGAAGCATCCCTTGTCCTGAAGCCTAGGAAGGCTTGCTACAAGATGCAGCTTGTTTCTTGGTGGAACAGCTGCAGTGGGAGATAAAGCAAATAGAGAATCTGGTATCTTGAAGAACTTGCAGAAGGGTCATCTCAACAGCAGTGCAGGTGCTGGAGCTGGTTCCCTCTGGGTGTGTAAAGCACCGAGCGTTTTAAAACAAGTGCATCCACCGAGAAGGTGGATGTGAAGGGAATACAGTTGGTGCCCAAACCACAACGTGTACCACTTGATCAGGCTCCAGACCTCAAAACAGACCTAATTTAAGGGTTACCCAGATACAGGCTTTTAGGTTTGCTCATTATAGAAATTAGAGACTAACTAGAGCGTTCAGATACCGGTTTGAATGCGAGCAAAGACCGCAGCATTCAGAGACATTTGGACCAACGGTGTTAATTTTAATCCATTTTTAGAAAGGCATGGTTATTGCTGGCCTAACTATCTTATTTTCAATGTTTTAATTACTTGAGAACAAACTGTTTTATACAATTCCCACAGCAGCTGAACTACACTTTGTAAGCCAAATATTCTGGCAAGAGACGAGATTGTTTTTCTTTTTTTTTTTTTTAATGAAAGCAGGGAAAGGTCTATGCACAGAGCAGCTCATGAAATGCTAAAGTTATGGTTCAGTGTCCATTCTGTCAGTCACTAGGAATTCATGTAGAATTTCATGTGAGGGTCTATATTTTAGGTACAAATACGGAGCTTTTATTGTTTTTTAAAGTGCATGCAGATTATTTTACTTTAATTCCAAGTCACATTATACCCAGCCAAGTCTGGTGTCATTTTACAGACATGAAAACATAGAAACTCTACTCTCTAGTTCCTTATTATAGGGTTGAGTCTGTTGTTTATTGATGATGATTTTCCTTTATTTTATGGAAAGCAGCAATGGGCATGAATACATTGAGTGAGCTATGTTTGCAGTTTGTTAGTCCTTTCTTTGTTGGGGTGAAGATTAAAAACTCTGTGCTGTACGATTTAACTGAATGGATAAGTGGGAAGAGAGAAAAGCTATAGCACCCCAGCTAAACATTCAGAGTTAATACTTTTTTCATATTCCTGAGTTTGGCAGCACTCTCAGGACAGCTGAAGATTTGTTTCCTCCATTTCTTTTTGTTCCAAATAATAGGATTTTTGAAAATTTTATATTGCATTTGATCAGAGCTTTGGAAAAATTCACTCTTTTATGTTAAGATGAGCCTACAGTTTTCATGTTGTCAGAATGATAACATGAATCAATGGAAGTATGCAGAAGGATGAATCATATTTTATGTGTAAGGATGGATAATATCAATGGAAGTGTGTATAAGGATGAATGATATTTGGATTATGCTTTATCTTCTGCATTTTTCATCATGTTATCTGTAAAGCTTGGAGCACAGCATTTTAATCTTTTGTGGTAAATCAAGAAACACGGGAACGTGGCCTGCCCAGAGCACAGATGGAGTTTCCAACCCACAGCAAGAAAGTTTTGAGTGCTGAATGACAGCATACTGTATACAGAAATCAATGACTGTAAAAATGCTCCGTCCAAGAACATTGGAGATGGCCAACGTTTCCAGTATTTATCTGAACATACAACAGTTGTGGAGAATGGGGGAGAGGGGGAAAAGCTTTTGCTGGCATTTCAGTTTAACAGGATATTCCTAAGTTCTTGTTTGTATTTCTGTAAAGGTTTGAATGGGCACCAGCTGCTATCTCAAAGCCACAAACATTCCGGATAGCCAGGTCCAGACAATTCCCTGTTAAGTAAAGCAAAGAGAAAAATTAAAGCTCTCTCTCTAAATTCTAGTATTAATGCAACTGTTTCTCCAGGGATCTGACTGGAATTACTTTAAAAGAATGAACCCCAAGGTGTGAATTTAAGGTGAGCTATTGCTTTCCTTCTCCAAGAGAAACGTGAAGAAAAGGGAAACTAAAGAAATGTAGGGATTTAAAAATAAATAGAGATAGCAAACTCTAGTTGTTTCTCTCGCAGTGAAAAACAGCGTGCTTTTATGTCTGTTTCCAGAGCACCTCACAATCAAATTTTCAGGCTTTTTCATGGAAATTTGTCATCCTGGAAGTACAGAGGGAGTATGTACATCCAGAAAAGGATGGAAAAGGAGTGATAAACTCCCCAATAAATCTGTCAGTAGGAAAGACCCTTGAAAATAGCAGGGCTCTTAGCTTTCTCCAACTAACATGTCTCATCTTTTAGCAGTATAAATAGCTGGGCTTAAAACTAGTTTTCTCAACTGAAAATGTTAAATTTGCTGGCATAAGACGCAGCTTTTGACATTAGAATATAGGACCATTCCATTAGATTTACAGTCTTAAAGTCCATATTCCCTTGAAGATTAAACCTTCATTAAGTTCCCCCTTTTTTTCCCCTTTTATTTCCTGCCTTTTGCTCACATCACACTATAACTTTCATAAGCGCTCTTGGTTTTAGTGCTTTAATAAAAACAGCTTTGGTGGAGGTTTAAAGGCACTTCAGATTCCCTAAAAACCTTTTGGAAATTCACCCCTAAATCGGTAACTCAACCTTCCTTCCCTATCCCCTTGTCTCCCACCATACATCTTCATTAAGATGCATCTAAATGAAGGTAGTTTGTAATTTAAACAATTACATCAAGGGTTCGATTTTCTTTTTCTCCCTCTCTTTTTGTTTTTTTATTTGTTTATTTTATCTCTTTTTTTTTTTTTTGCTCTGCCATTGTTATGACTAGACAGAGGATCATACTGAGTACATTAGCCAGGCAGTGACTCAGGACACCTACTGCTTGGAATGCCATTGCACTCTGAAAGGAAAGGGATAAAACCGTCTATCCTCCAGCCCTGAACCCCACTACATAGCAATATTTCTGCCACAAAAATACTTTGCTGTCAGCTCCAGCAAGGCAGCGTTGGATAGCTGCGGTAGTTTGTTGTCAAAATGAAAAATGGTTCAGTGCAAAAGGTCTCATTGCTGGGATGCTAACAATCAAGGAACACTAAGTCAAGCATTTGACAAGGAACTTTGGTCTTGCTGTTAAATACCACTTAATATTGTCCTGCCCGATAATCCCTGCTGTTTAACAACTGTGCAATCATGGCTCAGCGATGGCATTATGCCTTTTCTGAAAGGAAAAACTAGGCCATATGTCATGCATTTGCCTGCAAAAGAAAATGCGCGTCTTTTAATATCAGAGGCAAATAGAGATGTTTCAAAACCAAAGACCGTCGCGAACACGTTGGGAGTCTTGATTCTTCTTTGGAGTTTGTGTCCGGCGTGGAGAGGAGCGTTGCTGTTCCAGCTGAGGATGGCTGTAGGTGAAAAGCTGACTAACTTGCAGTCCCGTGCTGTTGGAAGCTTGGATGCGCTGCTGCAACCTCGGAGCAAGCAAACGCATCCCAGCCTTCAACCAAGCGTTGCTGGAGAGCTTTGCTGCTACCACCTTCTCCTCTCTACAGCTTCTGCCTTAAAAAGGGCTCCCTCCTGCTATGCCTTTTTCAGTTAAGATTTGTTACCTTCAGGCCATGACCTCTCAGGCATCCATTCCTTAACTGGTCCTCCTCAGATAAACCTTGGTGTCATTTTTCTCACTGCCTGATCTCTTGAGTTATCCAGCCACGTAAGAGGTCTTTCCCTATTCCGCTGTGCCCTTTTGAGCACGGTTCTTTGTGCAAATGTTACCCCTTGCTCTTGTGGTTTTAGTACCTAGTTCATTCCAAACATAGAATTTTGTGTTATGAACTGGGGAATGTACAATATGAAGAGATTCTTCACAGAAGTGGTAGAAAACGTTGCAGCAGCAGATGAATCGACTAGCAACCTGAAAGTCAATAGGATGTTTCTTCATTTTAGGTTGGCTACAGATCCAAGTTAGAGCCAGGAATGATGATATTCAGAATGGGAAGGGGGAAAAAAAAAGCCAAAGACCGTAAAAAAAAGTTCAGTGGGCAAAAGTGAGTATTGTTATTGGTCGCTTCCGTCCAGCAGGGGATTGTCCAGGCTAACAAACAGTTCAAAATAAACAATTTGCAATAA
The DNA here is from genome assembly GCA_025345505.1 of Todiramphus chloris collaris. Classification (NCBI taxonomy): domain Eukaryota; kingdom Metazoa; phylum Chordata; class Aves; order Coraciiformes; family Alcedinidae; genus Todiramphus; species Todiramphus chloris. The sequence continues at coordinate 2,013,488 of JANVCC010000127.1, read as the reverse complement.
CGACATAGAAAATAGCCACCTATAGAAAATAGTCAGCAATTAAGGAAGAGCTTGAAGGCAGCCTTTGGGGAAAGGAGTAGAGACCTAAAACAACTCAAGCTCTCCTTAGTGATGCTTCTGGGACAGAGTTTCCTCCTGCTGAAGGGAGAGAACCGAAAGCTGAGCTTGGCAGTTTTTCTAATTGCTCGCTGTTCCTCCTTGATGTGCTGTCAGGGCAGGCCTATATTGTCTAGCATAGACCCCAATCAACCAGCTAACCGTGTAAAAAGGCAAAGAAATTCTGGAAGAGGTGGCTGATGGCAAATATTTTTCTCCGCTTGATGTGTCTGCAGGGTTCTGGCAGGTGCCCCTAGAAAAATACAGCGCGCATTTCTGTGCATCCTACACCCCCTTGGGGAGACCCTGTTTCCTCAGAGTGCCCTTTGGGTTATGTTCAACACCTGAGGTGTTCAAAGGAAAAACACGACAACTGTTTGATGCTAGAGAAGGTACAAAGGTTTGTGTAGATGACATTTTGATCTGGGAAAAGCAGTAGAGGGACTAGCCGGTGGTTCTTAGCAGCCTTGGTGAGAAAAAAAGAAAAGGAGTTAGGCTAAAAGCTAAACCAGCACTAAAAATGAGTTCTGTGAAATGGAAATAAGGTACCTGGGAGAGAAACGTGCGTGGCAGTGGTAGTGTGGGTCACAACGAGCTCGAAGCTGTGTTGGCCTCAGGAGGTGAAGGAGTCAAAGGGGTCTGAAGCGTAGAGAAATCTGTGCCTAGCCTGACCACCTAGGAGTGGGAGACTTCTACCTGCCCACCATCCCGGGGGGAGAAGGGCACACTTACAGACTCTGGTTTGTTATCACCAGGTCGATATTTCGGATATATATACACATAGCTGCCAGTTGTTAAATATTTTGCAGAGGATGCCCAATGCACACGTGCAGTCCCTGCCTTAGGAGTTAGCAGATCCCTTGGCCAGCTCAGCCAAGTGCACATCTCTGTACTTGACTGCTGTGACCTCTCGTAGAATATACTTGTTTTGAATCTAGAAACCGATACAGGAGATGTTGTTTGGTTTTGTTTGTTTCTCAGCATTTATCTTGGTAAATTAGTTCTGGGAGGATTTATTGGGGGAGAAAAAAAAAATGCCAAGAGCTTTTCCAGTCTGTAAAATCTAAGTCTGGAGGAGCAGCTTTGGACTTAGATTACTAAAATCCTGAGAAACGTTAAGGTCTCCTACGATCCCCTCTAGCTTTGTGAGGTCACTTCCATGTAAAAATATTAAAAAAAAACCCAGGAAGACCTCTGTCATTAATATGATTATTTGCAATTATTGCACCTCTCCTTCTAAAGACGTGGCCTGTTGTCAGGGTTTCAGGGTTAACCTGGGTTAAAGAAAAGCATCTGCTTAGGTCTAAATGGGAAATTAGGCTTATTGGACTCCTGGTCCTGCCACAGTAAAGCTCCACTTGTTCTTTTAATCTAAACTTTTACCCAAACAGTCCTTGTGCTTTCAATAGATGAGAAGAGGACTTCTGTAAAAAGAAAGCAAGTTAAAATAGTTTTCTCTTTGGAATTTGTCATGGTAGAGCATTAGATAGCTCTGTTCTGGGAACAGAGCAAGCAGTGAATCACTGATGATTTTGCCATAAAAAATAAGTAAACCATTGAATGAATTGAAAGAACCGAAGGAACTGACAGAATTTGTGGTTTTGCTGTAATCTCTCTTGAAAATTGTTTTTTTTCTCTCTCTTTCAGCTCTTTAATAGGTGAAAGGGTATCATGTTTAGAGCGAAGAAAAGGCTAATCTTTATCGAACAGCTATTCCTAGGCAATGTATTCATAATTTTCTTTAGAGCAGGGGATTTTGTTTGTTTGGTTTTGTCTTTACAGTGATGCAATTCAAATCCATTGGCTCCACGGGAGCTCAGTTCTGTTTCAAGTATCCTTAACTTTATAAGCAAGGCACCGCTTTCCTTGCTCAATAGCCCCTGAGGGATGGCTTTAAATGGGTCTGTAAATTTATTACTGAAACTCTGCAAGGAAATGATAGTCTGCCAGACTGAACAAAGCAGCAGATATTGTGTCAGATATGTCATATCTTGTCAAATGGCAAGTACATGGCTACTGGGATTGTGTTTCTATTTGCTATGGATATAAGCTGGTCTCAATTGTTAGGAAGGATTACTCACCCTCTTTACATTCAAGAGATGAAATGGAAAAGAAAATTGTTTCAAGATTTCCAGTGCTAGAATCTGGCTCTGTGTGTTGGAAGCATCTAGGTCAAGTGACACAAGTAGAGGAATTGCCCCCAGGGGCTCACCTGAAAAAGGGTTTTCTCCAGTTTGGGTATTTTGGCAGATATGTACGTGGGAAGAAGGCAATCTGAAAAGATGGAAATGGTCTTTCCCTTGAAACTGGAGGTAGAGCTGGAAATACTGTATATCAGCTGAATTTGGAACTGGGCAGTGCTTGATGCATGACTAGAAGGGCTTTTCACACAGCCTCGCTCTTCAGGTGAAACTCCTGCGTGCCTGGGAACCGAGTGAGTGATGGTTTGGATGGGCTGAGGTGTCACAGCTTTAGCTGCTACCAGTATTTCTGGTAAAGCAGACTGGGGCTGCCTGGCCTTTGTAGAGCTGGATTCACCAGCTTTCCAATTACAGAGGAGCCCAAAGGCACTAAAGAGTACAAGCCATACCAGTGGCATTTCTAGTACTTTTAAGCTAATGATTCCCTAAATAGTCACTTTCAAAAGACAGGGAAGCAAAAAAAAAAGCTCCATAAACTGCAAAAGTTAAAGCTCCAAAATTACCTCCATGCCTACAGCTTACCTCAAAATGCTAATCACTGAATTAAAAAAGCCTGTTATTAAAAGAGGACCGTGATGTGCTAGGAAGGCATAAATAACCATTACCATTTTTACCATGTCTTCTCTAGAATGGATGTTATATTAGCAGACCTTTGGGTTTATTAATGGAGCATAGTAACAAGCCAGTTGAAATGTCTCACTATGGATTAAAAAATGAGGTTTCCAGGATCACTCTGGACTGAAGCCAAAAGCTTTGCCTTTCGGGTTGTGGAGGCAAAGGCACTTACAAGCTGCTCTAGTTGTTTCCCTCTCCTTGCCATCATTAACTATGGAAACTGGTGTTCCTTAAGGATGCCAGACGGGTGGCCAGCCAGGATGCAGTGGAACTTTGTCCTCAATTCTTCTTCATCAACCTTTAATCTAATATAGCTTGCTTTTGAGGAATGCTTTGTAAAATTCCTGTGGTATAAGACTACAAAACAGTAAATCAGAGATCTGGGCTCCTGCACTTAATTCTTTCATCTCCAACTATTCTATCTTCTAATTTTTCGCCACAGAAACAGAAAAATACCTAATTCTATATCCCCTCAATAAAAAATAATAATGAAAATTGATTTCTAGACCGTTCCAAATTCTTCTTCTTTGTCAGGGAAGTTCACTGTACTTGTTTACCATCTGGCCAAGCGACTTAAGAAAAAATATTCAGCTCATTTTTAGTAGTCAGTTTTTCAACTGAAAGTAAAGCGATTGGATCCCTCTCAAAAATGATAGGAAAACCCAAAAGTTAGCTGGAATCAAATTCCCAGCCATGTGGTTGGAAAGGAACAACTCTCTCCCATCTTCTTCTTTAAAATTATGGCACTCTAATGGTTGCCCTAAATGCTATGAACTGAATATCTGGTTTTGACGAGCTCTTCAGGGCTAGACATGAATTGGAACACAACGGCTTGGGCTCCTTGCAGCTATGGGAGGTTGTAAGCAGGTTGAGTCACCCAAATCACTCTGCACCTTGGGGTTTTCCTTTACTTCACCAACAAATATAAACCTTATTATCCTGAGCTGCTTCCTGAACTGGCTCCTTTCCAGGGCTTTTCCTTGCCAAAATATTTGACCGACTGTGGAGACGTTCTCCATATTTTAACTTCCTGAATCGAAGTTAATGGGACCCACCTGGTCTGGTTTGGAGATGAGTCAGCAGAAGAGTCCAGCGTATTTAGAAAGAGTCCTTGAAAGTCATCTCTAATAGAGACTCAATGAAGCCAGGAAGTCAGAATTTACGTCACCGAGACTTAAACTTGCGTTTGCTGCAGCGTGGTGCTACTCAGTGCATTTCAGTTTCGTTTCCTGGGGTTTTGTCAGAGTCTTCGTCCAGAAAGGTAATATTTGAAATATCAATTCATGGTTGCAACAACCTGAGCGAGAAGTTTTGTGTAATCATTCCTGCTTCACCTCCCATGCAACACTTCCCTCTCGCAGTAAAGACCCTGAGATCAAGGCATGTCTTTGCTGCTGGTATCATGTGGTTATCAGTTTTTTCCTTTTTATCATGCCAACTGAAATTGCTGCTGCTGGCAGAAGGTTTTCACAACTAGTGCTGCCCTAGTTAGAACACGCCTGGGATACTGTGTCCAGTTCTGGGCTTCCCAGTTTAAGAGAGACAGGGATCTACTGTAAAGAGTCCAGCGGAGAGCTGTGAGGATGATGAAGGGACTGGAGCATCTCCCCTGTGAAGAAAGACTGAGGGAACTGGGGCTGTTTAGTCTGGAGAAGACTGAGAGGGGATCTTATGAATGTCTATAAATATCTGGAGGGTGGGTGGCAAATGGAAGGGGCCAGGCTCTTTTCTGTAGTGCCCAGCAATAGGACAAGGAACTATGGGCATAAGCTTAGAAATAGAAGGTTCTACCTCAACATGAGGAGGAACTTCTTTACTGTGAGGGTGAGGGAGCCTGGAACAGGCTGCCCGGAGAGGTTGTGGAGTCTCCTTCTCTGGAGACTTTCCAAACCCATCTGGATGCATTTCTGTGTCACGTGCCCTGGATGATCCTGCTCTGGCAGAGGGGTTGGACTCAATGATCTCTAGAGGTCCCTTCCAACCCCTGACATTCTGTGATCTCTCTGGTGGGTTTCAGAGCCTGTTCTAGACTGAGGAATAATCCAATCTGGTGGGTAGTCCAAGTATATTTCTATGTGTACCTTACTTGTAGATGTGTACCTCAGTAGTCAGAGAGCATACAGGCAATGGCTTCTCAGAAATCTTCCCATGAATATCAGAATCATGTTTCAAAAGGAGTTTTAGCTAAAGCACTGACTGCAAACTGAGATGAACGTGGGGACCAAGCTTGTTGGTCCGACAGTAACTCCAGCCTCACAAAATCGCCTCTGTTCCGACCTTCAGCAGAATTCAAACCTCTCAGCATCTCTGAGTCACTTTCCCAGGCAGAGCACTCGATCACACACTAGGGAAAAGGGAGAGACGGGCTCTGAAAACTTACAGTACACGGAGCTTATTGTGCCTGCAGATATCAGGGAATAAATGCAAAGGAAAACTAACTTGCCTTTCTTAGCAGCCGTTATGGCGAGTAATTATAACTCCTTTGTCTCTTCCCAGAGAAACTGATCTGGCCCTTTTCAGGCCAGAGCAGTCATCCTGCTAAGCAGCACGATCCTCAGTGGCAATCGTTCATTCCTGCTCCTTCCTTTCTTCTCCCTGGTAATTGAAAAGCTAAGGCTGAGCCAAGACTAGATGAAACTCTTCAAATGTGTATTTGTGGTTTTCAGAGAATTCCCTACATCGACGTTCAGTGTTTATAAGGGAGGAAAAAAAATGTTAGTAGTGAGATGTTCCCGTGGAGGTAGCGATAGTTTCCCCCCCAAATGAACTTCCCTAAGAGGAGGAACTCAAAACTGTATAAAGTTGATTGATAAGTGGGATGAAGAAATTCTCTATTCTACTCTAAAGCCAGTTCCAAAATCTAAACAGCTCATTAGGCACACGCATCTAGTGGAGTTTGGAGCTTCCCTGTCGGACAAGCAGTGGAGTTTGGAGCTTCCCTGTCAGACAAGCAGTGGGGTTTGGAGCATCCCTGTCGGACAAGCAGTGGAGTTTGGAGCATCCCTCTCTGACAAGCAGTGGAGTTTGGAGCATCCCTGTCGGACAAGCAGTGGAGTTTGGAGCTTCCCTCTCTGACAAGCAGGTTAATCTGAGTGTGCCTTTACCATGAAGCTTAAATCCTGAATTCTGTGCGTCCATCTCAAACATGTTAACACCTCCAGAGCTGTGCCGTTAGGACTGGCCGTTCTGGGATGTCTGCATCGCTTTGTGCCTGGCAAGTGGGATAAAGGAATCCTGAAGTGCAGAGGGGGTGGAGAGAAGCTGTGGGTAAGAAGCAGCACACCGAACCCAGGCTTCTGAGGAAGAGGGGGACTTCTGCAGAGTCTCTAAGACTTTAGAATAATTAAGTAACCTGCCTAATTATAGAATAACTACAGTAGCTAAGACCAGAGAGTAGCTTTTGTCTCATGGATGGTAATGCATTTTCCTAAATGTCAGCAGCATGAGCATGTGCAAACGCTGGACTGTAAAGTCAGGGTAGAGTACTACCCTCATTTTTTCTTCTTTTTTTTTTTTCCACTGTATCTGTCAAATTAGCAAAGAAATCCTGTTAAGTTCCTAGCGACGATCGTACATTTGTGTCCTGGAGGTAACGAGGCATGAATGAGTTTGAGTTAATAAATGTATGTGTAATGAGGCCAATCTTCAGTTCTGTCTTAGCGGGAGGTTTTTTTTAAGGTTTGTGCTGACATGAAAGATGCTTTTGTGACCTCGATTTCAAGCGAGCAACGTTTTCATTTTCACCTGGGAATACAACAAAAATCCAGCCCCAGCACGGTTATCGAAGCCAGCGTCACGTACGTATTTCCAGACAAATCCTTGTTTCTAATTAAAATAAACAATGGATTCCTCAGAGCTACGAAATCTTCAGTAAACCAAAGGGGTTTTAAAAAAAAAAAAAAAAGGGGGAGGAGATAATAGTTTAATTAATAGAATCTGGCACCTTTCCAAAGTACACTATGTCAGTTGAAGTATGTGAGGTGGGGAAGCTCAGGGTGGCTGGCATGTGAAAAACATCTCTCATGATGAGTCTTGCAAGAAAATGCCAGCCAGGCTTCAGCAAACAACATCAGGTGTCTGGTCTCTGCTGCTGAGAAGACGCTACCGCTGTTTACCCCGCAACGTCCCGCGTGTCCTCCTCCAAATGCAGCAGCACTCGCCATGAATTCCACTGGGTGCTAAGCTGAAGGGTCAAATTAATCTCTTTATGCTGCCTGACTGAAAGGGAAGGGGGGACAAAACTCCAGACACCAGGTCAGGAAAGCTGAGGGGGCTGTGGTGAAGCTTCTCTCTCACCGGTTAGGGCATGTTGGGCTGAGCACGAAAACAGGAAGGAGATGCAACTGCCAAGAGGCTCAAAGCAAAAGGTATCAGATCTACTTCCACCTTGCTTAGGTATCAACTGATGACTTCCAAGGAAAATATTTTGCCTGTGGACCACTTTCCAGATTTCCCGAGGCAAGAGAGGTGTGCGTTGTGCCAACAGCGCCAGCCTTACAGGTCTTTCTGTTGGGTGAAGCAGACGTGGGTCAAGTGTCAAATACCCAAAATACTCCACTGCCCTCTCTCTGCTCCTCCCTCTTTCCTCTGCTCCACACCGGTCTAATTCTGTCATTTCTCACCCGGGTGTAACTTGTTGCTTCTCAAGCCTTAGAGTCTGTAGACCCCGTTTGCTAGAAAACCCTTCATTCTCCTTTCTCCACTGTTCAGATCAGGAAGTCAAGTCAGTCCAGTTTTGCTTCAGCCCAAGTCATGGCTCAGCTGGGAGCTATGATTGCACTGGTCTGGTTTTCATTTTTGGCCAGTAACAGACTCACGGAACCCTAAATTTAACTGGGGAAGGCTCACGCTGCAAAATTTCAGGCAGGGAGAGGCTGTCACTCCCATCTCCTCCTCGGGGCAACGCTCGTATTTCCAGCGTAGGTTGCAAACTGTGGATGTCTTGACGTACAGGTGGGTCCACCCAAGGTGGTGGGAGTTTGAATTGGATTGGAAACCAGAATAGCCACGGCTGCTTCTCAGTTCATTAAGCTGAAGTATAAAGAAGGTGTTTTGGAAGAGGTGTTTTGCTGGGCAAGCAACTGTAAATGAGCTTGGGACTTCCCATGCATCTCCCCAGGTCCTGGGTTTTGTGGATGACTGTCACTTGTGCACCGAAGGGCAATATGACAGGGAAATCAGAGGCCAGGGGTTGGGTTTTGCACCGGGGGAGCTGGAAGGGGTGTGTGGCTCCTGGAGTTAATCATTCTTCAGGGGCACAGCAGAGCCAGGTGCGTCTGCTTTCCCCGGGGCCTGATTATCTCATGATAACCACATCCTCTGAAGTTGACTTGCTGCTGTGTTTTCCCGGGTTTTTGTACAAAGGGATGATTTAGGTAAACTGAATTGACCATAAAATTTACCAAGTGAATTCCGCCACCCTCCCTTTTTTCATTTTTTAAGACCATCAGGCAGGCAGCTCAGGGAGAGAGGTTTGCAGAATGAAAGAACCCCGTTTCTATTTTCCATTTCAAACACGGGTGTTGTCTTCACCGAAGCTTTATGAACGTGCGACTCTTGAGATCAGCCTTGGGCTTCTTGAGATGGAGCAGGGGTTAAGGAGCTGGGGAAGGTCATGAAGCAAACGTCAAAATGAAGAAAAAAAAATGCAGTCTGTACGTAGCTTGAGCTGCTGACACCAGCTCCGTTGGTGTGGTCTAAGGGAGCTCAGCATTCCCGTCCCCAGCACACTGCTCTGCTCTGCAAGGCACTCTTTCTGCTCCTCCTGCCTACGCTGCACTCCAGTGCTGCTTGGCCCAGTCCAGCTTTGTCCAGTGCCATGCTGGGCGTGCTCAGTTACCTCAGAGTTATCCCTTCGTATACAAGGGATACTCCCAGCATCCGTAAATCAGATTTTTCTTGTTTTAATGGTTAATAATGTGTCAAGCTGGAGGACGTGGTAGTGGAAACTAAATATTAGATTAAGAAGAAAATTGGGTGGATCAGATACGCCTGGGGCTCAGATGTTTATATTCCACCTGCATCCCAAACTGGCATCCTAAAAACCAGTGCTTCTCTGCCCATGAATGCTCAGGCTGCTTGAACTCCACAGGTACTAGAGCTTCCTCAGGCACCAAATTTTTGTGGCAAACATTGTCTCTGTCCTTAACAGCTTGGCCCGGCGTTTGGATGTGCATCTTGTTGCTGTTCAGGATGCCAGTGTGTCCCCTGCCATGCCCTCTCCTTCTGGGAGGTCACTGAGGGCACAGGGGAGCAATACCCTGTGTCAAGCGCTGCAAGAGCCACAGCTTTCCTTCATTCAGGACCCAAGAACTGGCTGGTTGGGTTGGATCCTGTCCTGAGGGGCTTTTCTGCCCTTGGATGTTATTTACGGAGTCTAACACAAGCCGCTAGATCCCACAGCAGCTGCCAGACATGGGAGAGTTCCTGAAGCATCTGTAGCCCCGTCGCATGGAAAATCCTTCTGAATGTAGCCTCCAGAACTCCCAAGTCCCATTTCCAGCTCATGTGATGAGGCTGGACAGGGCACTCAGCTTCAATGTGTGTTGTTTTTTAACACCAAGAAGAGAGATGACTTAATCTCTAAAGGATATGAGAAGAATTCGGTCATCTTTAGCTCACTGATTTAATTCCAACAAAAAATCTCTGCAGACAATTCAAATATACTATTATTAGTAGTAACACAGTAGTAACACACTAACAGTCAAGACTGGGATTCCTCAACTTCAGTAGGCAGCCCTCCTTCTTAATTATTAGTTTTACTTCAAAGCAACTAGAAAAAAGGAAAAAAAAAAAACCCAAAAAAACCCCACCCTGTTGACATTCTCAATGCTAACAGGAGAGCCCAGACTCCTGTGTCTTGTAGTAAATGTGACATTTCAGCTAATGTGTCTAAAAATAAAAGGGAAGCGGTGGAGAAAGTGCCTGTTACCTGTAAGTTCAGCCGCACCCATGTGCATTCTTTGCCCGATGAGATCTTTTTGTGACAGAGCCAAACTTCAGACTTCCAAAAGCCAAAGTGTCAGTCAAAAATGGTAATTTCACCTCCAGTCCTTGCTCACCACCATTAATGTTTCAGCTCCTGACAATGGAGCAGTGATAGGAGTTGGATCGTTTCCCTTGGAAGGAGCTTGACTCCAAGAAGCGCACTGATTTTCTGAGGTTCTAATTCTCCCTGTAGAGATGGATTTTGGGACAGGTTGTTGCTTCTGTTACCTTCAGCCACCTTGACCTGAATGCCTGGTGGCAGGATCTGCCTCTAGCTGAAAAACTGAGCTCTCAACTCCTAGAAAGTGGTACCAGGTCCTACCTACATCAGCCATCTCGCCTGCTAACCCCCTTGGTCTTAGCTCTCCTTGCTAGGAGAGAATTTATTTTCTCATCTGGAATACACCCTACTTGAGGACCTCGGTCAGCTGGGGCTGCTTCTGCCAGGGCTTCAAGCCTCCAGAAGCAGACTACAGCTCTCAACATCCCGCTCTGTAAATCTCTGCTGATGGTGGACAACAAAGATCTGAATAATTCGAGATGGCAGAGTCATACCGGCAGCTCTTGGTCCTTATTCTACACGAAGCATTTCAGTCGAAGCAGCTCGTTCTACAATGGGCTGAGAATTTCTGGAGGAGGCTTTTTCATCATGATTCATTAAACCACAGCTTTTTGTTTTTTGGGTTTTTTTTTTCAGGAATGTATCCATTTTGGCCAAAGCTCCCCAGATCCAGGATAGCTCCTGGCTTGTGACAGTAAGAGACGTCTCCAACAGACAGTGAGAATATTTGAATTGGAATACCCGAGGTCCCGCGGGAGTCCTTTCTCCACTGGGCTATTATATTTTTTTTTTTTTTTCTTTTTTCTTTCTTTTTTTTTTCAGGAATATTTTTCTGAAGCATCACTCTTCTTGTTTTAGACATAATTCTAGCTAAAACCAAAAGCAGATGGAGGAGATCAGGTTTTGTAATTTTCTGAGGGAAACAGTGAAATCATCAGATTTTGCTTAGAATAAAATTTATGGAAATAGCTGCAAGAATTGATAAGAATAAACCTATAAAAAATCCCCAACCAACCAACCAACCAAAAAACAAACCTGCAAAAGGATAACTTGGCACATTTTCAGTTTCCTAGAATAAAATCAATGTCTGCACCGTCAGTACTTTGTTTAAAATTTTACTTAAACATCTCAACTCTTTCTTGAATAAAACTTCACTGCAAATAAACGCACATCATTTTTCTTTTACCACTCTCATCACGAAAAATAGGATTATCTGAAGCAGATTGTCTAACTCAAAGTACTTGGGAATAAAATAAAATGGAAAAAAAAAGATTTGGCTAACAGTTTGGAACACTTGTTTGAAAATCTTAAATGATACTTTACTTACCCACCCTTTGTCTTTCGGATTCAAGCAAGAAACTTTTAGTTCAAAGTTGATTTTTCTCTTGCAAGGTGATGCTGTGGAAGGCAGGCAGTGTTCACGCTGCTACTGGAGAGGTGAATGCAAGTGATAGTGAACGTGTTGGAGCCCTTAGTGAAAGCTGTTGGATGGGAGAGGCTGAGGACAGACGTGCTTGGAATACCCATGGAAGCAGGATGGAGACCCAGAGGTACCTGTTCAGCTGAGGACAGACATGTGCTTGGGATACCCATGGAAGCAGGATGGAGACGCAGGTGTTGCTGTTAATACCGGGAGCGGAGAGATGCAGCAACACACAAATTCAGCAAGAGCAGGCAAAAGAAGCCACTTTATTCATTTCTAACCCCGTTTTCTATCCCCTAGCCCCATAGGGCGATGGGTCAGTGATCACCCATCTCCTAGGGGGATTGGCTACAACACCTATTTCAAAATATATTTCCAATGTACCATAAACAGAACTTAGCAAAACACCAGGTGTTGGTCCAGCTTACAAAAAACATCCTACTGTTTCTCATAACATACATGAGAAAGGCAGGTTTCTCACTGAATGTTGTGAGAACCTGAGAAAATCCCTCTGCTAGCAGCTTATTAGCATCCACAGATATGTGCTTGGGATACCCATGGAAGCAGGATGGAGACCCAGAGGTACCCATTCATCTGAGGACAGATACATGCTTGGAATACCCATGGAAGCAGGATGGAGACCCAGAGGTACCCATTCATCTGAGGACAGATACGTGCTTGGGATACCTATGGAAGCAGGCTTCAGACCTAGAGGTACCCACTCATCTCAAGGTTTCTGCCACAACACAAAGGCATTCAGGTGCTTTTCCCATGAGACAGTGTATGAAGCTTTATGTGGCATTTTACAGGTTGGTTCTCCTGTCTTTACCTTGTGAGCTGCGTATCTTCGAGAGCAGGTTTGGTATTTCAGCAGCGTAACGAGTCTGTTGGGTTGGTAAGCAAGCCCTGAAGTTTGTGGATGTGGCACAGGGCTTGTGGTGTTGATGTTCTGAAAATGATAATGTGGGTGTCGAAGCCTGAGGATACCATGTGTCTCATGGCATCCCTCTGCAAGCTCCAGCAAGGGGCCCCTCAGCAACACTGGAAATCCCCACGGTCGCATGAAATGCGCTTTCCTGGCACGCCAGACCCTGAGGTCATGTGGAATGTCTGACTAAAAGGGTTTTCTCTATCTCAAACTGGAAGGAACAGCAGGCGGGTTTATTGTTTTTCCTGGTTGCACGGGGTGAGTGCGCTGGTGCTCCGAATTTCACCCCCATCTCAGTAAAACCAGTTACCTCCTGCTCTGCCTTCAGGGGCCTGTCCAATAGCTGGGGAAGAAGGTCCTTTGTGCTGCCTTCCATCGTTCTTGAGGTGATAATGTTCTACCTTCCCAAAACTCCCCGCGCTGTCTCAGTTGGCTACAGGAATCTGGTTTTGTCTTTCGTAGCAATATTAAAGTGCTTCTCTCTGAGGGGCTGTTTTGTGCATAGACAGCTTCCAAAGTGTAGACCCTGAACCCTGGAAATCCAGCTTCTGGACTTGGCCAGACCTGTGTGGCTACATACCATGGACTGGCAAGGAGTGGAGGGAGACGAAAACCCCGAATACCCAAAGCAAATAAGAAAAGATGGGAAGGAAAAAAAAGAGAGATGTTTTTTGAAATTACTCTTTTTTTGTTGTTGTTGTTGTTGCATTCTGTCATTCCATCACTCCTCTGGCTGTACGCAGGCAAAGCCAACACCAAGTGTAGTGTGGATTATGATAATCCTCAATATCATCTTGCAGCGGGTGCCAACAGATGGCAATATTTTATCGCATTACGCGATGCCGTCCTTCACTGCTGTGCGTTGTGAAAAGTTTGCATTTTCTTCTTCACTGAGACATAAGGAGCTGGTGGAGCTTGTGCTCGTCTACTCCTAGGAGTAAATAAAACTCTCTGCTGCGAGAGTTTTATTTTTGATGGCTGTTGCAACGGTGTGTTCTGGTAGATGTCACCTTGGAGGGTTTTACAGAAGTCTCTTGCGTGCCGTGATGATGATGGTGGTGAGGATGGCTAAATGACACTCCTACTCAGTAGAGTAGGGGCTCCCTGCCTCATGCAGATGTACCTTTTCACAATTATCCCCCCTCCTTTTAGCTTCCACACGTACCCACGTGCAGCATTTACCACTGCTCCCCGAGAGCAGCAAACAAAGCACCGCGGCCCCGCAGACTGCGGTCCTTGTGCAAGCAAAACCACCATTCTTTTCTCTTTGGCAAAGATTTTCTTCCTCCTTTTCAGCCTCCCTTTTCTGGGTTTCACGTGTTCCACAGGATACTGGAACAATTTTCTGCCTGAGCTGGCTCTGAAGGTTCACTGAGTTTGGGAAGCCTGTTTTCACCTCATTAGCCTCTGAGATTTTTTTGATTAAAACACACCTTTTCGTGGCACACCTGGGTGATCTTTAAATTTGACTGGTGAGGAAGATAAGGAGCTTGTCTCCTGTCTCCACATCTTCCTGTCTTGTGTCAGACAGGCTGCGGAGGGAGATGCTGGCAGTGAATGAAGAAACAGACTTTGCAAAGTCCCCATGCTCAGGATTTCCTGACCTGTTGGGACACCAGCGTGCCAGCAGCCAGAAGAACCACTCCAGGAATCACAAGAAAACTTTGGGATTAAAACAGTTGTCCAGCTCAGACACATCATAGCGTGTTTGGCTTTCTTATTGACAGTCTTTTCTCCATCAAAGAAGATGAGCTAATAGTCATGACGGTATCCTTGCTGCACCCTCTTCCATATGTGTTTGTATATTTTAACAGCCAGGTATTGGTGCCATCTTTTGTAATATTTCGACCAGTTTCCTACTGGTATTTTCAGGTTTCTTTTTGTTTCCTCCTGCCATATTATCCTGGGAAATAAGAAGCAAAATGTCTCTGTGCAGTATCAAGTAGTGCAGAACACACCAGTGCCCCCCTCGTCCCCCATGGCTCAGAAACGTGGTAGTGACAGCACAGTCCCATGGGACACGGGACAGGAGGGCTGCTGTTTCAGATGGGTTTTCAGTGGAACATGCCAGTTTTGTCTGAAATGAGCCTCCTCGGTCCCTGTTGGTCACTTTTTCCTAGTTGTTGTGAGCAAACACTTGGCAGGGGAAGGAAAACAGATGGTCCTCAGCATATTGTCCTGTTTACTTTTTCTCAGCTCACTTTCTGAAGTAAATTGGTCTTTTCTTCTTTCTCTGAGGGCCAGGAATCCACATGTCATTACAGAACTATAAAAATCTTCTCACGACCCTGTCTTTTCCCCTGCAATTATTATGACAGTAGTTGACACAGGTATAAGTCGTGTCCCGCATCCTTTATCTATAGGCATCAGCTTTGACCTCCACAATGAAGGTGGGACTCCAGCAGCAAATCCACAGGCAATAAAAACGAGACCACCAGAAAAACCAACTACCATTTATTTCTTTTTAAAAGTGTTTCTTTCTTCCTTTCTTTCTGTCCCCCAGCAGACTTTCCCTGCGTTGAAAGGGATCCCCTGGTCACAAGTCAGCAGGCAAGGCTGTCGAAAGCTTTGACAGTCAGTGAAGTGGAACATTACAACACATGGTAGCAGCACGCACCAATGGAGAGTCCCTTCACTACATGGACCTCCCTCCAAGACCAACCTCGGATCATTCTTCATCCAGACCCCCCTCGAATCATTCAGATCCCCTACTCACACCAGTCCCGACATTGCCTGGGTCCCCAGGTTGCCCTTTTCCACAGGTATTGCTAAAGCAAATAGCGCACGGTATTTACTAGGTGCAACACTTTTAAATCATATTAATCTAGCCAATAAAGTATTTATGGCCAATAAAAATTCCACCGTGGTGTAAAAGAGGATGAAGGACGGGCTGACGCCCTGCCCCGACCAGACTGTCCTGGGAGGAACAGGGGAGCAGCGAGAGGAAGTGGCACCTCAAAGCTCCAATGGCCCATGTGCTGGGGGTGGCAGGAGAAAGGGCCACCTTAGAGCACTCTGATATTTCTGGTTACAGTTGCTGACTTGTGAGGAAGCCCCCAAAAAAGGCATAAATCACGAAGTTGATGATTTGGCTGTGTGGGCAGAGAAAGTTCTGTCAAACAAACAGAACATGGGCTTCGTTACCTTCATTTGGGGAATGTAGCTATCCCTAAATGGAACGAGTCTTTCTGTGGAAAGCATCAAGCTATAAATTCCTATAAATTTCCCTGGAAAGCCTTAAAGGAATCACAAAGATGTAGAGATCAGTAGGAAACCGAATAGCTCTTGGTGTGAAAAACCGTGGGGAAGGTTTTTGCTCCTTTCTTTTGAAGCATCGAGTTCTTGCCATCAGTGGAGAGCTGGTACTGAGCAAGCTTTGGATGTTCTGCTTTAACCTCCAAAGTCTGTTACCATTAAACCACAGTCCCAGCTGCTGCCAAAATCATTAAAACTTGTTATCACTAATTGATCTAAGGAATGAAAGCCGTTGACCATAATAACAAGGGAAATTTTTCAAATATCAGGGGAGCTTCCAGGTTCTTCCTTATACGGTGGGAAAGCCAAGTAGTGCTTTGCTCTGAGGGAACTCAGTTCTGAAGCAGAGCTCTATTAGTCGTGCAGTATATAATTTTTAATCAAAACTCATTCACCTACAAACCCCATGAACGTCATTAAGATCTGTAGAAACTGCTAAATCCTCAGCACACTGCCAAGGGACTACCGGTGGAATACACACTGGCTGTGTTTCCGTGCTGGGATCTGTTCTGACTGTGTTTTGGAGAATGCATCAACCACTTACTCAATGAGCACTCCTGGCTGGAGAAGGTAGAGGAGTTGGAAATAACTTTACTCCTATGAGGAAAGGAGGTGGCTAAGATGACATTATAAAGCTGTAACACATCAAGATGCATCACATAAGCTTCTCAGAGTATGACCTTGGCCAGATGCCTGACTAAATCTCAACATCTCCCCTCTAAACTTCTTTTAGCAACCCTTCTTGAATTAGATAGGTGACTCCAGGGAGGAGTTACCTCTTTGCATTGATACTGCAGACCTCGTAAGCATCTAGGATGATTCTTCATCTATTTATCTGCTAGTGAATGTATCAGACTAGGTACCACAGCTACATCTTGGAGAATAAAAGACTGATTTGGGTGGAGACCTTACCTTTTCAGGCCTAGCATGTTTATGCTTTCGGGTTTTTTTGGTAGATGTCACTACTGAAGTTCGTGTGGCTGTTGTATATGAGTGTCTTAAGCCCAAAGGGTATCTGAGTAGCTTATTGGTTTGGGGATCTCACAGACTTTGCAGCAAATTATGGCTTGGTCCGATCTTCCTTTTTTTGTTGTAGCCAAAGAACGAGACGGTTCCAATGGCAATCACCTCCCCTTATACATTAGCTCACTAGAGCAGATAGGAGGAAAATTAGGATACCTAATTGCCTAGGTTGATTGGCATCTGGGAGCCCTGTGAGTCACTGGGTGTTTCTTAGACGTGTTGGAGACAGCTAGACTCCTGGTGTTACTGACAGGTATCTGTGTTGCCACTTCCCAGGGATGTGGATAGGCACTTGCTATTTTTAGATGGAACACAGAGGAAGAGGGGAAGGTAAGAGACATGAACTCATGGAACAGTTTATGAATTGTCTCTGACATTATGTTGCTTAGTCAAATCTATTTCTTAACCCATACTGCTTTTGCCAGCATCTTTCCGTGTTGCCACCCAACTTCGTGTTCTCCCTCTTTAGAGGTTAATGACTTAGTGTCATTGAATGGCATCCTACAACAATGACAGCAGAAATGGGAGGAGAGAGGCACTCTTGCTGCAAATACAAATATATGAGGTTCTTTGTTTGCTTACTTCTGGGTTTTTTCCGTGCTAATTCTTAGGCGACTTTCCATTTGACATCTTGTGCAGCTCTGAAAGGAGATTGCTCGAGCAGAACTTGTGCCTGTAACACCACCACCCTTTAGAACAACAAACCCATCAGGACGTGTAATTCTAAAAGCCCTGACATGGCATGACATAAAGATGAACGAGGGCAACACCCAAAGTTAGCAAAGGCAGGCTGTGCCATCGGGGTTCCTGATGATCCACAGCTCTGGTCTCTGAGCTGGAGAAGCTACATCACTTTGTACCAGCAGATAGATTTGGCTCTTGGGAAGCCTCAAATTCTCACCCTGTTCTGTCATACAGACTATTTCAAAGCGTAGAAAAACCAGCTGGATTGATTGGTCAGATCTGCCTTGAAATGAATGGTTTCAGAGCATACTGAGAATACGACCCCCCAGCCCTCAACTGGAGTAGTCTGGCCAGCTTCTGTTCCCATGCTCTGGGGAAGAAAGGAAGCCTGTGGCAAAAAGATGACTTTTCCATTCCTTTATGAAAGAATTAAGACTTGTTGTGGTCATTCTTAATTACCTTGAGGATTTGTGGTTATCCAACACCTTGTCGGACCTGGTCTGCAATAAGATAGAGACCTTTTTTTTTTTTTCCTGTCAGCTTCTGCAGCTGGCTTCCAGCCTGATGGGTCTGCAGTTCTGTGCTTTGTCTTTCCTGTGGAGAAGGGCTGGAAGGAAGGGAACAAAGCTGTCCGTGGACACGAGGTATTGCAGCAGTCGCTGTGCGTCCGCGGCCCCGCGTAGATCAACATCTGCATATATACTTTCTGGGGTATTTTTAATCATTTCATATGCAAAGGATCCCATACTTCAAGTCATATGCTCTTGCATTGTATGATGTGATGGAAATTAACACCTTAATATATATATGAAAAGCAGCTCCAATTAGATCTTTTTTTTTTTTTTTTTTTATTTTGTTTCCTGCTCTTTTTGTATTTTTTGTTTATTTTTTTTTGTCACTTTTTCCACTCCACCTTTTTTTATATAATTCTTTTTGAATTTTTTCTTGATTTTTTTTTTTTTTTTTTTTTCTCCCCTCACTGTTTTGGTTTGGATTGGTTTTTCTTTTTTAGTTTTCTTAATTAAAAGGTTTGCAAATTGGTTTATGTGATAATTATTTGTATTCTGGCTTAGCAACATAAAAGTAGAGATTAGAAATGCTTTCAAGGAGAAATCTGTGTGTCCTACATGGTTTATTTTTTTTTCTTTTGCCTTACAAATCACCAAAATATTACTTTTCCAAAACATTACAAAGCACATCCTCATATAAAAAGGATCAGACCAAATAATAACAGAAAACTCTGTTGTTCATTTCTGAGAGAGCTCCTCTCTTGCCACTTATTTTCTCTCCATTTGGTCCAGATTCTGGAGCATTATGGACATTGTAAGGTTTATTCTGATGGAAATATAAGGCCACATCTACAAATCTACAGCATTTTCCCAGAGCAGCTATGCTAGAGGGGAAAAAAAAAAAACTCTCACCAGAGATTTTCCTTGTCCCCATTTATAATGCACCCTAACGACCGCCTCTGCGACTCCGTGCTGCTTGGGCAGGACTATCCTCAGAAGAAAACCAGCAGGGTGTACAAAGAAAATTAAGTTTTCTTTCTGTCCCATCAGGGCAGTGTTTTCTCTCTTAGAGGATATGCTAGGAGCAGAAAATACGTTCTGCGTGTACTTCAGAGAGGCTTCCTTTTCTTGGGCACTCTACAGCACAGGAGGCCACATCCCAAGGGGATGCTTCCCAACAAACCCAGTCTTGGTCCTCCCACCTACCCAAGATGATTACATTGACTGATATAGCAGTTGAAAGCTGATAAAGTTAGTGCAGAGGAGTGATTGTTGACTGACATTTGGAGACCTTTTTAAGTTTATTTTACCTCGTTCTGCAGTGAACAATACAGAAAGGGGTTCCCTTTTTATAAAACAAACCCCAAACTTAATTTCTCTTTAATTCCTTTTGCTGTTCTTCCTTCCCCAAATGTCATCATCTTTCAAAGCACCGTTGTGATCTTTGCCATCCCTGTTTCCCAAACAGTCCCATCCCCAGGGTAAACAAGGGGGGCAGTCAATATTAACCCCAGAGCTGGTATCAAACACATCCCTTGGCCCAACTAGTGGCAAGTCTTGGCCATCACAGAAGATGTTTTGAAACAGGGAGAGCATCATCCCCACATACTTCTTCAGCTACAAAAACATGTCCCTGGCATGCTTCCTTTCTTGCTGGCTTACTTCTTTTTTTTTTCTTTTTTTTTTCTTTTTTTTTTTTGCTTTGTTTTCCCCCATGGAAATGTTCAGCAGCTCCCAGAGGGAATCCTGGTCACAAAGCCAAACCCCTTTCAATTGATTTCAATGCCATTTTCTGGTCTGTAGATCCAGACCCCTTTGGAATATGCATCTTCCCACCTTCTAGAGAAAATCAGGCAAAATGCAGCAGTAAATTACCAGATAATACTCTTCATTCATATAACATTTCACACATAAATAGCAAAAAAATATAAACATTGACCCCCACGGATCAAATGAAATGGGTCTCCCAGGCATTTTCTCCTGACCTCTCAAACATCCATGACTTTTTTTTTTTTTCTCTTCTCTAATAAATGTATTCTAACTTCTAAAAGGATTTACTGTTTTGATCTGCAGAGAGGCTTATTCTCTTCTGCCCAATGGCTGAGCAGCTCTAATTCTGCCTTCTAGAAGATCTGGAGATTTTAAATGTTTTTCAAAGGGTGTTAAATGGGAATTGATTGTTCCATCAGTGCTATGTGCAGATGACAGGAGACTCAAAGTGTTTCTGTTTCATGCTATAATATATTGTGTGTTGCACAGCTCTGTACAAGCCCAAATTATTTTAGTTATTTGTTTCTTAAAGAAAAGTCGGTTGTCAGAAGCACCATGAGGGTTGGGGAGGAAGGGGACTGTGCAGCTTCTTGCACTGCTACAGAGGAATCTGTACTGAGGAGTAGCTGGAAGAGATGAAGAATCAGCATTGCTGGGGACCCTGGGGCACAAGTAGGCAACTGTCCTGGTTTTACTGGGACAGAATCACAGCCTGCCATGGTCTGTGTGCCATTAGCAGTTTGGAGTCAGCCAAGGCAGCTGACCCGAGTTGGCTCCAGGTGTATCCCATCCCATAAACGTCATGCTCAGTATAAAGGGCGACGTTAGCTAAGGAGGGAAGATCTCCTGCTTGGGCTTCTTTAGACCTCGCTTTTCTTCCTGCTCCCGAGGACAGCATTCCTGATTATGGTGAGTGCTGGGCTGAGTATAACTTGGTTTATTTTATATTGGTTTGGCTTTTTTGTTTAATCTGTATCTCAATGACAAGATGAGGGGCAATGGGCACAAACTGGAACCCAGGAGGTTCCATCTGAGCAGGAGGAGCAAGTTGTTTGGTGTGAGGGTTTGGAGCCTGTGCCAGGCTGCCCAGAGAGGCTGTGGAGTCTCCTTCTCTGGAGAGATCCCCACCCTGGCTGGACCCTGCGCTGCTGGGCCCCTGCTCTGGGTGACCCTGCTGGAGCTGGGGGTTTGAACCAGGTGATTTCCAAAGGTTCTTTCCACTCCCTACTACTCTGTTTTCATTTCAACCTCTTCTCCTCTTTTTCTGGGCTGGGGAGGGGTGATGGGGTGATAGAGCGGCTGCTCTGGTTTATCCCTGGATACAGGCAAAGCGTAGACAGCAGCTTAGCTGGGGCCAGGCTGGAACGTGGCATCGAAGCAAAGTTGTGCAGATCCTCACCGTGAGCAATTAACAGATGATGCTTCTGACAAGTGTAAATGCGTCGTTTCCAGGAGGAGCAGTCTCATGCTCAATAATTCATTACAGAAAACCATGAGCTCTAAGAGAACAAAGAGGAAAAACACCGTGTCCCAAACATAACTTGGACCTCTGTAGAAGAACTTTAGACTTTTTAATATGCAAGTAATGACTGACTGAAGAGGAAGTCTAGTGTTTACCTTCATCCTTGTCCTGTGTAGGCTTCTCCAAAGTTATTTCCCTCTCAGTGTCTTTCTCTTGTGACCTTGAAATGCTGGAATCGTTCTTAATTAAAAATTAGAACATGCAAATCTATTGAAGGATTAGCCAGGAAGGAGGAGGCAGAGTATTGAGCTGGGGCTCAGGGGGGGATTCTGTTCTTCTCCACAGCTTTGCTACCTGGGTGGAGAGAACCAGTAGGAAGTCCTCAGCACTTCACAGGATCCGACCCTAATATCCCCAGGCTATGGTGCCTGAGTAAGCTTGTGGGTTTTCCTGAATTACGTTTGGCTGTCAGCTTTTCTGCTGCAGTCAGCAGGGACTTGTTTTGTCTTGCCTTCCGCCAAAATAATTCCCACAGAGTGAGCAATCAGAAAGGTTCAGGTACAGGTTACAGACTTCCAGTCATCCAGAAAATTGACGATCGCAACAGGAGATGGATTTGACTGTGTCTCTTGGAGAATATTTTTCCTCATGCGTGAGACGTTAGGCAGACATCTTTTTGAGAAAAGTCTCGGCTCCTTTTGTTCTGCCACTTCCCTTTGTCAGAGGAATCCGACAGATCCAAGGGAGATTTCATGGCCAGCGTGCTTGGTGCTGCACATGCTGTATATCCTACTCTGCTCTGTAGCAAGTGAGCATGATCAGTGGTGTGAGAAGCAAGGAGAAATCGATAGGGGGAAAATAGAAGCTCAGTGATGAAACTGAGGGGAAAAAAGGATAGATGCTGGTCCTGGTGATCAAAAACCCTGATGTTTTTATCCCCTGATTTGTCTTTTAATATTTCCTGACAACAAAAGGTCCCTGGTGGCCATTCCCCAGAGGAAAAAAAAGTGGGGAAACCAACCTTAGACTGGAATTTGGTTCCATAAAAGAACAGCGATGCCATTTGTTATGCGAAATTGAAGTGCTGTTCTGTTTGGGGTTCCATTTCACCCAAAGCCTGAAGGCAGAAATCGCCATCGTTCATTCTCATTCATGTCAAGGACAAGTAGTTCCTCTGAAATAAGAAATGTCACCTTTGGAGGCCACCCCTTGCTGCTGCTGCCTGTTGCGTACAGTCCTCTGAAAGAAATGTGTAATGTATTCTAGGCTCTGCCACTCTGCCTTGGCATGGCTTTTGTGTCTGCCCCGGGTTTCTCAGCAGGAAAAAATACTGATCATCGTGAGACAGAGACTCTATCTCGTTTGACTGTCTCTGAGCATTTTCCTGGTGCTAGAAGGCTACACCTTTCCCTGCATAAATTCTGGGAACAAGGTTCAGCAAAGAACTGCTTAAAACATGAGTTACACCATAAATAATTGTTCAGGCTTTAGCCCTTTGTTGAATCAGGATGTGAAAAGTCAGCTGGTGGAGAACGAAAACCGGCTTGGAAACAATGGTTTGTTGAGTGAGGTTCATTCATGAAGAGCAAACAATGCTTCTTGAGAATAGCTGGCGGTTATTCTCATTCCCATTTTATATATATATTTTTTTAATAAAATGTCAAAATGATGAGTAGCAATGTAACAAATAATGCCTAATCCATGATGGTGGGGGTTTTTTCCTAGGCTTTAGATACAGAATTGACATTACAGATTCCAGTTGGAGCGTCTTTCTACGTTAATCCGTGGCATCTGCCAACTGTAGAAATCTCCTCTCCTGAACAGCTGTTTCCTGAAGAATCTTCACATTTGCCCTTCAGCAGCAAGGAGGTCAAATGATCCAAGAAAGCTGTATAACTACTACTGGTATTTATATCAGTGCTGTTTGTAGTGTGGGAGTACAGTCAAAAAAATAGTTGTAAAGAAGTTGATTTGGAGCCTGTTGTAGCTCCAAGTTCTCCTCAGCTGATGTGACCAGACTCCTAGAGGGATATATTATAGTAGCCAATTTGTTATTCAGTTTTTTCAATAATACTTCAAATCAAAGATGGAATAACTAACATTTCAGTTTCTTAAATGCTTAATAATTTTCTAGTGCTTCACATCTGATAAATTTTACTCCTTGGTCAGAGGAACAGCATCCTCTTTTGTCTCTGTGGTCACAGCCCTTATAGCCATTATCAGATTTGTCTAACACTTTCTTATCTAATTTATACTGAAGTATCTCAGTTCTGGGATGTGTACTTGTCATTTCTGAGTCCTTACTTATATCCACTGTTCAATCTCTGTAGCTTTTTTACTTTGAGTTATGGTACATTTTATACCATGGGATATTGTTTGCTCTCTTTTCACCTTGGCTAGAAGCCTTTTGGGGAAGCCTTGAGTAAAATGGTTCCTTTCCCTTCCTTTAGGGGAAGGTTTTCTCTCCAAAGTGTGACTATCTATACTGATCACCTTAGTTAAGAGCTTTAAAAGCTGCTGGTGATGCTGTATCTGCAAAGTAACGACTGCAAGCAGGACTGCTGTGTAAGGAGGCTTAAAAATAACAAGCTTTAAACCAATATTGCAGCAGCATTATCTAATGCCATGGCCAGAAGTTTCCAGTGCAGCTTCTACTGTGATACTGGAAAGTCTCAATGCAGCACTGAGGTGACTGGGAGTTTTAACCCTTTCCCTTCTGTCTCTCTTCCTGGACAGTTACCACCAGTTCAAGTCCCAGGTGAAAAATCACCCCCCTGCTTTTTCACTTAGGAGCCAAAGAGTGTTCTTGCCAAGGGCAGAAAAAAAATGCCAATTAGCACTTTGTTATAACCTAAGGATTTTATAAGCAGAAGGCCTCATGGAGGCACTCTGAAATCCTGCTCTGCACTGGCACAGGCTGCAGTTTCCCCAGCCCTCCCACAGCTGACCCAGTTTCCTGTACCAGTGACACTGGCTGCAGCAGTGCAGGCGGTTTGAGCTCAAAAGTCTTCTGGCTGGGACAGCTTGTCCCCAGGGAGCTGGTAATGCTACATGAGACCAACACTACAGAGCTTATAGGCTTCTTTTCTTGCAGGGAGGGAACTGGCTGGGAGCTGTTCTGGGGTGTGCTCGTTCCCCAGGCCAGTGAGAGGGGCTTAGACCAAGAAATCAGCTTGGCTAAGGGGCTGGAAAACACAGGTTGGGTGGCAGCAGAGCGTGCCAGTGGCACTGTGTGGTGGGTGTAGGCCAATGGTCTTCATCCCAGGGCTTTCTCCTATCTTTCCATCATCTTACTTGGGCCTGATAAAATTTGCTAACTCTCCCGCGGTGTCTGGTGCCCTTTGGCTGAAGGGCATCAAGGAAAGTTGTGCCACAACTGCAGCAACAAGGCTGCAGAATTTTCAGACCCGTATTCCACCCAATTGGCTCCTCTACTATAAAATGGCTATTAATTTTCCTTTGTCTTTTCTGTCTTTGCTGAATGTACATGTGAGTATGAGCATGCTTCTGGGCACCAGCACTTCCTCTGCCAGCATTTCGAGCTTTATTTTTACTGTTCCTCTCAATTCAGGGCATGCTCTTTGCTCATTACCTCCTGCTCCATTTGATTCTATTTATTCTGTAGTTATGCTTCAGCTAAGAAGGAAAAACGAGCATCTCCAGTGATAAATCATCCGCCAAGGGCAACACTGAACATGTGGTCTTCACTTCCACTTCCAATCTGATTGTCTTAACTCGGAGGAGAGGTTTTATCTGCCTGTCTGATCAGTATATGATGCTGCAAGGTAGCAAATGGGGCTCTTTCACTTGCTCTCCTGTTCAGACCTGCTGCTTTTTGCTCTGACATATAATGAATGTCAAGAGAAAATATTTTTCAGGGGAGAGAGAGTACTTAACCTCAACAATTGAATTGGATGCTGTGAATGGCTCAGAAAGGGATTCACCTTCAAACATGTTGCTTGCTCAGTAGGTGGCCAAGGAAAAGTGCAGTTTGCTGTCAGGCAGCAAAGTCTGACAGTGACCAAAGCTGAGCCCTTGATAAGGAGGAGAGTCAAATAGCTGCTCTTTCTTTGGAAGCCCTAATGTGTCATTTTTCCTTGGTGCACGTGGTGTCAAAGACAAGTCGTGCAACGCCTACAGAGCTTGTAGTCAGGATGCTGCCAGATGGTCTGCACCAAAGCCAGTGTCACCCCAGAGCCCCTTACTGTGACATGTTATTTTTTTATCTTATATAATGTTTTCACCTTTAAATGCAATCCCAGATGAGGGTCGGCCTCCAGAAGAGTCCCTGTGGTTTTACCCTCAGTAATTTCAACTGGCTGGAGCGTTTGGCAGTTGCCCAGATCCCTGTTGAGTGGCTTGGATCACATCAGACAGAATACGTTGGGGTTGCAGTGCCAGGTGACATGATGAAAAATCAGGATTGTTATTAGGACAAATCACTAAAAATCGGATTTCCCCCCGATCTGACCGAGATGCCTGGCAGTTTGAAGGACAGCATGGAAATGTCATCCCTGAGCCAACAAAAGTACTAAAGCTAGACTAGGAGGAATCCAGTAATTCATGACAGTGTAATAGCAGAAGTCAATCATGATTAAGAAGTCCTCTTTCCCTGGCAATGGTTTTACTCCTTACCAAGGACTGCGTGAGATGCTGTCCTCTGGCCTGTGAACTCTAAAGTTAGACAACAGGAGAGCTGCCCAACTTTGTGAGGGCACTGGAAGCTAATAGTAAGGAATAAATAAATAATACTTTGGCCCTCTATCTAACCCAGACCCATAACTGACATCCCAGTCTGTTAATAATATGGAAATCCCAGAGCAGCTGGGTTTGTTTATCCCTGAAAGAATTCAGCAGCATTGCTTTCAGTTTGCAGACTTCCATTTTTCTGTTCTATATGTTGTTTGTGGTCAAAATTTAAAGGAGCAGCAAGGGAGGGGGGGGAAAAAAATCCCTTCTCTGAACAAAGCCCAAGATGAGCAGAGAGAAATACGTGCAAAATCTGCTGCTGGTTGGTTTGCTTCGAATCCTCACCTTGGGTTTTGCTTCTGCTGAAAAAGCAGATGGGGGGGGGGGGGGGAGAAAGGAAAGTGATTTACAGTCGTGCTGGAAACCTCAGGAATGCTTGTGAATGCATCACAATAGTTAAAACATTTGGTGACTTTTTCATTTGTAGGCTGGCAAGATGAAGGTATCACAAATCTGTGGAGCAGATCTGGGTGCTAGCATGCAGAACACGGTGGCTGTCTCGAAGACTTGCTTGCCACGACACGCTGCCTTTATTGCAGCAAATCCTTCATACCTATTTGCAGTCATTAAGCTAATCTGTGGCAGGAGAGAGAGAAGGGAATAGAGAAGGCAACTGCAGAGAGCTAAGGAAATTACGCAGACACTGTCCACCCCCAGATCTAACTTTTCTCTTCCATGTGGTTTTGGGATACATGTGGGATTTGAGTTGTACTTGGAAAGCAGAATGCATGTACCAACATCTGGAAGTATCATAATGGTCGCTGTAAGAATTATTACAGTAGCTGTGGATGAAATTTAGCGCTTTGCAGCACATGCAGCCTAACAGCAGCTTGCTTTAGTTATTGAAAATATTTTAATGTCCTGGACCGTATTTAACCAAGAAGGGAAAAAGAAAGAAAATATAATCAAGAGTATAGACGAGCAGGATGGACACCGAGCTCTCCTGTCCAGACAGCAGAGGTTTTGAGGACTGGAGCTTGGTCATGAAAAAAAGTTGAGAGCCAGAAATCTTAGCTCATCAATCAGTTTTGTAATTGGGTTCCCTCTTAAGGTTGAGTCAAGCCACAGAGGCTGAACTGTTCAGCTATTTCCACTAATTGGGAATGCTTTATATTTTGGGTGCCACCACGGGAAGCCACTGCTTCTCCTATTCCAGTGGAAATGATGGGGGGAGGGGGGTGGGGGGAATTGGAAAACTTAAAACTGGTGGGTGCTTTGAAATACTTTGCCAGTTTTGTGCTTTAATTGGCTCATCCGTGAAATGGAATGTGACAGGACAGCTCTCACAGGGATGTCAGGCATGTTGGCTGTTTTCTACGTTGAAGTTTTTTTGTTATTGTTTTTTTTAAAAGGCTTGGGAAGAAACTACCAAAATTGTGAAGCTGTTTGGTTTATCTCTTGAATTCAGGGCAGGATGAAGAGTTTCTCATTGACTGTATTCTGACCTGTGTGTTCTCTGAGTGGCCCCTCTGCTGAATTGAGGCTGGTTTTCCTATGGGATAGTATATGAGTGAATGGCTCGTGCACTGAGCCTGATGGAGTGCTTGGCATGGCTGTTGAAGTGGTCCTTGGATCAAAGACTCACCTTGATGACATCCAGTAACACTTATTCCCATAAAGTCTTGTGTATTAAGCCTGGATTGCTCGATCTGCCCTGGAAGCACCAACAGCTGGACTTCAGCTTTCAGGGGCCGGGTGGCTTTTGTAAAGATGTGATTTGTAAATGGGGAATAACATCACGCTTGGATGTGACATTTCAGGATCCAGTTGGATGTCAGCCCACCTTTGGTTTTCTTTTTGCATCTCTGCTCTGCTCTCTGGTGCTCTGAACCTCGTGGGCATCTTCCCCATGCTGGAAAAAAATTGAGGGTCTGTTGAATTCCTAGTGGGGGAACTGCAGCTTGTCTCTGAAGCAAACCAAGCCCTGAATTAAAAGAACCCAAATTAAACCTGTTGACAAAGCTCATTTCTGGCCACATGCCACTTCAAACAGGCTGCAGGCTGGGGAAGGTGGGTGTTGTTTATCAGAGACACATCTCTCTACCTTTCATAATAACTGCCTTTCAGGAAGAGGTCTAGTTAAAATAATTCCTTGCTGTATCCCATAGTGCTTTCTTGCACCCTGGGCTCTTAAAACCTGATTCTGGGAATCAAAAAATAACAAGGGGGGAAAAAAACCAAACCCAAACCAACCTATTCACTTAGGTCGGACTGAGCCAAGAATGGAAAATTGTCCTAGAGGTGCTTTTGGTTCCAGCAATAATAAGACCTGTCATTTGTTACATGTTAATTGCACATTATTATCTTTTTTGTAGGTTAAGTCAAGCAAAGGTTTCTTGTATAGCTGGAAACAAAATTGTAATCTTCAATATGCTTTGCAATGTCAGGTTAGTTTGGGGCTTGGGTTTTTTATTATTTTCTGGTTGTCTCTCGGAATCTTGCACTGAGACAGCTTCTCTGCAAATATATTAGGTACCTGTTTCCCCCCTGGAAATGGCCTGCCATTTAAGCTATCTTCCATATGATAATCTTAAAGCACAGCATTGCAGGCTTGGAACAAGTGAGCCTTGCAGTTCCCCATGGGAAAGGTATATATCATAATCCTCGGGTTTGAAAGGCTACCAGAGTAAGCCGGCGATGAATCTAGGAGAGGAAACAAGATTTCCAAGTATTGAAGTTGTTCTACCACCGCAGATAAAACCATCTGCTCTTACCAAGGGCTCTCTAATAGAATTATGATAGTTTTAGAAAACTTTGCTGTATTAAAGGGACATTAATGTTCCTGTTCTGTCTTCCTGTCATTCTGCTCCTCAAGTAATTCTCTCCCCTCGGTCTGAGGGTAGCATGGAACAGTTGGCTGCACGGGGTGACTTAGCCAGGCTGGGAATTCTTGACACTGTGGATCAATCGAAATCTGAAGGCAGATACAGACAGGCTTTGCCTGGACTATAACCTCATTCATCCTTGATGGCCTTCTAAATGTTTATGCCTGAATATTATTTGGCTGAAGCTCTGTGTTGCTAGATGGAAGAGGATACGCAGGATTTCTCGCATTCAAAACTAAGGAAAAATGATCCCAGGGAAATACATAAAGCACATTGTCCACTTTTTTTTTTCCTTCCACTTAGGAAGATCCTGGCAAGCTACGTTAGACTGTCTAAATGCCCCAGCATTTCTGCAGGTTACTATATCATGTTATAGAAAAGCAACACCCCAGCAATCATCCTCCGGCCACTGTGCTCTCATCCCATATTTTGTCTGTTTTCATCTTTTACTGACTTCCACTGCATAAATAATGGAGAGTCTGAGATTGCTGGCTTCAGGCAGAGAGCACAGCTTTAAAAGCTGAGCTGTATTTTGTTCCCTATCTCCCCATGAATGTAATAAACCTGAAAGTGCAGGATTTGCCTTGTTATCACTGTATTTTTTTTCTAAAGACCAGTCTGGACATGCTTTTCCAGTCAGAGCTTCCACATTCATCTGATTTACTTTCTCTCAGGAAAAAGAGAAAAAGAAATCCCAGTCTCCTCATAGTCTTCCCCATCAGCATCCTGCTACCAGCCAGAAAAACAAGGTATTGAATAGGAGTTTCCCAGGGAGAGATCTTGCTCTAAAGAAGGGAGATGTGTAAAGAGTGCCTGAAGTCAGACTTATTTCTGATTTATTTGCATTTTTACTAAAGGAATGAAGGGCAGGATTTGCTGCTGATTTCATCTCCTAAGTGTCTGACCTGAGTTTGTCTCCTGGGCTGTTTCTGTGGTCAGAGGGATGAGTGACACCCGGAGGGCTGATCCCTCTTGGCTTCCCCAGTTATCAGTTTCAGGCGAGCTCTTTGCAAATGCTTCTGTCTTCACACTGACTTGAGAGGGACTTGGATGCAAAACTTAAATTAGAGGATGAAGTTCCAGAGGACTAATGCTGGGGGAGATGAATTCTGGTGCTGGCTTCTGGTCTGTATAAGTCAGTTCTGGGTATTCCCTGCTCTTCTCCTTGAGCATCTTCTTTTCAAAGGTCACGCAACTGGCAGTGCCAGTGGCTTTCTGACTGCTTGGAATCAAAAGCCAGTCCATGCATTACCATCTCTCCCTTCTTACCTCACACGTGTATTTGAAGAAGCAGTTTAATTAACCCATCTATCCTGTTGGTACTCACCTGTTTCCCTATCTGTAGTCGATCAGGCTTCATAAGTTGTCTACTTATATAATCATTAATCCAATTCCTTTAATTTCAGCTCAAAAAGGAACACAGTTTAACATGTTTCTTACCGTGTGTCATGTTCTGCACCTGGAGCAGTTTGGGGAGATTTGGGGGTTTAGTTTGGGGGTGGGGGTTGCTTTTTGTCTGCATCGCACTTTGCCTCCAGGCATTTCCAGTGTCTGATTAAAGCCTTCCCCTCCTGAAGGACAGCAAAAAGCTTTGCAAGAAGGAACAAGTGTGATGTTATGGGTTTTTTTCTTCCCCTGGTTGTGGCAGGCTGAGAACAGACCACCACACTAGAACAAAAGCCAGCAAAGCAGAACCAGCAGCTATAATTACACAGTAGGCAGCTGGGGGTAGGACCCAGCACATCCATGTTTGTACAGCGTTCATACAATTATTTTAACCCATTGCTTTGGTTTTCACGAAGAGGCTGGAAGAGTTAAATTTATCACAGTTATTGGGTAGCTCATTTAGTGCCCTCCAAACTGGGTGCAGGGTCCCATGGCCACTATGGCTGTGCTGCCTGCGTTGCCTCCTTCCAGAGAGGCCGGGCATAGCAGGTGAAATTCCTGCTCTGTGCCATTTGGACAGTGTCCAGGAGGTAATCGGAGCTGTGATTCAGGAGGTGCATCTGGGGTGGGATGGGGACTAGGTCAGTCCCCTCCTTATTTAGATGATGAGCCATAGTGGAGAGTGATAACACGATGCTGTGTTTCTCATGTTCCCTTCACATAAAAGCAAAACCCTTCCTCCGTACGCAGTTTACTACGAGCAGAGTAATCTTCAGCCCCATCATTAATGTCTCCTTGGAAGAACCAGCCAGTCCTGGTGTGAGCTGCTGTTCCTTTCTGATTGTATTTCCTGTAAAAGGAGGAATGAGTGTGAAAAATACCTGTGGTTATTTGCTTTTTCTTCTGTTGCAGTGATCAGTTTGAATCATTGATCAGTATGAAAGGTACACAGCATCCTCGTACTTCTAGATTAGTGGGGGCGGTTTGTGGTTTCTATAGATCCCTTCTACCTGTTTTTTTTTTTTCCACAGCCTGTGTCTTAAGCTAAACAAAAAACCAAACAACCCCAAAGAAAACAAACCACTACCAGAAAGAGTCCTATCTGGCTGAGCCTGTAAAGGTGGCCAAAGAGAATAGGCATCTTGCGTCATGGTACACGTGGAATCAGACCTGCTCGAGCTCAGGTCCTTGTGGGAAACATCTTTAGTCTCTCTTGCTTTTCTGTGGTTCTTGCTCTGTGCCTAGTGACAGAAGGGACGGTTGTGTAGCTCCCCTTGTGTTTCCCTCCTGGGAAGGAGGAGTGCTTTCAGGCTGTCCATTTGCTGTATCTGACTGGTGGTGGACCATTGTGTCTTCTGAGAGTCCCTGGCTGCTTCTGGGAGAGCATGGAAGAGCTGTGTGAACAAATGCTGGCAGATCTGATTGCTGCTTGACCAGGGAGAACAGCAGAGCAGCCCCTAACTTAGTGATGGGATGCTAGAAGAGAGCTGGGTGTTGGTTATGTCACAAGATTATTTTACCCACAGCTTTCCTCTCATCTCGGGGGGGGGGAAAGCTGCAGCCAGGGAAGTCCTTCAACCCTGATCAATGTAAATAATACTTTACTTGGGGACATCTAGTGGAAGAATAATATACTGCATAAGCTGCAGAGCCCTTATCTGTGCTGGTGAGACTGGAGGTTCTCCAGTTTGTTATGGAAAAATCACCACTTTCAAAATAATCCCCCGAGGAGGAACAGAAAGAAGCCAGTGGAAACCTTCATTTCATTTTAAAGGTTCTTCTACAATATCTTTTTTTATTTCTGTTTTCAAATGGGTAAAGATTGAAAACAAACCCCAAGTCCGAGTTTTGAGAAGCCCATCATTTGGGGGACATAATTATTTTTGCAAAATTGGAAGAAATTAATTTAAAAACATAGTGGAGAATGTTTGTTCTCTTTGGGTTTTTTTCAGCCTTAACTTCAGCGAGACCTCATTTGCAGATTGAAGTGATAATGAAGTAAATAAGGGAAATGATGACATGTTTTGGAAACAAGAGCCTGCTCTTTGGCTCACGTTTGTGCAGTATTACTAATAGGGGATGCCTGGCATGACTTAGGTCTCCTTGGAATCGCCAGAAATGATGGGAAAGTCTCATTTTCTTTAAGCTGTGTCTCGAGTGCTGTGCCCAAGTGGTCCCAATGGCTGCAAGTCCCTGAGAAACCTGCAGCTCACGCTGTTCTTTAGCAGCAAATTTGTTCAGCTTCCAAATGAGCAAATGGATTTCTTGCTCTTTGCTACAAAAACAAAGTAAGGAGGATTATTTAGCTCTAATAAGGGACACTTAAAAGGTGAGAGAAATGGTGGTGGAAGGCAGAGGAATGGTAGAGGCAGAGGATCTGTGATGTGCAGCCTTCTCCAGCCCACTCATCCCTGGCACAGACGAGGCCACGTAGCAAAGTTCTGTGCAGGCTTTTTTGTTTTAAAAACCAAACCAAAACAAGCAAACTTCACAGTTTACTGTTGCCGTGTCTGGGATGGCCATTCTTGGATAACTCTTGGGCAGCTCCACCGTCTCTGTTAAGGTTAAAGAAGCCTTCAGGGAAAAGAAATACAGTAAGAGCTGGGAAGCTTTCATTCTTGGGCTCCACTGCTTTGAGGGAAGCATCTGCGTGTGCCAGGTCATCGACACCTCAGTCAGTGGGTTTGTGTCTGAGGTTATCTGAAGCCTGTTGGAGAAGTTGTTTCCTTTTAATAGATGTATCTCTGCAACTACAAAATGAGTGAAATGGGAGCAATTCCTGCGCACAGTCCTTAATGGGGCATTAGCAAGTGCACTTAACTTGGGCATCTGAGTTACAAAAGCCTTCCTAGCTCCTTGTAGGTGCTTTCGGGGACAAAATGAAGCTAGAGCAGGAGTTTCAGCAAGGCTGAGCTCTTCTGTAACTACTGGAAGATCTGAGGACTGGTTCACCAAAGGCAGAGTTTAGCAAAGGTCAGAGATCTCAGCTTGTGGATCCAACAATTCTTATATTGGCTCCGAGGGAGGAGTAGTTGATCTAACAACTCTTATTTTCCAGCTTGTGGAAAAGCCTCTTCTAGGAGGCTGACTTCCCCCAGCTTTTATTTTTCTCCTTTTGGGCTAATAACCCATGAATGTTCTGTATCAGAATCCTTTCTTGACACTCACATGCTCCGAAGTGTGTCAGCAGTTGCACTCCCAAGTATTGAGTCCCTGCTGCCAATACACGAGTAAAGGTTTCGGAAAGAGTTGAATTGGAAAAGAGGTGGGATCAGGCTCGCCCACATAATTTTCTTTTGTGCCAGTGCTAACAGACGTTTTGAGTTAAAGTAAGAAACAGCCAGGAAAAATGTGCAGATGCTTAATTCTCTGCAGGATTTATAATATTATACGGTAAGCGTTTGCACCCTATACAATAAAACCAAGTTGGCTTTACTACATATAAAAGAAAAGAAAACAAAACAAAAATCACAAGTTTGACAGCAATTAGGGTGAATAGACATTTATTTTATCCTTTTACTAGCAGGACCAATTGTGATTTTATACTCTGAAAAAGCTCATTTTAAAGTTTTATGTCTGAAGTGGCCTTGCCAAATCTAGCTTAATATTGTTACATTAAATGGATGGTAAAATGTGTTCTTAAAGCCCTCCATCCTGTAAAGGACCTGGAACCAGGGAACTCCTGCTAATGAGAGTCAGGTCCTAAAACACAGCCCTTATGCATGTTTGCTCGCTAGCAACCCAGCTGAAGGTGGTTGCCAGTCCCTCCCAGTACGCATCGTCCTCGCTTTTCAGGCTACGTATCCTGTCCAAACTCCTCTTTATTGCAAGCCACCCAGACCACTGGCCAGTCGGTTCACAGCAGGAAAACTCAAACTGGCTGGAACTGGGCTGGCACTGTGCAAAACTGTAAAGAGATCTTTTGCATCCTCAGAAGTGGGTCGTCTTCTCAACTCCTTTGGCTTTAGGAAGCAACCCTGAAACCAGTGGTTAGAACCAGCTTTGGTGGTTTGAGCATTTCTGGTAACGTTTTTCTTACTTTATTTTTTTTTCCACACTTCCAAAATCTTTATCATTTTTTAAGATGTCTCCAAGTATGGAGGAGCTTCAGGTATGTGGTGCTTAGATCACTCCCATCGTTACTGGTCACATCGCGTTCACAGAAGCCAAGGTAATCGGGTGATTCAGCCCTCACAGCACCCAGGTTTTACTCATGCCTCCAAGTATTTTCCTTCTCTTTTTGAAAGATGAGTTGGGCAAAACGTGTGAATATTGTGCACCATCAGCTCTTGCTGGTACTCCCATCTGCTGTTTCCTGTGCCACCGGGGCCCAAGCAGAAGCTGTAGGAAGAGCTGAACTGGAAAGGAAGTGTTGTGATTATCTCTGCTCGGAGCATGAGGAGCTGAGAGACAGGACCAACTAAGCGATGTGGCTTATTCCAGATAAGATGCCCCTCCTCATGCACAGAGCCCCTCAAACTGGTTAAGCAGTTCTCCAGGCTTGTCTGGAGGATGCCAATTACCAGTGCTGCCCTAATACCCTGCAAAGTTCAGCAGGCTCATGAAGGGTGTGGGGAGCTTCCCATGCACGCCCAGAACCTTCACTTCCCTCCTCAGATGAGACCAGGAAATAACAATGCATGAAGCTAAGAGGAGATAATTACAGGGTAAAAGCTGTCCAAGCTGAAGGTTAGAGATTGCCTGAAGGTAACACGTGAATGCTGCAGGTCTTGAAAGATGCCACAGAATCTTCCACCTGCCATGGTGCTATTTCCAGTAGAGCAGGTCTCCAGGCACAGTTCATGTGCCCGTGAATAGAATTGTTTTGGTTGAAAGAGACCTTTGAGTCCAACCATTAACCCAGCACTGCCAGGGTACCTCTAACCCATGTCCCTTGGTACCACATCTCTATGGCTTGGAAACCCCTCCAGGGATCAAGAGGAGCAGCCTGGGATGGGGATGCCTTGCTGCCCACGGAGGTGGCAACGCGGGGCACGCTGCCTCGGGAGAGCTGTGCCATGGTTGCCTTCCAGGCAGCTCCACTGGTGCACTGTGGGCATTGGAGCGAGGCCAGTTCTCTAGCCTGTCAACTTCAGAAATAAAATCTCTTCAGGTATGAGAAGGAGAGAGCAGGTGGGATGATCCAGTGGGCTTTCAGAAGTTTAATGAGGAAATCTGCTTTCTGCAGGTACAATTAACAGGAAAGAAGTCTTTGCCGGTTGGTGCCAGAATGGTTTTCTGTTCCTCACACCTTTTGTGGCAATCCTTGAACTAAACACCTGCCTGGTGCTTGGGAGCCAAGTTCGAAAGGTCTCCACCCGGAGCCCTTTTCCTGCAGGGAAGGAAGGGCACGTTCGGGGGTTGCAGATTCAGATCTGATTCCAATCTGCAGATGTTACCAGCTTGTCATTTATCAGTTGATCTCCATTCTTAATGTACTAGTGAAACGGAGGTTGCATCTAGAAGAAATCAGCTCCCATCTTTTAAAATCCAATGGGAAATCTCCAGTTTGATCGGGGTGGGAGTGGTGGTTTCAGGAGAGTGGTCTTTGTTGCCCAATCCTTTTAAAAACAAGCTTCGGAAAGCAAAGAAGTCATTTTAGTGATACATGGGGATACCTTCCCAGCTCCTGAAAGCAGAAACAGAGGGAAGCAGATGTGCTGGAGTGGTTTAAGGGCAGAAATACTGATACGTGCCAACATAGGAAGCTCTAGCCCTGCATAAACCCGAAAGCCTAGAATTTGGGTGTTCATCCTCTCAGCACTGAGTGCAGAGCTGAGGGTGAACGTGCTTCTACTAGAGGCCATCTCCAGTAGGTGCCTGAAGTTGAGTGGAGTGACCCCATGCCAGATATTATTCTGTGCAGACTTGGGAGGAGAAGGCTCTTCAAGGAGAGTGTTAATTTGGGAGGGGCCTGAAATAATGAAATAACAGTGTCGCAGCATTTTAGTTTATACAGGAGGAGAAGCTCTGGCAACATGAGTCAGGCCCTCTTCTAAGGATGACTAATCTTATAAACAAATGTTAAGATAGTGGCATTAAACTTGCTTTTCTAACTGCAGCTCTTAAAGGTCATAAAACTGATTCAGTTTTCCAGTTTCAGCTTTTCCCATCTACTTTGCTGAGCAGGAATCAGGTCATTGGGCCATTTCCCTTGGAGACTGACCAATACATCCTCAACTTCATTTCTAAATATAGCAGGCCTTTTTTTTAGCATTGTTAGTTTTCCCACTTTTTTTTTTAATTCTTTTCACTTTACTCCTTTAAAGTGAATTTCGTGCAGCAGCAAAGTGCCAGATCGACATCACTGGAAAACGCCATTCCAGGGCTGCTGTTTATCCACGGAGAGCAGGCTGTGTTTATCCACGGTGTCCCGTGGAAAGCTAACTTTGCACCAGTGCACCTTGACCTGTGGAAACTGGGCTGGTCTTAGCCTCTGTGACTTGCCATCCCAAACCACCCTGTGCAGGCAGCTGACAAGATTACCAAATCCTCTTGTCATGGTTGCTTTGGAACTCAGACAGCGGTCGACAAGGGCTGGATGTGCGGGTTTAATGCACCAGTGACACCCTTTTGCACAGAGTTCTTATGCAGAGGAACTGGGATTTGGCTTGTCCATCTAAAGATGAGGCGTCTAGTCCAAACTGGTGTCTCTGGACAGCCTCTATAATTAACCTGAGAAGGGATAAGGACCTAAGCCAAGACCCCTCTGTGAGGGAGGCAGCACAGCTCCGTTTCTAGCACAGCTTTTTCTTCTCCTCGTGGCTTTGAAGCAGGCTAGAGAAAGCTTAAACTAGACAGGTGACTTATAGTTGGGTCGAGTTTAGTGAGTTGAATCCCACCCAAAGTGATGGGAGGAAACCCGACACATTGAACGGCCCCGTTCCTCCGCTATGTCAATTGCTATGTATTTTCTTAGGCCCCAGTCCTACAACTGGAATCCTGGAGACTCCAGGCTCTGCTGTGGCCGATACCAGTCATGGAGCAGAGCTTTCCATCGCAGACCCTCCAGGGTGCTGTCTGCAGCCAGCTTCAGAGGAGCGAGGGTCTTTTGATACCTTGACACATCCAGGTTTGCACGACGCCCGAAACAATGGGGGCGACACGGTCCTGGTGGGAGCTTCTGGTTATGATTGAAACATCAGTTTCTAAGTAAATAGCACTCGAATTAAGTTTTAATAACTTTGCACCGCTGTTTATTGTGTCACCGAGAAGTATTATGTAGGGTATAATCGCTACAATTTGCTCCTGTAATTGCAACTTCATGTTTTGCAAAATGCACGATGCTTTTCACTTTCAATCCCTGAAAAGAATTGCAGATTGACCCTGACAGCTCCCAGCTTTTCCCTTTTTTCCCCTGTGTGCTTTCATTTCTCTTGATGACTCTTGGCTTTCTACGGGGGAAGCTGCAGGACCGTTTGCAGGGCACAGGGTGTACCTATTAAAAGCCAGCTTAGCAGGATGTCCCCAGAATGCTACTCCGATGTAGCATCCATCCAGTCCAAGGAAATAAAACTGTCCTCGTGCTCTGATGCTCTCTGTTCCAAAATCTAGAAATGATACAGCTGGGTTTAAAAGATACAGATGCTCCACGCTAGCAGTGGGCTGCGGGTGCAACTTTATACGTTAGACTTTCTCACAGTTTAGTCTTTGTTGTTCAATCTAATGTATGTTCTGGCAGAGGGGAGCCTTAGAGAACTGCAACGAGTTACCTGTTTGGCACAGTTTGGTCTGTGGCTTACTGGGAAATTCAGTGCTTCAGGAAACACTTTCTCCTTGCATTTTTTCTTCTTTTTTGGAAGTCAACAGAAGATGAAGGTGCTGGGCAAGGAGGAAGCCTGCAAGTCTACCACCATCAGTGGCACAGCTGCAAGAAGAATCCTTGTGCAAACACACTCACAAAAATGTTACAGTTATGACTGGAGACACTTAATACAAACTTGGCTTGAAAACGGAGACAACAGACTAGGAGAATTCTGCTTGGTGGAGGCCAGTTATAGGCAATGATTAGTTCAGGCTTTGACAGATAATTGCAAGGGTCAAAAATAATTTGGGTCCAAAGTATGATTTGCCTGCACCTCTTTTTCTTCTCTCAGCTGGCTACAGCTGCTCTCACCTGAGCACAACCAGTTTGCCTAAGGCAGCAGGAACTTAAGCTCCCTCCAAAGCCCATCTGGAAAGGACCTACAGTGTCATCAATCACATGCTGTGTCCCTGCAGCAGAGGGTAGACACAGAGGTGTAGTGTGCACCTCGCAGAAGGATCTGGGTCATGCCTGCTTTCCATGTGCAAACACCAGAAAATGAAGCTGTGTTTGTCCCAAACATACTGCCCTTGAGGACCCTCCTCTTATGTGGGTTATCCCTCTCCAGTTCACCCTTCAGCTTCTTGACGCCCGCAGAAACTGTGCTTATCACTGGCTTCCCATACCCTCCAGGTTTGGGTTTTGCCAGCAAAGAACAAAGAGTGTTTGATTTCGGTTTGGTTATTTTGATCAGAGACTGGTTTAGAAGGTGGCTGACCCTGGATTAGGGTAGTGGTTTTAATAGGCTGTTGAACCTCCAGCTGCAGGGGTCTATCCCAGTCTGCCTTTGGTTCTTTGCTAAAGATTTTTGGTAAAATCTGCGTGAATCAAGTAGAGTGTCATCATAGCTAACTTCTGTCATCCAGGTAGACACCCAGGTGAGTCCCCATAGATGCTCGAGATGCTGCAGATGCAGAACAGTGTATCTGCAGAAAGGGATTTGGTCCACCTCATTCTCTGCAGAGTGCTCAGCACACTCTAGTAGCATTCATAGAATCGTTCAGCTTGGAAAAGACCCTTGGGATCATTGAGTCCAAACGTTAACCCTGCTCTACAAAGCTCACCCCTGAACCATGTTCCCCACCACCACCACATCCTGAGATTCCCAACAAACACTAACAACAAAGCAACACGCAGAAAATGCTCCGTCTCAGTTCTGTAACCTGGGAGAAGAGGGAGAAAAGACTTTACCAAAGTATGTTTTACAATTTATTGTCTCAAACCCAACCCAGCTAGTGGGGTCTGCCTTCAGAGGGACAGATATTTGTCACTCTATTATTGTTTTACAGTGTCAGTTCCAGACACTTAAGTATTGTTGGAATGCAGTAGGGGGGGGAAAAAAAAAAATCATGTTTTAAATCTCCGATGGGGTAATAAACTGCTGCCAGGAGCTAATTGTCCTGAAACTTGATCCTTTACAATATGTTATTGCTGTAATGGGACTATCCAACTCTACTGCACTGGGGTTTGTTTCACCATTAGTTAGGTAGTACATACACATGCAAAAAAAAAAAACCCCAATCACAGGTTTGCTCCCAGTTGTAGACTTAAGCACAATTCTCAAAGCGATCGATGCATTTTGTACATTAAGCTAGTAAGGGAGGGTATTAATCCTCATCAAGTTTAATGGCTCACTGTGGATTTGCTTCTTACCAACTCTCTTCCACCCAAGAAGTCCTGAGAATGTTGTACCCCTCCTGTCAGGAGAAAATGAATCATTACCCAGAGTCTGGAAGGCCAGAGGTGAATTGGAAGCCTCACTATGGAGCACTCACACTACAGTATTATTATTTTCTTTTTACACCGGCATTAAATAATATTTGAGCTCAGGGTGGTCAGCCCAATGGGTGGCTTAACGTGCTGAATGCAACCAAAGAAAGGGTACATCCATCATGTCCTGGGGTTTTGTTCAACAGTCTGGTTTGGTTTGGTTTAGTTCGTCCTGGACTAGTTATTAGTCAACCAGATCTTAAAATGCAAAGTCCAACTTCTAAATGTTAACCCCCAGTTTGGGTGGAGTTTTGGCTGGAAAATCTTTCGAAGATCCAAAAGTTTCTTTTCTCTGTGTTTTTCTCATCTATGTTCTGGGTAAGGCAGATTAATAGACGTGCTTAATTACCATCAGAATATTTTAGCCACATAGAATGAGATTCATTGAAGCTGGTGCAATCTCAGGTCACATTTCAATGGAAATTCACTGAATTTTTATTTTCAGAGTTTTCCAGCTGTAAAATTTAGCGTGGAAATCTGTTCTCTTCAGTTTTTCACCTATTCCTTAGCTCCCAGAATCACAGAATATCCTGAGTTGCAAGGAAGGCTAAGGGTTGCTGAGCATCACCATCCTTCCTGAGCTGTGAGCAGTTGAGTAGCCAAGTGTAGAGCTCACTGGAGGTCCCCTGCTTCAGAGGGGTGGAAATACCTTTCGATGCATCAGAAAGAAAAGTAGCTTGAAGTCCAAACACAGAATAAACTGTGGTTTTGCCTCAATTGCCTTCCACTTTTCCTTTCTGATAGCGTCTCTGCGAGGTTTTAAACATCCCTCTTCCAGCTGGAAGAGTAGTGCCGTGGTTCTTGGTATGCTTTGGAACCTCTCGCTTCTGAATCATCATGTGCTGTTGCTCGTGAACGGGGACCAGTTGTCTGCCTCTCAGATTCTCCAGCGACTCTACTCAGATTCATAACGATTGGTCTGCTTGTGCTGTTTTACACTTTGCATGCAATAAGCTGATTCTGAAAGGGGATACTTGCTAGAACTTGGGTATCTACCTGTAGAAGATGCTGCATCTGAGAGGAAGCTGTGAGTAGTTTGTGGATGTTGGTACTGATGGGGAAAAACTGTTTTTCTCCCTAAAGCTGAGAAACCTATCATTGTTCTGTGTGCCTGAAGCAGCTGAGTAGCCCATTAACACCATGCTGCCCTACAGGTAGACAGCAAAGACAATTGCATCTTTACACCAGCGAGGATCTGACAAGTAGACAAAATAATCGAAGGGGGTGTGATACTTAATACTAGAGTTAAGAGCTTGGTGCTCTCGGGACCTGGGCGTGCAGGGAGCACCCGTGAAGCGAGGAAGTGTTTTACACAACCATTTGTCAGCCCGTAACTGCTCATTAAACAATGGTCAGACTCTCTTTCAAAGCCAATTCACTCCCTCCTGCCTAAGGAGAGCTGAGATGTACGTGTATATATACACCCATAAACTCCTATGGCTTAGACACAGCAATTAGAAACTAATTACACTAAAACACTTAATCCCAATACAGAGGGGGGGAAAGTAAAAAAAAAAAAAAAAACCTGTTGAAATTTGGAGCTGTTCATCCATCATTCTCGGTGAACAAGTGCCAAAGTGAAGGAAGGGAGCTGAAGCCAAACCAGCTCGAGGAGGTTTTTCTGTTTAGTCTTTCTCTAGCCATGGAAGTGCCTGTTTTGTCACAGGGGGGTCTTGCTGTGATTATGTTTATGTTGAGCTTTCCAGGGACGTTTCAGAATGTAATAGTTAAATTTTACTCTCGGCTCTCTCTGCGCGTCTTAATTTAGTTCAGTCAAGGCAGGAATTGAAGTTAAATGCAGCTTTGGTGTAACTAATAAGAAAAACTCATGCTAATAAAAAAGGGAGCCTTCAATTTCTGGACCAAGTGCTCCCAGTGATTTAATATTCAGTTTTACATGTGTATGGTTGAGGGGGATGTAAAATTGCTTCTTCATGTTGTGCTATAACAGGAACTTTTTAACCAAATCAGGATTTTATTTATTTGGGGTTTTCTTTTTCCCCTGTAGAGCTGACCAAACCCAGAAATTTCTATTCTATGAGAAATTAATAAAATCTAATTCGATTTTTCCTTGTGAGCTGTGTCATTGCACAGTACATGGTACAGTAAAAGCCAGGGAATGTTGCTTTCAGAAACTGTCACGATTTTTGAGAAAAGTCCGGCAAATTGCTGCGGACCTTCAGAACTTTCGGATTTCCCAGGAAAAAGCTGCTGCACTGGAAAAATATCGATCGGCTCTGCATGAAAGATCACATTGCATTCGTGGAGAAAAAGTTCAGGAGAGGCCTTTGGGTGATTCACGTTCCTCCTGTTTCTCCCCCTGGCTTTGTGATGGGCCAAAATAAGCTTGAAGGTCGCAATCACGTTTTGGGCTGAGTAGTTTGGCAGGTAAAGCATATTCCACAGACATCAGGGGTACACACAGCTGAGTCCAAGTGGAGCCCATGTTCAGCTCCACACAAGAGAGGTTGATTGTTTTGGCCTCTTTCCTTTGCTCTAGGGTAAAATAGAGGCACCCTTCTTGGGATATTATTGGTGCGAAATCGTAAGTTACAGTTTTATTACCAGTTGCTGCGTGTGTGAGAGAGAGAGGAGGTGGCAGCTCTAGGAGAATATAACCACTCTTTTGTGACTAGCAATCCCTTCTTCTTTTTTCCCCTTCTTCTTTTTTCCCCTTCTTCTTTTTT
>JANVCC010000127.1:1945016-1971243 GCA_025345505.1 Todiramphus chloris collaris | reverse complement strand
CTTCTTTTTTCCCCTTCTTCTTTTTTCCCCTTCTTCTTTTTTCCCCTCTTCCTCTTTGCAAAACACAGGTTTCACTTTCAGGAGAGAAAAATAGAATTTGCTTTTCCGAATCACATCCAACAGACATTTCGTGTCAATATTTTTGGTTTACAGCTGCTATTCTTTGAGCTCGGTGAATTCCTCAGTGTACATTGCTGAAAAATTAGAAATAAGTGAGCCCGGGGATTTAGTCTCTCTTCTTGTAGCATTTCGATCCGACGCTGCGGTTTTTACACGCGGCGTTTTCAAGCGCCGTGTGAAACCTCGCTGTCGATGGATCAGCTCAACGACACGAGGGTCTGGGTACCACAGAGCAAATCTGGCTTACTAGCGCTTGTCACAGAATCTCAGAATTACTGAGGCTGGAAAAGACCTCTGAGATCAGCAAGTCCAGCCTTGTCACGGGGCCCGGTGTTGTGTGAGACTTCTCTCCTGCTAAGAGAAGAAGGTCTCAAGCAGATGTGCTACCCAAGGGGAGTGGGAGATGGAATTAGAGATGTTTTTCCCAAGCACAAGAGAGAGTTACGAATCCCATAAACAAGCCCTGGATAACTGACTCAACAGTAAATTGTTTGGAGAGAATGACTGAATTTATCGTATCCTTCTTTGGGCATCATATTTAGGGCAATTTAGTGGTGCAGTATTCAGTCACAATAGTTTTGATGACCTGCAGACCTGTCTGGACAGTTGTAGATGACAAAGGTATTCAGAAATTTGCTAAGAACACTCCTACTTTTCAGGCAGTGGTAGACCCAAAGGAGGACAGAATGAGGAGCTTTCCCGTACGGTCCCTGAAAACACTGACAAATTGCTCACACGTTGATCGAAAGCAATCGTGCTTTCCACATAAAACATCTCCCTGCGTTTCATTACAGATTTCAAGGACCTACAATCTGTGTTGAGTTGTAAAGTTCTATCCAATGACTTGGTTTGCTTCCAAGAAAACAGGCTGAGAAATTTGGAGCTGGAATCAGGGTTGTTGGGGGAAATACTTTTCCCCCTATTAACTCCAGGATGTTTTCACTGATTGTTTTGGATAAGGTACAGATTTATTTACTTTTCCCAATGTCAGAAGCCTCAGCTGAGATGTTTAGCAGAGTCCAAAACCAATAGGTTTCAGCGACTGGAAGATTTTTGTGTTCAGCTCTGAGGAACTGGGACAACGTATTCTTCAGGGCAATATCCTGACTAGTTTGCCATCATGCCCCTCTCCTTGGCTGGGACTGCAGGAACGTTCAGCCATATCCTGAGAGATGCTTTTTCTGCAGTTCATACCTCAGCAATCTCCATTCTCCTAGGAAACTCGGGCTGATCTTCTGCATTTACAGCCAGTGGGAGTCAAGTCCATCAAGATATGTCCTCTCCCATGAGGAACGTTTATCAGTTCAGATTTTATCAAGTCCATGAAGATACGTCCTCTCCCCTGAGGAACGTTTATCCGTTCAGATTTTATTTCATCTACACAAGGGGTTTAACCACCAATGAAACAATCTGGACATGTTGTTCAAGATACAGTCTAGGGGTGAACTTGTAGAGTAGGGTTAATGGTTGGACACAATGATCCCAAGGGGCTTTTCCAACCTAAATGATTCTGTGATTCTGTTTGGCAATAAATGAGCTCACCTTAAGCAACCCAGGGGTGGGGAGTGGGAATGGTCCTTTTCTCATTCTTGCGTGTTCATGGTCTTCTAGTTGTCTCCATTCTACCTTGGGTGGTGTTTGGAAGCCAGAGGCAGGGGTGGCAGAAGCCCTGGAGCCGAGCACGGAGTGACCGCTTTGCTCTTTGAAGAGATGCTCTGTAAAACTTCTCAATTTAGCAAACATTAAAGGTTCTTTTGGTATTATTATTTTTTTTTTCCCTTAAACGATTGTTACAGTATTTTGTAACTTCTGTTCCCCTCTGGCTGGGATTCGAGAAACCTCTCCCTCCCACCCCCCTCCCCAACTCCTTGACAGCAATCGCTAGTTGTAAAATAATAGACCATCAGCCAGCAATAATTTGCAATCCAAACAGACTTGACGCTCTCTGACATTTATTGAAACCTCAGACCCTGTTCGCCGGTTTCAGTTTTCCTCCCTTTGCTCTGTTTTTACAGACAGACAAGTGCTTAGATTTGGGTTTAATAATGAGGAGAAATTTCGTCTTGGCCCAGCTTTGCTTGTGTTGGCTGCAGCGGGGGCTTGCAGCAGACGGGCGGTTGGAGTTAATTACGCTAAATGGTGAGAACATTATTTGACCCCACTGGTTCGGCACCAGATGTTGTACGTTGCCTCTGAG
This sequence comes from Todiramphus chloris collaris, assembly GCA_025345505.1. NCBI lineage: Eukaryota > Metazoa > Chordata > Aves > Coraciiformes > Alcedinidae > Todiramphus > Todiramphus chloris. The sequence goes on along the minus strand of JANVCC010000127.1, from coordinate 1,968,926 downwards.
AAACCAGGAGAAGACGTAACGCTTTCGGGGCTGGACGGGGAAGGGTGATCTACTCGGAGCTTAAGTCACTTCTTGCGCCGCGTTCGCTATCCCGGGATAAGCCCGTGACAAACAAAGCGCTGCGCCTTATTAGGTACAGATGACAAAGTTCAGCTCTAGCCACTTGGGGCAAATTAGGGTTGTGTTGTGTTTTTGGAATCGAATGCATCAAAACCCCCACCCCCTTCTCCCCCCAAAAAAAGAAATCATTTTGCTAAACGTATAGTTAACATTCTGCCAACACAAGGTATCGACTTTGGTAAATCCTTCCTGGAAAGTGAACTTTACATTTATGGGCCAGACATGATGGAATTTAATGTTTGAAAATGATTAAAGGATTTTGTTCTTTCCTAGTAACAACTGCATTTATCAAGGTGGCAGCTGTGGTGGCCTTAGAAAGAGCTGAAATGTAACCGAACTGCTGAGCTTACACTGGAGTGGGGCTGGGAATCCCTCCGGTCTTTAAGCATTAGGGTTGGGGAATTACTCTGGTAGATATGGGAGGCAGGGACTACAAAGTGTTTATTGACCCCAGTCTGTGTTAATAAAGCATTAGAAGTATTACCTGCTTGGGGATTGTCAGGGCACGGCAAAGTTGTACCGACCTGCGTGGAAAGCTGAAACTCCTCTTAGTCTTTGAATAAACTGTTTGGGCTGTGGAAACGACAGCCCTTCAGCAGACGTATATATCACGGGAAAGCTAGCCAAAGAGCCTTCTTACCACAGAAAAAAAATATGTATTCCCGTGGCCTTTATTTGCCCGTGTGGTAGTGATAAGCTTTTGAACGTTCCACAATTTATAGACAAATTCGAGTTATGCCTCCTTTTCCAGCGGATGACATCACTCATCGTTTACTAAACAGGAGCTCTCCTTCAGCCCCTTCCCGTCTGTGTGCGAGGCTGCTCAGGGTGCAGGGATTCACACACCTTCCAGGAGCTGTTCTGAACAGTGTTTCGTCACTTGTTTTGGGGTGATGTTCTCTACTGGAGCAAAGCCGTTGACCGAAGTCGTCAGAATCATCAGGTGATGATTTTAGTTGTTCAAGGTCTGTAGTGTTTGGGGTTTTTTCACCATCACCGTGTGCCTGTAGCGTTATTTCAGGAGCTTAACCGTGACCAATTCGGTTCCTTCATCCTTCTCCCGCAGAGGGGCTGCAGGGGCTGTGCTCCTGAAGACCAGACTGCGTGATAAAGCCATTCAAGTCCTATATTACCCCATCTAAATGAAACACTGTAAACTCCATCGCTCAGAATATTCTCTTCTGCTCAGAACTCTTCCATTTTCCTGTTTCGTTTGGAGTTTGGCTGCCTTTCGGCGAGTGCTTTTCTCCCAGCACACACGTGCTGCAGAAAAGCGCCGTTGATGCAACACAAAACCCAATGCAGAATGATGCAGCTGGGACCATTTCCACTGCTTCCTGATTCAGTGAGATATTCCCAGGCACCTTGATCTGTCAAAGTCCTATAGATAGGGCTTTTCATTGAAGAATTCAGAGTAAGTCCTCTGGAATAAGCTATTCTGTAGTGACTGCAGCACAAGGATGAACAAAATGTCCTGTCTGGTTTTCGGTGTGTGAAAGCATCACCCCAGAGAGCTGCCTCCTGTGCTGCTGAACTTTGTGTGGAGTGCATCACTTTGGGGTTCTTCTGCCTGTGCTGCACTTCAGGGCACATCCCCTGTCACCAGAGGCTCTAATCGATGCTGACATACTAAGGTTGAGGATACAATAAATAGCAAGGAAGTGTCAGCGATACAGGGCTCAGTTCTGGGAAAGCCTCCTGGTTTCACCTGACCCTCTAAAGCAGGTGTAGATGCACACAAACATGACACCATGGCCAGACCTCCTCTACTGAGGCTGACATGGACGATCAGGAAAAGTATTTTGTACCCATCTCTTTGGGCCAGCGTTGGTAGGGCAGGAGAGAAGTTACTTGGGGCTTTCTCAGATGAATCTGAGCAGCAGAGGAGGGGACACACGGGATCACACCAGGGACTAAGTGCTGTCTGGTAGGCACAGATGATCCCATTTCTTTTCCCTCCGTGAGCACTAAGTAGGTAACTTTGGAAGAACCGTGCCGTTTGCTGTATGTGTTTTATGCAAAATCATTTGCCTAACACGTCCGTCTTAAGAGGTCTGTCTTTTCTTGGATGGAGAAAGACTGGTTTTGGTGTACTGGGGTTCTCTGAGAGAGGTTTAGATTCACTCGCAGGCTGCAACACTGCCTGTAATTTACTGTGAACCATGAGAGACATTAGCTGAAATTTTCAGGAGCAGATTAGGTTGAAAAAATTTATGACAGCATTTAGAAACATTAGACTTAAGACTGCATGCCAGAGCATGACAAAATAGCAGGTAATAACAGATCTCATTAGAACTGTTTATTTAGATTGAACATTATCCTGTCAGGGATGTTTTCCCTGCTGTATAGGTCTTATTTTCATCCAGATTAACTTCTACCCAGTCCAAGCACCCAGAGATGTCTTCCTAGCGGCTGCTCAGTGTGTGTATTCATTCCAATGTGCTCACAAAGTTGCATGTTTTCCATGTTATTTTGGAATTCTAGGGACAGTGCCACTTTCTTTTCTTCTTTATTCACCTTCTCCATATCCGATTATCGTTATGTATCAAAAAGAAATTAGATTTCCACCAGGATCTGAGTGATTCTGTTCTATTTCAAAACCATAGATAGATGTGGAAGCATTTAAAGCACCTCAATCCCATAGAAAGGTGTTTAGCCAACTTTGTGGCTCTTGGCTGTTAGCACCTTGAAGCCTTAGTCCTTATCAATGGACGTTAGCGCTGCTGAGCATCTGACCTCTGACAGAGGAGGATCCAGGACATACAGCTCTTCAGAGACTCAGGAAACGTTGAGCCATGGCTCATAGAGTTCAACTCTGCATTCACAAGGGTTCTGGAAAATAGAGAGAGCACCCTAAACCCAGACCAGAAGGCTTAGCTCTCCCTCCCTGAACCAAAATTGCTCTCTCTCTCTGACATATAAGTATTTGCTTTTTGCTTTCTTGGACCATAGTCCTTCTGTCTCTTAGTCTTCAACTTCTTTCTAGTCCTTACTCTTTGTACTTCAAATACAAAATAGATGGACAGAAATTATCCAGACCTGATCTGCAGATGATCTGTGCTTCCTAACCTAAAATAGTCTTCCAGACTATACATATAGATGAATAAATACATCTATAAATACAGAAAGAATACAGATGTATTCTTGCTTGTCAGACCTGCAATAATACAGGCATATCAGCTGCCATCCCTTCTAGGGAACGTGAAGATCTTCTGCGAGTCAAACATTTAGATAACCAGTGTATTGTTTTTACCACACAGAGGCATCCCAGATGTGTCTGGACCTGTCGCGTGGTTTATCCACAATAACCAGGCCAGCTAGCTCTAGACAACAGCTTTCTGTTACCTTTTCTCCCACAACAAACAGCAGCGGTAGCAGCGTATTTCTATGTATGGAGATTGGACAAGACTATGACAGATCAAAAAAAAAAACCCAACCCAAACACCCAAAACAACCCAACCTTAGGAAGATAGAGTTTCACTGAAGCAATTGAGCTCCCTATGACAGAAGTTCAGGGCTGGCCACGTCTCCTGCAGACGTGAACTGTGTAGCTCTTTAAAGAAGTCATTGGAATGATGTCACCGGTGCTTAGCTAAAGCCTGAGCAATTGTTTGCATTTTGCAACTGTGGTTATGAAAAGTACTTTTCACGAGTCTGGTCAAAATAATGTCAAAATCGCTTTCTATCTTTTATTTTATTTCAACAAATCAAACCGTTTCCTTGTATGTTAGCTAGAAGACTTTGGAAAAGATTCAGGCTTTAAGAGTTTTTAAAGGGATATTCAGGGGCACAGAAAATGGCTGTTTGGGAACACTGGGGGAACCAGCAGATTTTCCTGGAGGCTGCTCAACCCTAAGTATCTCCAGGTGAAGGAAAAAAAAAAAGGAAACAGATTAGCTAAAGCATGTTGATAAAGAAGGGGCTCTTGAACCAACTTAAGAGGGGCTCCCTGATGTCCCACTACCTTTGATTTCCATTTGCTCACCCCTGTGAATTTGATGAAAAGCAGTAAAATGCTATTACCTTCAACAGGGCCATTTTAATAGGGGCTTTATTATTCACTTCACATGCTTCACATCCACCTTTTCCTTACCCTCAAAGCTCCAATAAAACATATTTTAGCCTATCAGGGTTAAAAAGTGTCCTTCTGCCAGAAACCCATCAAACCCATTTACTAATGACATATATTCGAGACAATATAATGTTTTTGATTCATGTTTTTTGGACAGCATTTTGAGTTGACTTCCCTGCAAAACCTTGCCACTTTATTAATCCCTGTTGAGTAGCTGGCAGACAGCTCTCTGCTTTATTTGGCCGATGGCACTGGTTTTGAGATAATGCCCGGCTCTGCCATTCTCGTTAGGGCAATAAGCAATTAGAAAAATGCCTTTCAGCAGCAGGTGAACTGTCTGAACGGACTCACCTGCCAGGGTCTCCGGGATCAATCAGCAGCCGTGGCCGTGGTGGCACGAATTCCTGACGTGGTGGGGATGAAGCATACCTTTGGCTTCTCGCTGAAGGCACCAGACCTGTCCCAGGGAAGGTCTTTTAGAACGGGCTTCTGCAAAGACTCGCTTCCTCACAGACCTTTCTTTTCCCCCGAGCCAACTTCGTGGTCACTGACACAAAAAGCATAGTTTATGCACAGGGAGGAACAACTCCTGAGTTAAGGCAAATGCTCACTGATAACACAGAAGAAACTCTCGCTGAAGATGCTATTCAACCCTCCTCTTCTGTCACGGACCTGCTGACTTCTGGACTCTCCTGTTCCCAGCCATGTTCTGGTCTCTTTTTGATTGTGCTGGGTGAATAATGAATACGCTGGTCATTTCTCATTGCCTTTCTAGTTTGCCCCAGTTTATGACCTTTTCGTGTTTCTTTGGTTCACAGTGCTTTAATAACCTCAAGATTCACATGCCCAAAGAATCTGGATTACTGGATGTAAGCGAGCGTAAAGATAACTAAATGGGCTTGAAAGGAAAGAAATTCAGAGGTGTATTTTAACTTTTTAACAGTAGGCAAACAGCCCCCAACACAGTTTATTAACAGAAGCACTACACTTCGCTGCTAAAATCTTTAAATCATTCCTGCTCGTGTTTCTAAATGATATTAAGTTCAAGCCACCGAGCTCAGTTGTTTCGTTTTTAGGTAATGGAGAAGAAAATTCTCCTTGCTTCAGGAAACGCAGGGTATAATTCTGTGGCTGCCGTTGTGGTAGTGTGCAGACTGGATTAGCCTTTCTGGCTAAGCTCTGTGAAATTATAATGTAGTTTCGACTGGAATTCTCAAGCACCTGAAAGAACCAAACCCATTCGGTCCACGTGTCGGTGGAGTAAGGGTAGCTCTCCAGCTTCTTGGGCTGTAGCAGGACAGACTTCTCCATCTGCCAGACATCCTGCACCCTGCCCCTTGGTCCGTGGTGTCTGTGCTGAGCCAGCTAACCAGATGCCGCTAGCGCTGGTTGTTGTGGTGGGTGATCTACATTTTAGACTTACACAGAAGTAATTCTGTGGTCTCGGTGGGAAGCTCACCCCCAGCATTTTTGCTAAGTTCTCACGTTGCAAACGGCGGAGAAAAACGCCTGGGATTGGATCCCAGGACGGCAGCGGGCACCGGACCGCTCTGCCTGCCCTGCCCCCCCTTGAAGCAGGGGTATTGTTTTCACTGAGGCCAGCATGGTACCTCCTGACATAAAGCAAATACTTAGAGATACTGTCACCTCATAAATTTGCAGGCTTCAGAGCACATGTGCTGATTTATAATACGTGGCTCTCCCTCCCCTTCTCCCGCTTGAATCCAAATCATTGCGAACTCCTCCAAGGATGATGAGTTGTCTTCTCTGATGTGGCAAGCTCCAAGAACCGGTGGAACAGACCACGGCAAGCCACAGCTCTGCGTCGATTGACACAGCACCACTGCGCGTGCTTGCCAAGGTCTGAAACAGGGTAGGAGAGGTGCACGTGAAAAGGAAACGTTGGCTTTATGGTGCTGCTTCAACGCAGAGCCGTGCAGTGGAAAATACTGCACCAGCAAAGTCGGATTGTGGCTTTTCTTTCTGGCTAAAACCAATCCCTCTTTTTGGTTTCTGCCGTATCTTGCCGAGGGAGAAGGGGGAAGCATCTGTGTTATTGCTTGCTAAACAACTCGCGTGTGCCCCAGCCAAGCCACAGGAGCAAATTTGAACCGGGGGAGAAAATTCACAGAGGTATTCAGGCTCTGAGCCCGGGCTCCGCTTCCCACCTCCTTACCCCCACCCCAGCTGTCCTTCACCTAAAAAACCCCACTTACTGGTTTTCCGATTCCACTGCAAGCTTCAAGGTGCTGTTCGCTGATAGTTATTCACAAAATCTCTTCACACCAGTCTGTGCCGATGTCTCGCCTTCCCGGTCTGGATAAAAAGAGAATCCACGTGTCAGTCAGGTCAGACTGTCCTTCCTGGGATCTCAGGGGGTTGTTGGAGAAGCAGGGGCATTTATCTATTCACTGGTTTTTTATTTATTAAGTTAGCCAGTCTCAAAACCAGAGGATGGAAAAAATGACCTGGGAATGGATCACGTAAAACAGGGTGGAAAAATTCTATTCCCTTTAAAAAGCACAAGTCACCTGTAAACGTTTTGATAACTGAAATGGAATAACTTTACAAACTAACAGAAAACTACTAAGAAGCAGCTTTTGCCTGCAGTCTTTCATTCTGGGCTGTGCACTCTTCAGGAATCATAGCACCTAAAGCAGTTGCCCATTAGGAATTTTAAGTGAAACTTTCAGACATGACTTCAATAAACCACTAAATAATTGTTGTCCCACAGCCTTAGCTAAGCAGCTCAGTGTAAAATACAGAAGGTTCCAATCAGCTGTTGATGATTCCAATCAGCAGAAGATGTTCTCTGAAGTGACTGTCTACAGAATTCTTGTGCTACCTGGAATAAAATTGCCCAGCTTTCATCTAGTTTGTTTCCTTCTCTTTGCCTGAGAAGTCGTCCTTTAGCCGAAACACACCGCTTGTTCTTATTAATTAGTTAGAACTTCTGGGTATTTATCCACATTTCTCCATACTGAACATTTCTTTCTACCTATTATTTTACGCCGCTGCAATTCAAGCAGGAGAAAGGAGTTAGAATTAATTATAGTCTTTGGCTGGGAGGGCTACCCACAGAGGTAGGATTATTATTATTGTACTGTATTTGGGAATGACAGAAGGAATGTGTGGAGACTGATGGGATCTGTGAAGAGAAAAGGGAATGTTTAAATCGTAAAAGAACTCGAATTCTTTTTTTTCTTTTTTATATAAGAACGATAACGATAATAAATAGGCCTGTTTAGAAAATGAAGAATTAAGGTGACAACCTCCTACTGCCTGTGTTCATTGGTTATTTAGTAGGGTGGGCCTTTCCTTGAGCCACTTACGGATTCACACACCACCAGCACTTCACTTTCTTCTACCGGCCAAGTATCTGAGATGGCTCCTGGATCTCTCAGATGTTTCCCAGAGTCCCTCCTTTCTCCCCACCTCTTGCCTTCCACCCTCCTATCCCCAGCACAGCTTGTTCCTCTTGCACTACCACCACTCAGATCTGTGTTGGGCCAAGATCTGTATTGCCAGAGGGCAACTGATGGCTCTGCGTGTTTCATTTCACCGTGTCGCACGTCAAACATACCTTTTGGGAAAACACTTGGCATTCAACAAATGCCAAAGGACTATGTCCAAACTATTGCAGGCAAGCCTCACTCCCTGGATTCTCTGAAGGCAGAAGGGCTCCCTTAAGCCCCCAGAACAAATCCACACAAAATGCCCTGCCCCATCCCAGAATGCCTACTGAGAGGTGTAAACGTAATTAATTTATTTAGAGGGACTAATACTCAGGCTTGCAGTGTCAGCTTATTATTCTTTCTCCCCTGCAAGTGTTGATCGGTTGGACACGGAGAAATCCAAACCCATCACCCAATGCAAAAACCTCTTGCCGTGTATGTGCAAATGATCTTTTCTAAACATGAACTCTTTTGGTAGTAGAAATTGCCATAACAAGCAGGGAGGCTTGTCATAATTAAGGAGGTGGCCTGTGCTTTGTTAAATTGCTCTTCTGCCCATTGTAATTACGACCAGGTTGGACCGCGTAACCTTGTTCAGCACCCGGGTGCAAGCCCTAGCTCCACGAACTCAAAGATTATTTGTATGTTGAACGAGTTCAATTAATTTTGCATCTAGCTCTGGTAGTGGTTCGCCATTGTTACGACTAGTAGAGATTAAAAGGAAGGGGAAAAAAAAGAAAAATCCAATGTAGACAAGGCCAAAGTGAATAACATCAGAAGCCTGATCATTTGTCACCTATGGTCACTCGAAACCATTATTTCTTTTACACACTGTAATTTCAGATAGACTTGTGTAAACAGTGTAAAGATTTATTTTCTCAAAATATCAAAACCACTTAGCATGAGTCACAAGCTAGATTTCAGGCAGATAATTTTCTTCTAATAGATTTTTGGGTTAACAAGATAAAAATTAACATGAAAATGATTATGTGCTGACTGAAGGAAACCTGGTTTTATTTTGTTCCCTATTTGTTTTACAAGGGAAGTCTTCAAATATCTTGCAGGGACAAAAATATTTAAAGTGTTTGCACATGTTTCCCATTTCCATTTTATAAGATTCATTCACAGTCAGCCAAATGTATCTCTCTCTCTCTTTCTCCCCCTTTTTTTTTTCCTTTTGATGCACTCCTTAATTAGTCTTAAAGGTTCCAAAGGTGCTTTTTTTCTGTCTGCCTTTTTATTCCAGACATAGAGAGTGGCAAGCAACGCTAGCAGTTAAGTCATAGGGCTCTAAAACCAATGCTGGATGCTCCTCAAAGGATTATGGGGTGTCCTATGATTTGCTCTTTCTACTTGGTATAAAGGAGCAAAGTGGAGATCTAAGGCGTGTGCGTCACTGTGAAGTGACTGCGCTTGGAGAATGTCGATTTGGCTTCTGCTGCCAAGTCCTAGTCCCTCTGAAGGCTTTGCCACTGGGCTCTGCCTAGAGCTCCGTACTCCGAGAGGAAGGCTCCCATCATCACGGACTCCAAGGGAAGCCGAGGAGGTTTCAGGTCCTCTCCTTCTCCGTGGTCAGCCCCGGTGAGGTCTCTGTTGCGTGATGGGCAGGAGATGGGGCTCTTTCAAGAGCCGTGTCCAGGGCAGAGGCAGAGGCATCGTGCTGTGAGAGGTGCTGTGAAAAGGCACCCAGAGGACACGTCTCAGCTGGGCTGCTTGCACTTAAGGGCCGGTCGTTAAAATCATTTAGGGACATGAGTTTTTTAGGAGTTAAGTGGTTTTTTTTCTCGTTTGAAGACCCGATCTTAAGATGGGTACAGAGAAGGGTAATAGAGCAGACCTGAGCGATTGGAAAGCAGCGTTCGGAGAAAGGACTGACTCCCCTCCAAACCACCCTGAGGCTCTGGGTCCCGCTGCCTGTGCCTTAAAGCACCAGCTCATCCTTGGGCTGTCCACGCTGACTGTCCGATGAGAACTTTGTAACCACAAGTGCTCAAGATAACAAATACAGTTCAGCATGGCTCAAGGTCTCCTTGCTGATGAATGTGTCCTTGGTGGGACTATCAGGGCAGAACTGAACTTTTTTAAGGAGAATCTTATCACGGTGATTAAAGTTGCTTTGTATTTTTTGCAAAGTGATCTTTTTTTTTTTTTCCCATCAGCCAAATTTCAGCACGGCAGTGAATTCTCTCCTCCCATTTTAGCAGTAGAGAGTAAAGAAGGATTTAAGGAAGGTTGGGGTAATTAAGACATTTACAACTTCTCCCCTTTGCTCAGCATTATGTTAGCCTCAGAAATCCCTCAGACCACGATGAGTCATTTTAAAACCTGCATAATCCCAAATGAAGTCAGTGTCATTTAAGGCCGATGAGTAAATTTTGACTGATGTTGATGTAAATGAAACAGGAGTAACTAGTACGTCACCAGGACAGAGCAAATATCTGTTCTCACCACAACATAAAAAAAAGGGAGACTGAGTTAATCCCTACTAGGGAAAGAAGAATGAAACCAGAAAATAAATACAATACAGCTGTTTGCAGGAGATCTCTGATGCATTAAAACTGGGACCAGAAAGTTGCCCTTCTGCTGGTGTAAATCAGCAGATCTCTTTCCAAAGCGGGCAGGGTTTCAGCAGTTTCTATCCAGAACAAGGGCAGAAGCCCTTTTCTGCCTGACCTCTTACCTGCCTGGAGTCTATCTCACGACTCACACAAAGTTCAGTTCTACTTGAGTCTGAAGGGAAATCAGATTCTGTGACCCTCAGCAGCGGACTGGGTTCAAGTTTAGACCTCTGGTTGGTTGTGTAGAGGAGCACGAAGGAGCACGTGGGCACCCTTGTGGTTCCACGCAGCAAATCACCAGCAAACCCAGCAGTAATCCCTGAGGTTGGCAGCAGCCAAAGCATGGCACCTCATAGAATGGTCAGGGTTGGAAGAGACCTTAAAGCTCACCCAGTTCCCACCCCAGGGGCAGGGACATCTCCCACTAGAGCAGGTTGCTCAGAGCCCCATCCAGCCTGGGCTTCAAAACCTCCAAGGATGGGGTTTCCACCTCCATCCTGGCTTCAGCAGGGAACCCCACTCCTTGGTTTGAACCAGCCTCTCCTTGTCGAGTTCGGAGTCTGCCCCTACCAACCTTCCGAGGCAACACCTGAATCTTGCCTGTCCTGCTTTCTTCTCTTGGAACGTTCTCAGCAGTCACTGCAGAGGTTTTGCTAAACATGTCAGATTAAAGGTATAACCAGACGAATAAATGCAGTCCATCTGAGGGCATGTTTCCTCTCACACGTTCGGTGGCTGTCAGCGTTTTGAATAGGATTCAGAAACATGTCCTTGAAGCTGGCTGGAATGTAGCTTAATGTATCAGGGGCAGCATTAGAGGAAGGAGGAAAAAAAAGGATGGGGGAAGCTTTCATGGCAATGTGTCCCGTCCCCGTCCCCCAGCCTGGGCTGTTCCTCTCTAATATTGCATTTACTGCAACCCAGAAATAAACAAGCTGTAGTAGGGAGGAACTAGTGACCTCCAGCCATCTCACCCTGCCTGCCAGCTCAGCAGAGCACTTTGGGGTCTGGTCTCTATATCCTGTATCTCTACATCCTTTTCACACTCTCTTCAAAGTTTCTTTTCTTTTTTTAATCAACAGTTTACTTACAGTGAGAGGGGATTCCTTCCAAGCACTTCGACCTGCCAGCTTTCAGCCCTGTACAAAGCTAGTTTTTTGGTGAACGTTCCTGTTTGAAGGGGATTTAACTTCCTCCTAAACTGCACGTTAGCATCACCGGGCAAAATCCAGGGGGTTTCACGGGAGGAGGATCTTTCAAACCTTGGTTTGAACATGCAAATATTTAAATATTTCTGCTTTTGATTGCTGCTTTTTTTTATTATTATTATTATTTTTCTTTTACATAACATTTTTTCTTAATTAAATGGATCCATTCTTAAATTCTTAAATTAACTTTTCTTTTACTTGTTTGCTTACCCTCAATTTAAGGAAGACTATTACCCTCAATTTAAGGAATATAGTTAATCTCAAAATCTTTTTAAGGCCTTTTTTTTTTACTTCTAGAACTGAACACTTCCCGGGTACATTGCACCTGTAATTGCTCTAAAATCCATCTGGGATAATTCTAGCAGTCCACTCAAGAGAAGCTTAAGTAAATGAGCTATCTGGGCTACCTGATGTCTTCTGCATTTATCTCTTATTCATCCACGGACGTTTGTAGGAAGACAAAGTGTACCAGTGAAAGAAAAACCATACGGGCTCCCGTGCATTGTAGGGTAGGACTTAAAATATCTCCTTAAAATGTAGATTTTGACTTTCTGCCCAGCACTGCCTTGAAAGTTTTGCCATTAAAACCTAATTGCTAAGTAAATGTTCGCTCAGTATTCCTCAGCGGAGGACAGAGGGAAAGTGGTTCAGTGCTTAGTTTTAGTATCATTTTGCTCCCTTCCTTTTATTTTTTATGTGACATTCTGTCGGTTGCAAGCTACTAATCTCCCATCTTGGAATGGGCTGCGCCTCTTTGAAACCAAGGGCTGGGGGGGGGGGGGAGTAAAATGTGTTAGGTTTCCAAGAATTATTTACCGCTTCCCAACCAAAAGATGGATTTCCCTTCTCTAGGGTCGCTGGCACCATCATTTTTCCCTAAATATTCCTGACATGTCACAAATCACTGCTGGGTTACCCACTTGGAAGCGGCCCCTCCTGAACAGATTGGGAAGCTGGTGGCTCAGATCCAGAAATGAATCCAACACTGGGGTATAAGAAACACTCCGGGCTCATGGATTTTTTTTTTTTGTTTCTTTAATAAGATGCATGGAATTAATTAAGTTAAACTTTAACATGATAGTCGTGCTCTGTGACCTTGCAGGCTCCATACCGGAGGAGATTAGTGCTGCCAGGCAGAGTGCCCCAAACAATGATGCTGGGCGCTAGCTGAAGACAAGCACAGACGTGTGCTGCTGAGAGACAGCAGCAGCTCCCTCCCGGGTTTGGGGCTGCAGAGCTTCCCTCTGTTGTTGAGGTAGAGAAGCAAGAGTTTTCACTTTTCTCTGAGCTACCCATTGAGGGGAATCTCAGGAAAATCCCCGTTTAGGAAGGGGAAGATGTGCACTGGCGGCACGTGCCAGCATGGGCACTTCTCTGCCTTTCTACCCTGCCGACGGGTTCTTTGCACATATACTGAGTGAGGAAGGGGCCCTGTTTGTGCAGAGCTTGCTGGGGTGAATAAATTCAGCTTCTTTAGGCCTTCTGCAATACAGAGGTAGACTGGGAGAGCAGGGATGTACGACGAGCCTTTGTCCCTTGTGTGTCTTCTGTCCTCCTCCCTTCTTCCATAACCAGTGTTGAATCCTTACCTAATTTCTCCTTGCAAGACGTGGGAGTGAATAGAGGTTAGCCTGAGGATTTGAGCTGCCAAAGGTACCCAACACCATAAAAATCCTTCAAGGGATTTAAGTGAACGCTGTTGTCTTTCCAGTTTGCTGGTACAGCAGAGCCAGGGCGAGTCCTTCCCCCACCACACCGAGAGGTGAAATGCAAAGCAAGGGTTTCTGTCTAAAAAAAAAAAGAAATATAAACAGGCTTTACCCAGGAAAGGAGCCTGCATCCCTTGTGTCTTGCACAGTTCAGGTAGCCGTGATTTATAAGCACCGAGTCATCAGTTAAAATGAATAATAACTACAGAGTTCTATTGTATTTCCCAGTAGATGCTTATCTGAGCCAAATGCATTGTACTCCAAAGCAGCCAGATTTATTATTTGCTATTTATTTGATCTTATGGTTAATTGCTTAATTAAAGCAATTAGTAGCTGCTTTCAAAACGTCAAATCATTCCTAAGGTAACATCCAGTGAGCAGTTACTCCAACCATAACACCTTCCTCTGCTCTTTGCCACTTGCCAGCCCAGTACCCAGGGGGTACATCTTCACTGACAGACAACCCATAGCAGCTCAGGGCTGCATTCTGGGGCTGGATACGGTTACGTGGCATCCACATAACTATTGTCACAACAATTACAGTCAGCTCTCGGTTTGGCAGGAGGTGGGAAATAGGTTTTGAAGTGGAAGGTGATGTAGAACTCTTTCTGGTACTCACTAATCATTTCTAGCTTTGAGTGATAATTTGGCTTTTTTTTTTTTTGGTTTTGTTTTCTGAGAGGAGGTCTTCATGGCCATAGTAAATTCATCTGAGTTATTTCATGCTTCTCTTGAGAAAGCACTAATATATATACGCACACACATATATATATATAATTAGACCAGAACGGAGACATAATGCTTTGAAAGGATGTTCTGTGATGGAAACCTATGTCAAGGATCCAGTGGGGATTACAGAAAAATGGCTTAGTCAGTTGAAAAACTTGTCAGCCAGAATGTAAATAAGCAGAGGGTCCATATCCACAGTCCTAAAGGGAGGAAAGGAAATTGAATTCATTTATGGCTCTGCTTCTGAACCCTCCCACAGCACAGGAAGCAGTAGGCTGTGTAAAATGTATAAATAGCCATCCGACTTCAGGTTCCCTCTCAGACAGGGAGTCAAAAAAAAAAAAAAAATAAAAAATGCTCCCCGGGGAAAAACATGATCTTTTCTCCATGTTCGAGTTGTCAGTTTTGACAGGAATGATACCAGCTAATTAAATTTTTGTTAATTTATTTTGTCTGATTCAACAACTGCCTGTCACACAAATCGCTCAGCGAGGCAGGCTTTGCTTTGCTGTATCCTTCCCAGTTCCCTTCCCCTCTGAAACACCATGCAGTTGATGCAGGCAAAGTGGACCCGTTTTAAGTCAAATAAACACAAAGAGCATTTAAGTTCACTTCTCCCTCAGTGCTTCAGCTTTGTACATTTGCTCCAAAGGGAACCTGAACTTACTCCAATTTCTCAGTCTCTGGTGTGGGAGAGTGGCTGCTCTCTTCTGGTCAGCTGCTTGGGCAAGGGGTAAAATGTGCAGCGGGTAAAGGACAAAATCAAATTCAGATTCCTTTCTGGACCTCTCCTGGCATTTGTCTAAAGCGTGGAATAACTGAGCGGTTGTGGCTGGATTTTTTCCCAACCTGTGAACCGTTTGGAGATCCAAGAATCATCTCACTGGAGCTCATCTCACTGGAGCTCATCTCACTGGAACCCATCTCATTGGTGCTTGCATCGGGAAAAACCCGACATCTGTGAAGTGGCTTCTCCCAGAATAAGTGCAGGAAGAGATTGCAGTTCCTAAGGGCTTGGGGATGGTCAGGACAGCAACCTCTGCACAAGGCTTGCTGGTTGAGTCTGCCATGCAGGAGAGTGCTGCAGTCACTGAACTGTGGCACCGCTGAGTTTCTCTCTTAGTTAAATATTTATTGTTGGGGTAAAGCAGAGTCCCATTTAATTTCTAGTTAGATTCTGAGCTTCCTTTAACAGGGCCGTGCACACTGACATCCATGTGCCCCTGAAATATTCCCAGTAAACTTCAGCTGTTCTTCAAAATACACTTTGTAACTCTTGGGGTAAAATATTTAAGGGCTGTTGTATTTTTTACGCCTGAGATGAAACTCGGGATCCAGAGCGTGTCCTTGGACCCAGCATGTTTATCACGATGGGATAAGCAAACGTGCAGTAGCTTAGTGTATGAACACAGTAAGGCAAAGCCGTGGCAAATCCTTAGCAAAGCATGACCTGCTGGAGTAGTAGAAGCAACATCTGAAAGAGAAACTGGAAGGTTTGGGTAGCACAGACAGCAGAGCCATAAAAAAATAAGTTGTCCATAATAAGTTTTCCATAGTATATTTTTCTTTCATCCAACCTGTCAAAAAGTATACAAAATTATACAAAAGGATGCAAAAGGATACCATTTTTGGTATGGTTCCAAACAGGTACAAATAACTCCAGCAACATAAGGACAAAGGCTAAATTAAAGGCTATAAACTAATTTTTTTAAAGCTTTAATTTTTTTTTTTTTATTGCCTCCTGGGCAATAAATGGTATCAGTGACCCTTTTGCTTTACATTCTGGAGAATTTGCTGAAGCCTGCGCTGATTTCTTGTTACTTTTAAGGCACCACAGAGAACTTCAGTACTTTTACAGGTCATACCTGAGTGACCCAGAAGGTACCACCCCCCCCCCAAAGCGTTAATTAAGGAGGTGAAGGTGACAAGCAAAGGGCATTTCCAAACAGCTCAGCTCTCACTTTCCCGGTCTCACGAGAAGACACCTTTCTGCTGGGACACCCGTTTGGCCAAATGCTTGGCCATGCATTTATGGACATTATTATGAAATTATGTATTTATAAACCCCAAGCCCAGGAAGGGGGGGGGGGGGAACCATGCAGGCAGCTTCTCTGCTGTCCGGAGCGGTCTCTGCTTGCTTCAACTTGCTACCATTTTCCTTCTGCATTCTCCTGTGTCTCCGTAAGTGCAAAGCCAGCTCCAAAGCAAGCACTGTGAAGTCTGATTGTTCTGAGATAGTCAGTTGAGGAAACAGGTAAAAGACAAACCCTGGAGGTATTTATTCTTTTTTTTTTCTTACCCTGTCTTCTCTAAGGGGTTTGCACTTTGCAGGCCTTTCACAGTTCAAAAAGCTTTCAATAAATATACACAAGAGGCAAAGTGTGGATGGGTTTGAAGCCGGAGGTAATCAGATTAGAAAATGAGATAAGCAATTAGCAGAACCGTTCAAAGTACCAGCTGAAAGATAAAAAATTCATCTCCATCACACACCCACAGACATCAGCCCGTAACCTACAGATGTTCCCTTGCTCAGACTCAGTCTGTTTACATAAACACCCGGCACTCATTCCAGCAGGGCTTTGTGTTGGGTTATCTTGTTTAATGGGTAATTTCTGCATTAAGGGATCTGCAGTTTTAATTTAAAGCTCTAATTCTTTTTGGCATTAACACCCCGACGTACGTGACTTTACACTCATAGAGCACTGGCAGTTCCAAGCCCGGTTTTTGTCGAATAGGAATGTACCCCTAGCACATTCTGCACTTTATTTCAACCCACGGGGCTGCAGCTGAGGGCATGAAAACCAGCCAGAGATGCAAGGAGTGTTGAGTCACACCAGGGAAGAAAGCTTTTCCTAATAACTCAGCAAGCTGAATCGGGAGCAGTGTTGTTAAAAACTCTGGTGTGTGTGTGTGCACAGCAATTACCTGTTGATGCGAAGCTCTCTCGCACAGTTCCTAACGTTTATGTTAGAGCAGCAGAAATTAAGGGGCGAATTCACCGGAGATCCTCAGGCACCTTGAGGTGAGGAGTTACTCTTAGTGGCATTTGCAAAACTTTCCATGAGGTTAGCTCGTAGGAGTTAGGAACCTGATTTGCTTTGTGAGTACCTGCTTTTTTAACATCTAAACATCTATCAAAGCATATACTGGTTTTTTTCTCCCAGGCCTCTCCATTTATTTATTTATTTATTTCACCTTTTTATTTATTATATTTACAGGCAGAGTTTAAGGCAGAGTCAAAACCAGAATTCCATTCTGCTGGGTGCTGTGAAAACAGAGAGGAAGCTCTGGTCCCATTCTGAAGAGTTTAGAACATAAGCAGATGAGCTTTTATGGTGTAGGGGTGAGCTTGTAGGGTAGGGTTCATGGTTGGACATGGTGATCCCAAGGGGCTTCCAAACTAAATGATTCTGTGATTCTGAGCTGAAATGCCCTCTTTTCGGTGGGCAGCAGTGCCTCGTTGGCCTCTTTTTCACCCCTCATGAAGAGACCTCAGCACTTTCTTCAGAGAGAGGGCCACTGGTTGTGGAGGGGAGGAGGAGATGATTACCTACCTACCTACCTGTTTCTTCATACAGGATTTCCATCCTGAACAGGATGGTGAAGAACACGGGTGGATCTTTGAAGCCCTGCAGCAATGCTGACCTTCTCTTTTAAAACACTCTGCAGTGGAAAAATACACATTACTAAGATGTCTTCAATAAACATTTAATCATATAATCTAATATATTAATATTATACATGCCCTGGAGAGACAGGTATGCATTACAAACAGATGTAATAAACATTTCTATTCCAACAGGCTTCTTGAGTATTAAGACATTACTAAAACTAGTAAGAAGGAGGGTTTTTGTGAAAGAATTTACTTCCAACTTGAAGCAGATGCCTTGAAATTACTGTATTTTGAGATGACTGTCTCTATGCCATGAGCAGTAGGTTTTGGGTTCTGGCAGCAGCAAGGCACAGGCTCAAACTGGTAGAAAGGACACACAAGAACTTTGGAAGTCTTTTTTTTCCATCATCTTTCTGGACTCAGGTTACTGCTTCAGCCTTCTGTGCTTTCTAGCACTAAAGTCCTGTCTTTTCTCATGTGCTACAGAGACTCCCAGTGGTGGTCTCACTCCTGACATAATTGATTCAGGTAGATGGGTGATAAGGACACCAAGGAACTCATGGGACTGGGAGGCTGTTTACAGTAAAGGGTCACTCAAACCTTCAGTGTTTGCCACGTGAAAATCATCGGAGGGTGGATGTTCCTCCAGGAAAGAAAGCATCTCAAAAAACCTCTTTGCCCATCTTATGTCTCATCTTTGCCCAGAGTGCTCTTTGTAGTCATTTGCTAAGATCTGCGCAGACAGCTCAGAAATTATGTGTTTGAAAATTCAGTTAAAATGTCAGCCTATAAAATGCTAGGCCATCTTGCTGAGCTTCTCCTCGTGTTCACTCAAACATGGTCCTGGTGCAGGGCAAATGTGAGTTCTGCTGCTCGCAAAGAGTCGGTGGAGCTGTACGAGCCATGAAGCAACGGCGAGCTGAGAATGTTCTTGAACCGTTGCTTTGCATCTTTCTGCCAACATTTGAGATGTTGACAGAAGATAATGCTGAAGTTTCAAAGCTGGGGGAGAAAAAAAAAAATATAAAAATCACACAGCTTTTTTGTGATGTCAGAGGAAGAAGGAAGCCAGCTTGAAATGAAGGTCTGCGCTCAGGCTCTAATCTTGTAGACACCTACTTAACTTTAAGCCAATTAAATCAATGGACTACTTAACCTTTGCCTACAGGAGAAAGGATTTGCCAGCACAGTTTATATTAGTGCCCCAAACAAAATAAGCAATCCTCCAAAAAGCACTCTTCTTTCAGTAAAACTGTATCTGCCCTTAGTGTCACGAGTATAAAAATATGGCCATGTACTGTTCAAGAAAACCCTTCCTTTAAGTGACGCCGTCAAACAATTGTTTCTGTCGCAGTCAGACCCGTGGACTTAAAAATGAGCAGCAAACAAAGCATTGCAGGGTGAAGGTTTGCTGTTAAGGAGCAAGCCAGCTCGCCCAGAACCCGTATCTTAGCCCGGTTTGCTCGCGGTTCATATAAATCCACCGACACGTTTAACGAGCCAGGTTCCTGGGAAGCACAGAACAATGGGCAAGTCCAGGGCTCTAGGTCTGACCTGGACACATTCCCCCCAGGCTGCTCGGGGTTTCCAGCTTGGCCTCTACCCTGCGACTGGTGCTGGTTTGTGAAATATCTCCCAGGGGTGCCTATTCCCCCTCTGACAGAAAGGCTGCGGTCCCCAGAGAGGGGATGTGAGAGAAGGCTGGTATGAAGGACACTCCTGGCTATTTGCTTTTGTCAGTTTGCTAATACCTGAAAGCGACTTCACGTCACTCTGTGTGGATGGAGGTGTTGTTGTCCTGCAGAGCTAGTTAGAAAGAAATGTTGCGTGCTAACTTTAATGAAACCCAGGGCTCCACTGAAACAGCACCAATGGTCTAATAACACGTTACATCATTTGTCACTGGACACGTTGAGAGTATGTCACTGGAAAACCTTTAAAAGCCGAGATGTAAGTGGTGTGGAGACAACCATGGCCTCAGCAGGGTAAAAAAGACAGTATCATTTATAAATGTTTTTATGTATAATATTTACATTTGGAACATTTAAATGTAAAAAGGAAAAAGAAAGCCTACACTTAACATCTTCCCAGATGTTAACAACATCTGTCTAGATGTCAGCCTAAAGATCTGACATTTTACGTGTAAAGGGGAGCATTTCAGTATTTCTTCTTTTATTTTTCTTTTTTTTTTTCCCCCCAGATTAATCGTCCTGCATGTTGGTCCCATCACTCTTTGCTCTGGGCCATATGGTCATATGTCATTAACCCTGGAGACCAACAGCCTAAGAAAGTGGAACCATATGTTCTTAGCAAAGATAAATAGTAAATAGGGCCGCACGCTACAGGATCGTCGGTTTGTGAGGACAGGGCTTGTGTGTTGGGGTTTTTTTTTTGGTTAAAATGAACACAAATACATTTTGGTGGCAGAGCACGTGGCCAAACACGCCCTGGTCTAGAGGCTCCATTGCCCGCTGGCAAAGTGGCTCCTGCGGCTCCAGGAGGGTCTGTGTGCCAGCTCTGCCTCCTGCTTTGGGGAAGGGGAGGGGAGATGCTCTTTCATTGCCATGTTGAAATGATGCTGAGTCCTGCAGGCAAAGCTCCCCATCTTTCATCACAGGGTCAGTCCGAGCCACCACCAGCTGCAGTGGCCTCTCTGTCCATCTATCTCTTGTGCAGCTTGATCTCTAGAAGTTAATTCTTCTAAATATCTTATTTCCTGTCTATTTAATACGACCAGAAAAAAAAAAAAAGGTGTATTTTTCCTCTGTGCCAGTTCTTTTCTGGCTGTCAGTATTTTGAGCCAAATGAGAGATTTCCTTTTAGTTCAAGGGTACTTGTGGCAGCTCCTTCAGAGGAGAGTAATTCCATGGGACGCGCAGGGGCGGGGAGGCAGTAGTTTGTTCATCCGTCTCTCTCCTGACAAGGTCACCCCGTCACCTCAGCCTATCTAAGGGAAAACGGGAGAACATCCACGTTCTCGTGGCTGCCTGGCTGAGACGGGCTGAGTGCTTTCTTTCTTGCCAGGTGTCGTTCTGGTTCTCGGTGTGCCCAGTGGTAAAGCCCAAGCTCTCCTTTCCAGCCAGGGGCAGACGAAAAACCTGTTGCATGTCAACAGTAGCACCGAAAGCCAGTGAGTAGTAAGCGGGTATATGTGCCACTGAGATCTTTTTAGAACAAAACGTCCACTCATTTGGGTTATCCATCGTGAGACAGTAATAACAACAGCACCTGTAGAGAGGTATTTGGTGATACTGGCAAGAATTTGGGCTGATTATCCTGCCTTGCAGATTTGCTCTCGTCCCTTTGAAACCTCGCTGCAGACACGTTACTAAATTTATCTACTAAGGGAAGAAACTTTGTAGTTCCAAATACTGTGTCCCCTCTTGTCCTGACACCATGGGTCATCCTGGCAGGTCTGTAGATGCAGGACTATCTGGGATACAGCCTGAAATGTCCATCTGTCCTCCAGCTGCTCCACCTCCTGTGGGAAACCAACCCACAGTTGTGACTTTTCTTTGGATGTCCTACGTTGCAGGCAGGCCAGACAGGTCCTCTCTCATCGTGGACGTGCCTCTCGCTAGCCCCAAAGGTTTCCTCACCATTGCCCTTGCCACCTGCGTGGACAAGGATGCGTGCTAACACGCTCTGATAGAAATACCACATCTGGGCAGCAGTGGCCATCTGAGCTTATTGAGTTTCTCTGGGCATTCTGGGATATCCTCTGTCGACTTCGCTGGGCTGCTACTTGCTTCTCATAACACAGCTAATTTGATCATATTTAGCGTGCCTTCTTCACACATGATCTTATTACAGTTCCAGTGCTCTTGTTTTTGCTTATCCAGGCTGACCTTAGGCATCTCCTGCCATCCTCTGCCATGGTCAAGACCTCCCAGCTTGTTGCCTGGTGGCCCCCAAAGGAAGGTGTGAAGATTAACAGCCTAGAGGATGTATTTAATGAATGGCAACAAGGGATTAGTGACACAGTGTCACCTTTCATGGCCTCTTTAAGCAGGCGAGCTGACACCCGTTTATTTTTGTTTGCACTGTTGAGTAAACTCTGGAAACGGACTGGATTTACAGTCTCTGCTCCCCCAGAGAGGAGCCTCCTTCTGTCCTCCAGCATTTGCTTGGGGTGATGATAAAACTAGTAAGCTCTCTCCCACCTTTCTCCCAGGGGAATCCTTAAAACTTTCAGGACCTTCTCCTTACTGCTGAAGATGCAGGGGGAAGGGTTGTGCCACGAGAGAGATGTTTCAAGCCTTTGGAAGGTCTGACTGACAGCTCAGGTTTCCAGCTCCCCGTGTCCATCACAAGCCAGCCTGATGTTCTCCAATCCTGCCTCCTGCAAAGCAGCTCCTCTGCCTGGCCAAGGCTGGGAGAACCAGGGCAGCCTAAGTGCTGCCCCTTGCCCACACCTCACAGCACCCTGCTTCTACATCAGTTTGGAGAGGGAAATTTTGGCCATGAACGCTAAGGCTACAGGATGTAAATGCAGGAGGCTTTCTTGCTACAGAGCTAACTGGCGTGCACTGGGCAGGGAGGTTGTCTGACCACAGCAAGTTACATTTCTTAGCTGCTTATCCTTGTTCCATGGTTTGACATCTAGAGCCAAACTCCCCCAGACAGCAGTGGGTGTTGATGAAGCCTTCAGGGACCAATCTGATGACCTTGCTCTAGGAAAATGTTCATGCACCTGCTTTATTTCCAGCATCTCCACAAGATGTATCAGCTTTGCCGGGATTCTGGATGTGCTTCAATCTCAGTGCATGTGCTGTGCTCAGTGTCGAGCTGGACTGGGACATGTGGTCCAGTTATTGTGGGATAAGGTTAACCCACATTTTGCAGTAAATTCTGAGTGATTTCTACTGTCTCTGCTTTGAAATTATTCTTTGTGTTAAGGAAATCCTAGTGCTCACAACATTTTTTCTTGGTCGTTGCCTTAAGTTCTACTTTCCTTCCTGTCATTTCATCCTTACCAATCCTCTCACCCTTTGCAGGTCTCTTGAAGAAACTCACAGAGCAAATTTGACCGTGAGACCCTTCGATTCCATCTGACCTCGCATCTGCTAGGGATCCAGAAGAAAGCGCACGAAGCAAAGGAAAAAGGGTGAGTGGAGCCGAAAGCCCAACTGCACGGGTGGTGGAGGTAAAGGCAAAGCCCCATCTGGGGATGGGAGGATAAAGCTAAAGAGAATGTTTCAGACTCTGCGTACGGGGGTAATCTTTGCAGCTGACAATAAGTAAATACATTTTGTAGCGGTGGGGAAAACTGTGAAGTTTATCTTCCCCAAGCAGCTTTCCATGGCAAATGTTGCAATCGTATCTGAAATGCAGTGCAGAAATTAGTGTCTCCAAATCAGAGGCCAATCCAATGGCTTTGATTTCTCTCCAGTTCGGGGAGTCTCCTGAGATCTTATCTCCCCATGTAGCAAGGACAAAGCCCAATATGTTTCTTTTTCCTAAAGAAGAAAACAAACAGCCTAAAATTCTGACCAAGGAGTATTTCAGGGAAATGTTGGTCTGATTTAGCAGCACTGTCTTTGGTGTGTTTTTAAATGTATTTAATGGTGCTCCTGAGCCTAGCTGGTTATTGGTATGCTGGAATTCATTGTAATGAGTGCTTTGTGGTACAGTGGAGACCTGAAAGAGAAACAAACAAACAAGAAGAATGTTCTTAAATACGTTTATCCTGGGGTTTTTTATGTATTTTATGCAAAATGCATCCTAGATGGAGAGATTAAAAACCTGAGTGACAGCTTCTACTGACAGGAAGCTGTGCATGGTTCAGGAGTGAACCGTGCTGGCAATGCCATCTCAGCCTGAAACAGGTCCAGAGTGAGGATGCGTCAGCCTGTCATCGAGTGGTCCATAACCAGAGCAAGGGTGGGAGCTGCAGGTTAGGGCGCAGGTTTGTCAGCAGAGATGTGTGGGTTCAGGTTGGGAGATAGACATCAGGCCAAATGCAAAGCAAGGAGGTGGAGAAAGCTGCTCCAGGACTCACTTTGCCTGGCTCAGGGCGATGCAAACTGCTCCATTGTCTTACAAATTAATTTCCCCTTCACTTCACAACTTTTTATCTTTTCTTCTTTCTATTTTTTTTTTTTCCTTTGGTTTAATCACACTTGCTATTATTTTTAAAGCAATTAAAACATAGAAACAAAACCCAAGGAAACACCCACTGCATTCCTGGGATGATGTGTCTGTGCTCCCTGCATTCCACCCCAGGCACAGAGGTGGGAGGCAGCTCTGTGCCAGCACCACCACACTCAATTCCCACAAGGGAAGAAAACACGCATCAAGTAGGATGATACAACCCAATTGCTTCCAATGAATACAAGGTCTGGAAAGCAGCAACCCCCCCCCCCCCCCCGTGCATTTTTCCAAGTGCTGCTTCAAGGAGAGTGCACAAAATGCCTTCCACTAACCAGGACAAACCTATCTCGAAA
>JANVCC010000127.1:1924844-1944916 GCA_025345505.1 Todiramphus chloris collaris | reverse complement strand
ACCCCACCCCCCCCGCAGGAATGTTGTTTTCCTAAAGTCAGGAAGTAAGACTGGGGCTCATTTCACAAGTAAAAGGACTAAGCCTCATTTGAAAAGGAAAAAAAAAAGCCAATTAACATTGCACAGTCTCCGCACCCAGATTCCTGCCGGCTGGCATTGCCTGTGCCTTGGATGCTGTGTGTCTTTGCAGCTGGATTCCTGAGGCTTAACACCTTAATTCCTGAAATGAGCCCCAGTCCTAATTCCTGATTTTAGGAAAACAACATTCCTCCCATTGAATGAAAACATTTGTACACAGTTCATAAACCATCTTCCTGAGGGGTGGGAGGGGAGGGGGGCTGGAAGAGGAAAGCCTGCAAATGCACGGCGGTGTAGCATAGAAGTGCATTGTCCATATGTCTCTGAGGCTGCTGGCTATAGGAGCCAGCTGCTGTTTGGGTAAGTGCTCTGTTCAAATATTCAAATCCCTCTCTGGACAGGGCTATGACCAAAACACTACGCAAGTACTAATAAACACGTTGCGTCGAAAGCCTCTGGATCAGGTCTTTCATTTCTCCCAGCAGAGGCAGGGAGGTGATTGTCCCCCTGTGCTCAGCACTGGCGAGGCCAGTATTGTATATGTTGGGTATATTGGGTATACCAGGATTGAGGATTGTGCTCAGTTTTGGGCACCTCAATCCAAGAGAGATACAGAGGTGCTGGAGCGAGGGCAGTGGAGGCAACAGAGCTGGTGAAGGGCCTGGAGAATAAATCTTGTGAAGGAGCTGGGTCTGTTTAGTTTGAGGAAGAGGAGGCTGAGGGGAGACCTCATCACTCTCTACAGATCCCTGAAAGGATGTTGTAGAGAGGCTGGTGCTGGGCTCTTCTCTCAGGTCATTAGGGACAGACCCAGAGGAAATGGCCTCTGGTTGAAACAAGGCAGGTTTAGACTGGAAACTAGGAAAAAACTCTTCACGGAAAGAGTGGTGAGCTATTGGAATGGGCTGCACAGGGAGGGGGTTCAGTCACCATCCCTGGGTGTGCTTAAGGGTCATTTAGATGTGTTGGGGGACATGGTTTAGGAGTGAACTTTGTAGAGTCGGGTTAATGATTGGACTTGATGATCCCAAGGGGCTTTTCCAACCTAAGTGATTCTGTGATTCTCCATCAGTACCAGACTCGGGTTCAGATTCATCAGCCAAGCTCTCCTCGGCATCGCCATCATTTGAGTGGGAGATTATGTCCCAGTTTTCTGGCTGACCATGTCCCAGCAGTGCTGAGATTTCCCCACATCTAGGGCCAAACAACTTTTGTGAGGAGCAGAACAAACAAAATCTCCTTCCCATCTGCTCTGCCAGAAGGATATCCAAGTGGATACGGTTGCTCTATAGTCGCTGCGTTGCTTATATTCTTTTTTCCATCCGTGATGGGTTGTGGCTTAGAGGAGCCCATGGTGGGATCCAGCACCGTCGTTCTTCTATCTTGTGGCTTTTCTCCTTCATGAGCCTGTATTAGCCAAGCTAAAGCCATTGTTTTCCCTCGGTGGGAACTGGGTGTCTCTCGATGACTGTTTTCATAAGATCCGTAAGGAGCCACCACAGCTCTGAGACATCAGATTCAAAGTGGTCAGTAAATCCCAACAGTGAGATGATGTGGACACATTCACAAGCCTGTCTACCACTGAGGAATGGCAGGGCTTGGCTTGGAGCTGCATTTTATATGGATTTAGGGGAGGGAAAAGTGTCAAAAACATTGTGGTAAGTTATTATGTTGGCAGCCTTTGGGCACCATCGCGAAGTTGCCGGCTCTCTGCTACCTCCCGGCTCAGTCATAGACTCTGTTATTTTCTAAGGTGATCTTTTCATGGAGCTTCTGGATGTGGTGGCTCTGAAAACCAACTCAGTGTATGTGGTAGTTCATGAAATGGTCATACAAGTTGAAATGCAGTTAGAGGAAGAAATGAAAAGGGAAGAATAACCCAAATGAAAGATCGAGGCAGCTGAGTTTGTATCAGTTCTCGTCGCAAGTGTCCGAGAAAACTTTTCTTGAACCTTAGAAAGCGCAGTGATGTGATGGCTAAGATGGTTGATAAAATGCATTGACTGATGGCTCAGCTTTGCCTTGAGGTATCTCTGCAGTGCAGTAAGGGCCCTCTATTTCTTTGTTTGTTTTATTCACTGCAGAAGAGTAGGAGAGATGATCACACTCAGATTTTTCACGTGAAAGTGTGTCATGCCTGAGAGGGAGCCACAAAGCAGTAGGAATTAGCTTCATTTCTCCCTGGTCAGATGCATGCAAAGCTGGAAGCTGACTGCAGAAGGAGGAGGCAAAACCCTTTCTTATGACTCGTGCTCATAGAAACATGCAGGCATGGGTCTGTCCCACCTGAGCAAAGAGCCTAGGACCAACCCCAGGAGATTCACTAGGAGCAGTCTGTCATGGCACAGTGATTTTGAAAGGCAAAGAGGACTAACGTCGGCATAAATGAACTAGGGAGACAGTGGAAGCTCCAACACTTGGTGTCCTCACTGTGGGATTTGGTCTGTTTTTAAAGGATCTGCTCAAACAGAAATTGTTGGGCGAAATCCTTTGGCCTGTGTTCTGCAGGAGGTTTGCCTAGAGGGTTTGGATGGTTCCTCCTGCCTCTTATATCCCTGTTCTAGGAAAATGTAGGTGAGAAGCAAGAGTGACAATGTTCCCTCCTACCTATAGCTCAGAGCTGTGCTCTGCTTCCCTGCTCAGGCTGTTAATGCACCTCGTCTCTCAGGTCTGGAAGCTCATAATCCACTCAGCATCCTGCCAAGAACCTCATCCCAGTCATTCTGTCATAACAAACAGAGCTCTTCCCCCATGGGCTGTGTAAGAGCAGCAAGACCTGACAGAGAGGCTGACAAAGAGCAAGCAGAGGAGACAAAGTGAGCTCCAGTGGGTTCTAAGATATATATTTTTTCTTTCTAGCATGCGTTGCCTGTCAAATTGCAGGATCCAGTCAATACAGTGAAATTACAGTCCTGGGGAAAAAAAAATTAAATAAAAAAAAGAAGAGAGAGGGGGGAAAAATTTGATTCCGAATTGGAGGGATTAATGGTCAAAAGAATGTTCTTCTGGGAGTAATCTAAGTGTTATATTTACATTTGGCTTGGAATTATTTGCAGTGAGGAATTTCAAATGCAAATATTTTAAAAGCGTAACATGTAGAGAGACACTGTGGGCACTTCTGTTTTCTCTGAAAAAAAAAAAAAAAAAAAAAAAATCGGTTTTATTTTTTTTTTTTGAATTCTTAATGAAACAATAATTAAAGAAGGAAAAAAAAAAGAAAAAGAGGATAAAATGTAGCTCTTAAAGGTTTGCTGTTACTGTACATACGGGCCTTGGATTTGAAAAAGAAAGAAAAAAAAAAACCTAAAATTTTTAAAACTATTTATTTTCCAAAGTGGTGCATGGGAGGGAAAAAAAATGACTTAGCTAAGTAAGTCTTGTCCATTTATGTGCTTAGTCTGTATTTTCCTTTTCTAAAAAAATATATATGAATAAATGCTGAAAGTAGGCATGTTCCGTTTGTCTTGGCCCTCTCCTTTATCTTGTTTTATTGTGTTACCCTTACAAGGGGTGCTTTAGGAACAGCAGAATTTTTTCTGGACTTCTTCTGGGTGAACAGTGAAGGGAGCACTTGGTGTCCTCAGCTTATTCTCTGTGTTTGTAGCTCCTCGTCCATGAAACGTGCAGTGGCTGGATGATGACAAGAGGACTTGGACTTCTTAGTCTTCAGTTATCATCCCTCTCTGGGAGCAGCCCCATAGGCTGACGTTATGCAGACCTTGCTCATCTGGGACTTGCCTGAGTGGTCTCTGCTGCGAAGGTTTCCAATCACGTGGATCCTTTGCAGGTCACCTTTGCTCTCTGTATTCTTCTGTATGCCCTAAACTCATCTGCGGCTCACTGAGCTGAGGGGTTTCCTTTCCTTCACGGGATGGTCATCATTTTAAATCGCTTCTCATCAGCAGGATTTGATGTCTGTAGTTCTTCCATGGGATATTTCAAGATCCCCAACTATTTTCCCTCTTTTTATTCAGGTTTATTAATCCTTTATTCATTTGCTTTGCCTTTAATTTAGCGCAAGTTTTCCACATCTTTCTCTCATTTCTTTCCCCCTTTATTTCTCTTGCTCTCCTCTCACGGATGCCACTTGAAGTGAGGAGCAAACATGTTAAAATAAAGTCTCTTTTTTTTTTTTCCCAAGGAAGAAAGTGTCCATTTAATATCCCATATGCCCATCAAAGCTGATGGAGAGGCAAAGCATGACAGGCGTATTCTGTGATTCAAACCTCCTGGGTATTGGCAGGAGAATAAATCTTGTGTCTGACATAAGAGGACATCAGGAACCAGGGAAACTAACCTGAAGCTTTTGGAAAGGGTCCACTTAGCTGTCAGTCAGAAGGAGATAAACTTTACATGAAATAGGACCTTCTAAAGTCATTAGTTATCCGCTTCTGCCAGAACCGCTGACGCGCAGCTCTGGAGGAAAGCAACGAGAGGCAGCCAAAGAGAACAGAAAACAAACGTGAATGGCAGCGTGTCTCTGAAGAAAGTGCCTCGTACAAATGTGAGAATGCTTCCTGGGCTAAGGAAAATAGGGCTCAAAAAGACTAGCGTACGAATAGTATTGATCCGCAGGAAAACTTGGTTGCCTGCAAGTCCTGCAATCAAGGAGATTAGATCATCTCCAGGCAGATGGATATAGCTCTAAGCGGAGGGAAAACAGAGCGAGTACCAGTTGTTCAATAATCTGTTTAACCGACTCCAGGAAGATCTGTTGCTTAAGGGAAAAAGGAAAAAAGAAGTAGGGGGGGAACTGTGAAGAAAGGACTTGGAGCGGTGATGTTCCTATGTCAGGCGTACATTTGGTATAGATTAAATAAGCTACCACCACCTCCCTCCTCCTGCTACTCTGCTGGTACAAAATGTTCTTTAATACCCAGTCCTTAAACCTTGATGCCCTGGAAGATGCTCTCATTTGGCTCCATGCACTGGACACCAGACAGCAGCTTGCATGTGGCATCCATCAGCCACCAAGTTGTCATTCTTTGGGTAGGGAGGAGCCGAGGTCCTCCCATGGACCATGGTCCTCACCTGGGCTTTGGGGAGCCAGCCCCCAGCTCGGCAGAGGGGAGCTAAACCCACAGCTGACAGGATGCTGGTGCACCCAGGAACAGCCTGGGTGAGTGGAGCTAAACCCACGGCTGACGTGATGCTGGTGCACCCAGGAACAGCCTGGGTGAGTGGAGCTGCTGGTTTAACACTTGCAGATAACTGGGGAAATTACACAGTTTTACACCAGTTTCTGGCCCCAGGTATTTTCCTTTGTTACAAATAACAAGCAGTAGTTAAAAAGGTGACACAAAGGGCTTCTTAATCCTCTCGACGTTCTTCCCATCTCGACTGGATTCATTCGCTCCCGCGTTTCTCATGATAACCACTCCAGGCAAAAGGCTTTATAATGCAGTCTATAAACTTCCACCCAGTGGAGCTCTGCCAGTGCCAACCAATGACCCAGCAGGCAGCAAGCATGTGTGTCTGTGCTGACTCAGTGATCCAAGTCTGCTTTTAATTTCCTTTCTCTAGTTTTCCTTCATCCTGCAAGAAATAACTGTGAAGTAAATCAAATGGCCTATCTCCGCGGGCTGCCCCTTGGCTTGGCACAGGACAAACAGGGGGAAGGAGCTGCCAATCCTGTGGCTGCCTGACAAAGTGGGTTCTGTTAGCACAGCGTAACTTACTGCAATAACAATCCGCTCCGAAAGCCGTCGCTGCCACAACGGCGGCAGCCATCGCGGCCTCGCCTTCCTCCTCCTCCTCCTCCTCCTCCTCCTCCTCCTCCCCGGAGCCAAAACCAGGAATCACTGAGACTCCTGGAAATTTCTGGAGCGTGGAAAAAAAAAAAAAAAAAAAAAAGAGAGAGTTTGGGGTGTAAGGGGAGGGTGACTTCTGTGTTTAGAGAAGCTTTTTAGTTTGCCTTCGGCCTCAGGCTGAGAGCCAGGCTGGGGGAGAGGAAGGAGAAGGGAGCAACGCCATGGAGAACTCTCAGCAGATTGTGTGTGGGCACAAGAGGAGGGTGATCTGCCAGGTAGTTCTCCGAGTTAACACCCAGGCTGGGGATTAGTCCATGGTGTAGCTGGAGGGGGCCTGTGAAACAGGAGACCCCCCGCGTCTGCGCTAGCGGGACTGCCGAGGAGCAGGGCGGGCTGGCTGGGTTCCAGCTTTGGCTACGTTACCTACAGCTCCCCTCAGCATTACGAGCTAAAGCTGGGTATTACTGACGTCTCCTTCCAAAACGTTATTCAATGGCCATCGCGCTCCAGCTCGGAGCTGCTTCACCCGCGCCAACAAAGAGCAAGAGGATGGAGCCAGGCTAGTCTCAACCAGTGATAGGACAAGGGGCAATGGGTGTAAGCTGGAGCATAAGAGGTTCCATAGAAACTTAAGGAAAAACTTTTTCACCGTGAGGGTCATGGAGCTCTGGACCAGGCTGTCCAGGGGGGCTGTGGAGTCTCCTTCTCTGCAGACATTGAAAACCCACCTGGTTGTGTTCCTGTGTGACCTGCTCTAGGTGGTCCTGCTCTGGCAGGGGGGTTGGACTGGATGATCTTTCAAGGTCCCTTCCAACCCCTAATGTTCTGTGATTCTGTGTGACCTGTGCCAGCTCACTGCTGATGGAGACCATCTGAGCAGCCTCCAACACTTGCGATTGCTTTTCCCGTTTGCTCGGAATCCCTTTGGCCGGAATCCGTGTCCAGCTGGAATCCCCATCCCATTCCTACCCAATTTGTTGAAGAGGCTTCGGGAAATGGCAAAGCCAATCCTCATCTGGAAAATCCTCCCCAGGACGACAACTGCCATTCCCTCAGGTTTACCAGTTCCCCTGAGTATCCAGAGGACGCTTGGGTTGTTGCTTGTTTCGGTTTCTGTTCCCTGAAGTTGAATGATACAGTGAAATGAGGGTGAGGTCCCGTCTCAAAACCCACGTGGAGCCGTAGGAAGGATGGGAGTGTGTTAAAGGTTTAGCTCGTGCTGCTGAGCCTTTCTAACCCACTGGCTTCCCCTTGGGTTGGCTTTTCCTTGTCCCTCTTATCACAGCATTTGCAAGTGAAAGTACATCAGCTGAGAGCTGTATGGGGGACATCTGCTGGCACTCCTGTGGCCTGTGAGCTTCTATCTCTACTGCTCCACTTCAACAGATGTTTTACGCTTTGCTTCCAACAGCTCTTCTCCTGAATTGGTTATTCTGAGGTCTTTTCCAACCGTAATGATGCTGTGATTGCCCCAAGTTCATTTTTAACAGCTGGCTGCCAGGACAGGCTTTTCTTCTTGACTAGTTTTATTGCTTCTAATAGAAATACTCAGGAATGATCATCCTGAGGGGAGAATAAAAGGGAAAGAGACAGGTAGAAAGGGAACAGCTTCCTATGTATCAAGCTTGGAGATATAATTATGGAAGGTTGAATTCACACTACTAGCAGAGGCTAAGTTCTCATCCTGAGAGCTCTCCGGTGTGTCCGATATCTGCGCACGTAGGCGAGTAACTTAAAGACGAGGTGCTATTAGGCATGATGCTCAGCATCAGCCCTTGGTTTGCCAGCACTGTGTTCTGTGGGTACCCTCTGACTGTCTGTAAGTCCAGCTGTTCACCCAAAAGCCAGCAACACCAGCAGAAAACAGTAAAGCAGAAATACGAATGCTGAAAATTTACATCAGCTTTAATGATGGATCATGTTTTAGAATAAGGTAAAGTTTCCAGGAAAACTCTGGGCCTGGTGCCACTCCCAACCCCAAGCCCCCTCTTTAAGAAATAAGTACAGGTATAAAAATATATATTCTTTCTCTGTATCTGTGCCTTTCCGTGTGATTGGGTTTGCTGCGTCTGTTCACACTGAAAGCTTACATCTGTCCTCTGTGGTGTTCTTCTGTAGAGAGGATGCACTGATGGTCTCAAGTGGAAAGAAGATGATGATGAATTGTTCGAGTGATCCCCAGGGCTGGGAGAAAGATGATTGGAGAAGGGGGCTGCTGAGCCTCTGCTCTGATTGGGTTTGCTCTGTTTACAATGTGATCCTCGCCATAAGCTCTCATGGTGTAATATCTCCCCAAGCCATAATATCATTCTAATAATTTAATTTATAGCCCTGTTTGTTTTCATTTATGGTTTAACAGACCAGCTGGCAATTAGGCCCTAATTATGCTGTTATGCAAAGTAGCTCCATTTATTTTTATAACATCGGCTGCAGCATAAGCCGTATTTGTTTTTAATTGTGAAATCAACCATGGCAACATACCATAATGATCCCTGTGTCACAGCTGGGAAAGCTGCTCAGCTTGGCCCAGAAAGGTGCAAGAGTGCTGGATAGGTTACAGGGTTACAACCCTTCGAAAGGGTTGGAGATCAGCAGACACATCCTTGCAAGTCATTTCTGGCTTTCAGAGCACCAGACGTTCAGTCCTAAACTAGCGAACTGCTGGAGGAAATTAATGCAGCCATGTAGACACCTTTGGTAACTGGGTGCTGGTCCTCGTGCAGAAGGCTTTGCAGAGCACAGGAAAAGCTCCTTGTTCCTGCGGTAGGAGAAGGATGCACAAGACAGCTCAGAAGATCTCTCTTCCTCCTTCATCCTCCATCAGTCACATCTCCACTTTTCCGGTTACCTTCAGTCCTAATTTCTCTCCTCTGTTCGCTTTCATTTTGCCATGTTTGTTTGGTGAGGTCTTTTTGTCACATTCATATGATCCAAAGGGGTTTTTTTGCCCTTATTTCCAGAAACCACAGTTGAGAATTCCCTCAGGTCTCCAGCTGTAGGTGGTTGTTGTCTTCCCAGCTCTCCTCTTGCCAAAAGCACATGCTCACATGCATGTAAGAAGACAGCTTAGGCTTTGTGATCACAAATGTTTCAGAGGTTGGGTGTGACTTGCATCCAGCTCCAAATGTTTAAATCTGTATTGGCCAGAAGACATTGCAAAACAAGGGTCATAATAAATCACAAGGCTAAGGGGGTTGCAAATAACAGGAGAACATACAAATGCTTCCAGCTTTTACATAGCTGTCTTCACCCATTCACAGAGAGACTTATCTTACTAGACAGGGACCAAACGGACATGAGTTCAGCTTTTGGCATAGCCACAGACCTCTTGAATGAGCTCAGACTAGTTACTGAGTGGGCTGCTCTTGCAATCTTCTCCTGCAAAGTAGGGATATGGTCTCTCCTTCCCCCTGTCCCATCCTATCTGCTTGTATTATCCTTTCTTTACAAAAAGGCAGTGTCCTGCAAGTGTCAGTCTCTGGGTTTAGAGGGAAGCTGGTACTTGCAGTGACCTGGGAGTTTAGACAGTGGGGTATCTTCCCCTGCTCCAAAGTAGATAGTAATTAAATCAGGTCATCTCATGTACTGGCTCAAAATGCAGCTACTGCTGAGGCCTCTGATGTCTCTTCCTGTGGCTCATGTTCCAAACAACAATACCATGATGAATTGCTCCAGGATTGTTATTTTTATCTAATGCATTGGGAAACTGATAGACAAGGGTTGACTTGTGCTCTCTGACGGAGCACATCAGTTGCACAAAAAAACTTGGAAAGCTTGAAGCTTGGTGTCCTGCCTCCTCCCCAGCACTCTATCATGCTGCTCAAAAAATGATAGGGGAAGAAAAAAGAGCTTCCAACCCCAGGGTGCAGAAGCAAACGAAAGTAAATGTTTTACAGAAAAACGAGTAAATATTTTCTCAGGATTTGTTTTTAAAACAAAACCAGAAAGACATCAAACCCTCTCTCGAGTTGAATGTACTGATGGTTGCGCGTCCTAGTGTTTTATTTTTGTTTGTTTGTTCAGAACCAGCCTGTCGATCCCTCCTGGAAATAACTGGAGACGTGTGTGAATTAACACACATGCACACAAAAATGCAGACAGCAAGAAGAAGTCATTCCACAGTCTAGCCTTGTTAAAGAATACAGTCAGTTTCCAGCAGCAAGCCTTCCCCCCTAGTCTCTCTAGCCAGAGGAATTTCTTTCACCTCCTCAGAAGCTGCTTATTAAAGCTGGGCTGGTGCTGGTTCCCAGGTAATAGAACAGCAGCAAAGCTTAACTAATCTATATTTTTACTGCGGTAATTAAACAGTGCACTTGCTAATAAAAAGGTAACACTTTAAATTAAGGCCCCATTTTTAAATGCTGTATTAATATTCATGAAATGATTACTGCATACAGCCACATTCTTTAAGGACTTAATAGAACGTGTGTTATAAAACTCAATTGTAATAAACCCTTAATGGTTTCGCTCTGGCGAGCTGCAAGTTTTGCAGCTCTGCAAGTGGCGTCTTCTTAAAATGGGAGGAAAATGCTCTTCCCACCCCTAAAGTCCCCCAAAAGTTTTGTCTCTCTGTGACTGTTGGTCCTGGCCCAAATACTTCTGCTCAACCGTCTATAGGCTGGGGTGGGATTTCATCGCTGGGGGATCTCTCATGATCTCCGGGCACTTTGGAAAGGTATGGAGTCTCCTGAAATCATATGATCCTCCTAAATCATACCTGCCACCCCACACACATATCTGGGCTACCACAAGGCTCTCAAAGAGCAGTAGACTTCTGTGTTTTGGCCACTGAATCCTTCCCTCGGCATCTAGACTAAGTTGGGTGACTAGGCTCCTTCCACAATCAACAGAAAGGGATAGGGCTGGTGGTGATAATTTCTCCCCTCTCTCCAAGGCATTCTGACATCTGTTTGGAAGCTCCACATGATCTGGAACTTCACTGAGTTTGTAGCTTCGGGGAGCGTTTGCAGAGGGAACAGGGTGAGGTCACTCGAGAAAAAATTCAGACTGTCTTCACCATGGTCACTTCGTGGGCCAGTAGATACCGAAGAGAGAGATCAATGTTCTGTGAGCAACAGGAAAAGTACTTAAATAGATTATTTTCTTCATAAAGGAATATATCGTAGTGCTGGACTACTCCTGATGCTCATTTTTAGGCTTCTTTTTGATCAGCTGAAGGTCCAATTCTTCAGCACATTCACCCTGAGCTATTTGCACCGGAATAAGCACTCTGAATATTTCATTGAAGCACATTTTGCAAGGGGCTGTACCTCAGGTGATAAATGGTGGCAAAACATTTTTCTTTTGTTGCTTTTTTTTTTTTTTCCACTGTTGTAGCAGTTTGCTTGATCATGGTGTTCCTACCTCCCGCCTTTCCTTTCCTTCAGCTTCCTAGAAGGACACCCATGAGGTCCTAAACTTGCAAAGACTGAATTGTCTATAAAATATTTTACACCATGAATACCTCAGTGTAAGCCAGTGGGACTTCTCGTGCATAAAAATATTGCCCTGCAGAAGTACTCGACAGTTTGAAGCCTAAGTGATTAACCTCTCTCAATTAAAGCTTGCAAAAATTTCAGCACCACTTGCAGACAGCATAAAAACTGGGATAAACTGGGAGGCAGAGAAGCCATTTCTGTGAAGTGGCCCCTGGAAGCAAAGGCAACATGCAACATCTTCAAGGGCCAAAGTGCAAAGAGTTTGTGCTCAAACTGACCTGAGCTAAAGCTTAGGCTTTATGGTCTAGTAACATAGCAACATGTGTTATGTATAATAACAGCATCCAAAATGACACAATAAAAAAAGAATTATCTGTGATTAGAACTAACTATTGAAATGTCTCCAGCTGGAGCCAAAATTTGGAAGGGAGGGGGAAAGAGGAGTTTATTATTTCAGTAGCTGCAGTGAAAATCCCCTCTGGGTGCTCTGCAAACCACCCTCTGCTCTTTGAAACCATCCCCCTCATTGACATGGTAATGGTCTTTGTTGAATTCAAAGACGATTACATCAGAAATGTGTGGCCTCTTGTGGCTTTTCCAAGGCTTATAAAGCACACAAATTATATGAAAATATTGGGTTGAAAAATTAGTAAGCCATAGGAGTTTGTGTTGTTTTAGCCACGCTTTACTGCAGGGAAGGAAAACTGTGGCTCCTCCAGACCTTTGCCCAGTCTTTCAAAGCTACTTTCTTTATTGTTTTTCTTTTCTGGTGGGCTCACTTCGGATATACAGCCTGTATTTTTAAAGGACTTTCATACTGGAGCAAACTTTTCAACGTGCAGTGTGTAAAGATCAGAGACCGATTCTCCTCTGAATCGTTCTCGTTCAGCCTTCGTGTTTCTACAGTGTCGAGGAGAAAGTTCTGTCCGACAACATTTTGTTGATCCAAAGAGATTGCTGTCTTTATGGATTCTTGCATCCAGGTGACAACCGTGCATGTGAAATGAGAAATCGCGGTTAGAAATGATTTCTTAAAAGACCTTTAAGAAATACCAGGCCCGTAGACTTAGCAGCAGCACCTCAAGAGTAAAAAATACCCAAAACACGACAAGTCTGGGTTCCTTCCAGACCCTATAAATCATGACTAAATCCCTACTCACCCTGTATTTCAGAACATCACCTAATGAAGGCTAGAACATATGTTTGGTTCGCTCACGTTTTACGCCTGGAAGAGCTACCTGCTCATATAGCTTGTGGTGCAAAGACACCGAGTTCTGGTTCATGCTGAGGAGTGATCAGAGGGTGTGAAGAGAAGGCTTTACGCTGCCCAACATCTCACCTGAAATCCTTAGATCTGCTTAATAATACAAAGCTTAGTGTTGCTGGAGCAGTGATTTCACACTGTCGTACGCTGTGGTATCAGGAGGGCAGAGAGACAACTTCACAAGAGGATGAAGCAGAGAAGAAAATCGTCAGTGAAGGCATCCGTTTATCTTCTGAAGAAGGATTTTGTCTAATGGCTGGTATTGGGGACCTGGAGTCAGGTCTCCTCCTTGCTGTTCAGGTACTTAGGTGCTCTTAGTAGTGTTAATGAGCGAGCTCATGGCTCTGAGTTTTTCTTTGATTCATCTTCCTGTGACTCATAGTGAGGGAGGAAAACTTCATTCTGACATGCCCACCTTGATGTCAGACTTGGATCTGCTCAGAATGCAGCTGGCTCTACCATGTCCTGAGTGGCTTTTTTTAACCAACTCCCCCCATCCACCCCTACCCCTCCAAAAAAACCCAACAAGCATAAACAGAAGGTGCAAGGGAAGGTTTCCATCACCAACTATAAAATACTTGAAGATTGTACAACGAAAGAGCTGTTGTCACTGCTGGGAAACACCTTTTCCACTCACCAGTTCTGCTCTTGGGCTTTCTCAGGTACAAGCTTCCCATTGGAAGAACTCTACCTGACTAAACAATCACTGCCAACTATATAATTCTCCAAAATGCCAGGGTGCTGCTCTGGAGCTCGGCTTCCAGGAAGGGTTGGTGCAACAGTGTTGATCCAGGTTATTGACATAGTTTATCAGGAGTTAATGAATGAGTTACAGCACGAGCTCTCCTGCTTTCAAAGAGGTCGCCGTCTAACCAGGCAAACTGTCCACACCACGGAAGTTAATAAACGAGGCTTGTGAAAAGGAAGGGCTCTGAGTAAAATGTATTTGATCTTGCCTGCTTGGAGTTTGAGGAGAGTAGAAGTTCATGTATCTGCTGGTTCTGGTGTGAAAGACCATAACTGGCCGCTTGGAGCAGGGAGGCTTGCTGGTATCTCCAGCAAGATGTTGAGGTTTTGGAGGATTTGTGAAAGGGGCAAAAGGTAGAAGAGAAAACACCTTCCCTTTCTCTCTAAGAGCATAAAGACACGATGCAGATAAATAGTAGCGGTATTCAAGAGGTGGGAAGAGACCAAGCCAGAATGCTCTTCAGAACGAAAAAAAAGGATGGCCTAGAGATCATTTTGCTAAGATCTGGAGGACCACAAACAAGTCAATTGCTTTTTCTGGTACAGCTCTCCACTGCCCAGCCAGGGATTGGCCTTCAGCTGGATCATCTCACAGATCTGGCCATGGTCCTGTGAGCGGCTGAGCTGATAGGAGGCAGTGGGACTTGGCAGCTGGAGGTAGAAGGCAGGGCAGGATCTTCCCTTTCAGCAGCAGTGGACTTAGATCAACTTAAGCCCAACCATGAAATCATATCCTATGACTGAATAGATGTACTCGTGGCAAGGATTTTTTTTTTCCCAAAAGGCACAAGTAACACTTCCAAAGTACACAAGATGACTTAGAAGCTTAAGTTTCATCATCTTCCAGGGTAGCTGGAGTCACCAAACACCAAAATCTAGTGAGTTCATCTAGAGCTGCTGACACAGGGACTGTCCCCCAAGCCACTGCAGCTGAAGGAGTATTTGCCTCGCTGCCCAGTGTGGCATGTGTTAGGAGGACACTGATTTTTCTCTTGCAGTCCTTCCTGACAAGCAGTGACCTGCAGGCAAGCCAACATTGTTTTGATTTTCATTCTGGTTTTGAGAGAGGGAGGCTGGACAGCAGAAGGCCACTGCAAAGTCCTCTCAGGCTGTGCTTTCCCTGCGGAAAGGGCTCAATGGCCAGACCCGTTGACCTGTCCTTGTCACCTCTTTGCCCTCCATACCGACCGATTCCTCCTCCCCTCTGGCGTCAGCTTGGAGGTTGAACCGTGTGTTGGATCAGGAAACAGATGCAAGGTTAGGAAGAAAGACCACCAAAACCAGACAAAAAGTTGCTTGGGGTTTTTAGACAGCTCCAAGTTCCCTGTCCTGGGCCAGGGACAGCCCCATCACAGCCGGCTGCAGAAGCAGCACGGGAGGCCAGCTTCTCTGCTGAGCATCATGAAACCACTGCCTCTGTCTCCTCGGTGCTGCTGCATTGCCAGGTTGATGTTAAGGCAAGCAGCCATGCCAGGAATTAGCTATTCATATATATGGTCTAAGTATAAACACCGCATCTTCACCAGAGCGCCCGCTACCGCAGACCTAACGGGACCTGTAGCTCTGCCTGTGTGCAAGGGGCAGATAAATTTAGAAGTGAGATAGTCTGTTTTGACTACCAATTAGGTGGGTCTGAAGACAGGAGGAGACATAGGGGAGATGATTTTTCCCTCAGTGGCTGCTTGGCACTCTCGCGCTAGCCTACGCACGCATGATTAATTGCCCCATCATTCAAGTAGCTCTTTTTATTCTGGCCACTCACAATATTATTATTATGAGCTACTGTTTTTCCAGAGCCAATTATTGTAGGATTAAAACCCAGCATCTGCCCCTGTATGTGTGTAGATGAATAAATAAGGAACCAGTAATCAAATAAAAGAAATACATTTATTTCTTTTCTTTCCTTTTTGTTTTTTTTTTATTTTCTTCTTCTCTCTCCTTCCAGCCTTTCACGTTCATATATAAAAGCCCTTGAAGGGAAAGGCTTGGATTTGAAAAAGCAATGGGAGAAGAGTTTGTAAGGGGAGAAATCAGTGGGACCCCACAGAACAAACATGTGTAAAGGCTTTGTTTCAAAGTGGACGAATGCAAAAGCCTATTGGGGATAATTTTTAGGCTTTGCCTATTTTTAAAGGGTTGAGGAGCAGGAGTAAAGTGAGAAATCAATTCTCCGTAGGAAGCTGTAGCAGACTAAATGGAGCTTGTTGTTATTGGCAGAGGCATTGATGCTGAGGGCAGCAGCATCGTTACTGAAGCTGGAGGCAGCGGAGGTTTAAATAAATAAGGAGAGATCCATGAACCAAGATAAAATGTGATCTAGCTGTGCAGGGTCCTCCCGTTCTCTAAAGCAAGGAGGCTTGGCAGGGTGTGAGTAAAGGGAGATGAATGAAGGTTATCAGATAGGAGACTCGGGAGAAAGGAGGGAATTATTTATCCTGCTTGGACATTATGAATTAGTCACAGTCTTCGCGAGGAATAAGGATTTTATCTGCTCATGTCTCTCATCCACACATTGCCCCCCGAAACACAGAATTAGGGAATGACAGAATTAGGAGGCTCCTGGGCTCTGCTCAGCGCCCAGATGTGCAGCTCCCCTTGTTGAGGGATCTCTTTCCATTTGGTTTCAGTGACTTAGGCTCAGGGAGAGAACCCAAAGCTTCCCACTTCCCATTTTCTCTGTCCTTACTTAGTAGCAAGCTCACATAAAATTGATGGGGATTATTGCTGGCCGAGGCCAGCATTAACACAGGATTTGGCCCAACATCCCACATGCAGCTAAGTAATATTGGTAACAATAAAAAGCCCCATTAAATACTTGCTCAACTAGTAGCCTGCAAGACTGTGCACAAGTCGAGCCTCCCCTGGCAGTCTGTCCAGGGAGGATTTCAAAGAACGTATTCCTTAATTCCAACCCTCACCCAAGCAGAGGTTGGAGATGTCAAGGGCGGGTGATAAGAGCTCAAGCACATCACAACCAAACCTCGCAAAGAAACATTTTTGCAGAGCGCTGATGCTTGAACCATCCTCCCACTCCCAGGCAAAGCTCATGGGCAGGCTGCTATGGACAGAATTCCCAGCATAAGGGACAGCAAAGCGAGAAAGCAAGGGCAGGAACAACCTGCAAGGAAGGACTTTATGGATCTTGCTGACTTTTTCATCGCTTACTGTTCTTCTTCACCTTTTCTTAGCAGCATTAGCTCATCTTTTCTTCTGGGCTTAGCAGGCCCAGCTAAGAGTCAGGAAATCTTGATGTTACTCTGATTCTAGTATGGAAGCCCAGCCTGACCTTGAGCAATGGTGTTAGACATGGTTCTATGACAGGAGACCCCAGCCAGGCTGAGAAGTCCGGCCTCCCACCCCAACTGCACTGCTCCCGTGCTGCCATGAAAACCCTGCAACAGTTCAATTGAAATATGTCCAGGCAAACATGTAGAAAATGTCCCCTTGAGGACATTTTTCCCTGTTCTTAAGGGAAATACTGGCTCCTGATCAAGTGTCTGGTTTGTAGAGGTGACGGTTAAGCAGAAAAAAAAGAAGAAGGTTTTGATGCATCAACTGGGAAATTCATTTTAGTGAGGTATTTGCATCCATCTTGGGATTTTGAAAATTAAAGAAGATGCCTCTGCGTTTTCAGACTGGGGAACATTTCCCTAAATTTCTTTTTGCTGGCGTAAAGATTGGGAGGAAACAAAAAGGAAGCGTTAAGAAAATAGTTCTTCTTGTCCTGGTTTCCTCCTCCAGTCTTTGACACTGGGAATACATTTTGAAACAGTATAAAGCAGAGATAAAATAGAGAAGAGTGGCAGTCCCCGCTCCTTTTGCTTTTCCGTTTTGCTGGGGTTTCTTTGTTTTAAGTTTTCCAGCAATATTTCAAGCGGAAACCAAAACGAAAATATTAAAAAGACTTCTGCAGAAAAGTGGAAGCATCAGCTCAGCAATTTCTGAAGGGTGCTTTTTCTCACGGTCCTCTTTCCCGGGGCTCCCTTTGCTGCTCTGCTGCCAGCTCGTGATGACCCCAGCACACCGATGCTGCTGCAGCAGAACCCGAGGGCTGCCGTGAGCGCACAGCCTTCTCCAGAGCCCCGCCACCATTCCCCATCCCACATCTGCACGATGCCTCCCTTCCTTTCAGTGCTGCGCTGCCACTGCAGCCTGTCTGAGCTGCCAGTGAACCATTGAATGCTGTCATTCAGTGCTCGGCGTCGGGGTTGTACCAGAACCAAAGTTAAATAAACCAGTTACAGGTGAGATGCATCCCAAAAAACTACTTTGCCTCCCAGATCAGCCAAGAACCGGGCACAGTTCTGCGACCGAAGGCCAACAGGAACAGCTCCATTTCTGGGTGCCAAAAAAAGCGAACAATGTTCAGTGTCCTGAGAGCACTGGAGCAGGAGAGGGACAGAGAGCTTTTCTCCTTGCCATGGTTTTGTGCCCAAAGAGGTGCTGCGACTGTTAAAACCCGAGCTCTTTGCACCATAATAAGGGCAAAACCCACCACCAGGCACCTGATTCCTGTAGCCAGAGTCAGCAGAAGCCCGGGGGCTGTTTGAATACACAGGATCAAAGAATCAAGAGCCTGTTTGTAATTTCTCTATGTAAATAAGAGCAGCATTTGTGCACTCGGAGGTTGTATAAAGAAGCCTTGGTTTTAGCAGTAAAGGAGAACTATTTTTACAGAAGCCAGCGAGAGAAGCTGGAGCCACCAATTTCGGATGATTACAATGAACAAAAAAAAAAGTCAAGCCTGGAACTGTTTATTTTAATTTAGGGCTTGGGGGGCATGGCAAGCTGGTGGGGTGGGAAGATATTATTTTTATGGATTTAATCAGATGGACGGGATTTGTGGCCGTTGCTAATTGTATGGAGGAAACCGAGCAAGCTGTCTGCTTTGCCTTGAAGCTCTCCAGTCCTTTTCTCTTTGTGCTTGGGAGTCGGGAGAGGAGCAATTCTACCACCACACTTAGGCTAGGGAGGGCTGACAGGTCTTGAGAGATGTATGGGAATAAAAAGAGAAAAGGTGTTTCATATTTGGAGGGAAGCCTTCAGTCTGTCCTGGACTGAGCTGCCCATCGGCCTGGTGGTAGAAGCCAGTCAGGACTTCCAGAAGGATGCTCAGCATATCCCGGTGCCTGGGGCAGTCCTTGAAAAGTGTGTCCTTGGAGGGGAGGAGATCCATTTAGTAATTCCCAGCACTTGGCTTTTCCATTTGAAACTCCCTCTGAATGCCAGATAATGAATCCTGTAATGCTAAACCCTCTCACACGGGACACCTCATTTTTTCCATTGCACTGACAGACAAGTAAGGATTACATATGTGGTTCAAGACCTAGGAAAACACAGCAGCAAAGTCACCAAAATCATACACCCAAGCTGCATATTCAGCGAGGTGCAAACTTTACTTAAGTATGTCCCCTTTTTCCCTGGTGATTTCACTGCTACCCACCCCACACACCACAAAAGAGAAACCAGGGCAGGGGTAAAAAAAAAAAATCACCCATGGGTGAGCTGAGGATTTTTAGGGGTGTTTCTTTCCTTGATGGCTTGTTTTATTTGTGGCAGAGGGAATTCCAAACAAACCAGGTGATGAAGAACAGCCCCAAAGCTGCAACTTCTCGAGTCTGCCCAATGACGTCACTGAGAAAGCCATCAGGGTGTAAATATCCCACCCCACACACCCCGTGGTCCCCATTAGGGCAAAAGTGTCGGGCTCACGTAGGAGGCAGGACTGAACAGCACATTAGTTACGGTCCAAAAACATGATCTACAAATATTTTCTATATCATAATTATACAAAATGAGTGGAAATTTCTCTCCCCCTGCCCTCTCCCTTCCCCAGGTCCCCCAAAACATAGCCCATTATGAACACAGAGCCGTGCTGCCAACTCCACAGGAACATAAATA
This sequence comes from Todiramphus chloris collaris, assembly GCA_025345505.1. Lineage (NCBI taxonomy): Eukaryota > Metazoa > Chordata > Aves > Coraciiformes > Alcedinidae > Todiramphus > Todiramphus chloris. Next base: position 1,925,738 of record JANVCC010000127.1, on the reverse strand, counting down.
TCATTTAAGTCTTTTTGTACTGTGTAGTAGCTGGAAAGTGGAAAAATGATTGAGGGACAAGTGGTTTTTAAAATCCCCCGGAGGCTTGTAACCTACCTGTTTATTTCAAGAAGAGCTGCGACTGCCAAAAGGGAAGGAGTGACTTGAGTTGCTATCATGTTATGTTTCCAGAGATTATTTCAAAACAAACCTGGATTGAATCTCTGCTTTGCTCTTTCGTTCCACCTTAATCTACGTGGTGGCTACGCGACTAAGGGCACGGGGCTCTCAGCTGGTTTCAGGCACGGGCACGAGGAAGCTCTGGCTCACAGGCACACCACTACCAGAGCCTGCAGTCAGGTGGAGCCTTCAGAGCCAGGAACAACCAAAGTGTTGCCCTTTGGCCTCAAGAGACACTCCAAAAAGAGAGTATTTGGTGATGAGAAAAAGGCTATGTTCAGAAACCCAGGGGGTGATGACCGCAGCGTAAGTCAAGTTGTAAAAGACCAGGCTGGCCAGATAACTCCACACGTCAGCATGACTTTGGCTCCTAGGTGTAAATTAAAGTGATGGTTTTGCTACATTAAACCATGGAAAGAGAAATTTGCAGGTCATTCGTAACTGACTTCCAGACACAGAAGGGAAAACTCGTATAGTCACGAGGGCAGATAATGACTTTACCTCGGGCAGATTAAGGTGACATTGGGAAGTGTATTGTGATTCTGTGACGGTCTTTGGGCAAGAAAGAGAAGGGAAATAGAAAAAGATAGGAAAAAAGGAAAAGGCAAAGGAAAGAAAGGGAAGGGAAGAATGGGAAGGGAAGAAAGGGGAAGGAAGGAAAGAAAGAAAGAAAGAGAAAGAAAGAAAGAAAGAAAGAAAGAAAGAAAGAAAGAAAGAAAGAAAGAAAGAAAGAAA
>JANVCC010000127.1:1864281-1924834 GCA_025345505.1 Todiramphus chloris collaris | reverse complement strand
AAAGAAAGAAAGAAAGAAAGAAAGAAAGAAAGAAAGAAAGAAAGAAATGCATTGACCAGTTGCACAGAACATAATGAAGTTATATAATGATGTTTAATCTCAAATCACAGATGGCCAAGGGGTTGCCAAATCGAACACCACGTGCCTGCTGTGAGGAGACAAGGCTCAGCGGTGCTATAAACAGCCTTAGGGAATGGCTCCCTGAAAATTCCCTTTGTCCAGAGATCTCCTTGTTTGTTGCAGATGTTCTGCCTTCCACGCACAAAGAGTTTTTCCCACCTTGCTCTCCTGCCCTTGACTCCCCAGTTATGCCACACCAGTTTGGGGACCCAGCTGAAAGGGCAAAGGCAGAGGAGGAATTAGGCATTGGTTGTGTGTGTGGCTGTGCTAAAAGCATGATGGAGATGTGGTTTTGGGTGCCTCTCGCTCCCAGGATTCACCATAGCCTGGTGGGACCAGCAGCTCTCTGTGAGCAGCACCGTCCATCCAGACCTTGTTCTCACATCAATCCTCTGCATCCCATGCAGCACTTGTAGTGGCTGCCCACAGAAAGCTAATGATAACACAGGTAGAAAAAAGAGATTTTTAAATGGCAAGGAAAGAAAGGTGCACTTTTGGTACCCCTTTTCTTCCAGAAAGGGAGGTTACTGGTTTACAGCAGCACTGGATGTGGTAGGTCCAAATTCCACCCTCTGCCCAGTTTCCATGTGATTGAGTGAAGTGACTAAACCTCTCTGGTTTTTAGTTCATCCCTTCATCACAGAGTTAAGGTTGCAAAATTTTGTTTCTTTGGGTTTTTTTGGGGTTTTTTTTATTATTTTTAAAATTTTTATTTAAAAACCAAATATGTATTTCAGACCAGACTTGTCTGTAGCCACTGTACGACGGGTATCCTTCGCAGAATACTCTTCTATGAGCATCTGAGCAAATAGAAAATGAGATTTTTTTTCAAATGCAGTGCAGGTGCCAGGCTCAAGTGATGAAATCTAGGTAATATGGGTAATGATGACTGACACTGTAATTGCAGAAGATCCCTAGTTGTGAAAGAGATATTTGAGTTGAAACAAAGAAAAAATGATACCGGGAAAACAAACCAGAAAAAAACACTAACATTTAGCCATCTTCTTCCTGAAGTTACAGAATAATACGCTCCAGATAAACTGCTGCAATATTAAAGCAAAGACCTAACTGGACGTTTGAAGCGTAATCGTGTTTTCTTTCAGCCACACTTATTGCCCTTATAAACCATCACCTGCAAACCTCTCGTGCGTCCAAGTAACTTTCATCTGGCACCAACGGAAGCTGTAAAACAAGTTCATGCGGAATTTGCACAGCCCAGGTGTCTGCAGCTCCCATCTACCGATCTACTCCAACCCCCCAGCCAGCTCTGACTGACTTGCCTCATACCGGCAGAGATGGTGGTAACGATATTCCATTTCATCATCTTGACACCTCGCTGCCAATTGAGCTAAGGACTCGCCAGATTCTCATCTAATGAACAAAACTAAATGAATGCTACAAGATCATGAAGAAAACAGAGGCACCGAGGAGGGGAAGCCAGAGCCAGCTGAAGGTTTCTCAGCAGCTCGAGGAGGTTTACATTTTGCTGCCCCAGAAACAAGCCCAGATTGTCCCAGCCTTCAAAAGGACGTGGGGAGAGAATCAGGATGATGAACTGGGGAAAGAGTTCCAAAAATTCAAGCTTCTTACTGCCAAAAGAGTGAGAGGTGGGGGCAGCGACAGTCCTTTTCCCCACTGTGTTTTCCCTCAAGGCCTCTGTTCATAGCAGCTGTCAGGGCTTTCCAAGACTGTCGAAAGGGTAAAAGGGATGGCTGAGCCACGGGGAATATTCTTTCCAAGTAACCTGCTGTCCTAGGCACCCGCCTGCCTCGTCCATGCCGAGAGCTGGTGATGGAGCGCGGTGGAGCGTGGCACTGCTCCCAGCCCTGGCGAAGGGATGGGAGAACTGGCAGTGTCCAACACCAACACACCACTGCTGAGCCCAGCATGCTGCTGTTTCTGCACCAGCCTTCAGGTTTGATGGGCAGGAGCTGTCAGAAAACAAGTTTTCCTATTTGCAGAGGACAGTTCACATCACGAGTCTGAAAACAGCCCGTAGAATGAGATACTCTTGGGTAAACGACTGAACAAAAGTAGGCAATGATAATATCCTCATCCAGGACACAGACTTCTTCATCTCCTTATACAGTAAACTCTCTTCATCGCAGCAGAGATTTGGGCCTTTTTTGGCCCACGGGATCCATTGCCATGTGTTGGAAACTGGGATGAGCGAGTTACACAGATGTTGCTGCCTGTTGTTTCCCTCCAGTTCTGTTTTAAATATTCTCAGCCTCCTCAGCAGAAGTTGTGACAGAGTATTGGTGCTTTCTCACAAGCTCTAGAAGTCTTTTTGTGATACTTTGCATTTTTTTCTTCACACTCCAACTGCTGGAGCCAACTGCAGACAGAAGGGTCCAAGCACCCCCTGGAAATAAAATAGGAGGTGTCAAGTTAACCTTGAACAGCTGAAGTGTTATCCCCGAGACAGAGAAGTCAGGCACCATATAAAAGGAACTAAAAGATTATTTAACTCAGATTGTCTCATGGCTCTTGTAGCTGGTTTGCAGCTCCTCAGTGCTCAAGGTTATCGATATTACTGAGAATTGCTCTAAAGATGAGTCTGCTAGGTTCAGTCTGGATCCTTTTGGCAGTCATGGAATCATCTCTTGGTGTTTATCAGTGGTCCCCGTGGGGCCATAGTGCCAGGCTCAGCACAGGAGAGTTCTAAATACGTTGGCAGAAAACAGCTGGTCCTCAAGGTTCTGGGTAAAACCTACTCTTGTCCATGCTATGGGGAAAGCTTTTCACCGTCAGTCAACTTTAGTCCTAACACTCACTACAAAAAGTTTGAAAGCTCCGCATCTCTCTGACTCATGTGTAGCCAAATTACAGATGTTCATGGCAGTCAACCTGGCACAGAGGTTAGACATAGCCTTGGGAGTTCCATCTCTCTGCGTCCAGAAGACACTGGAAGCCTGGAGCCTCTTCTTCATGGGTAAAAGTAAAATTTCGGCCTCCAGACTTTTCTACGAGCACATCACTCTCTGGGGTTGTCCTGGATGTGCCACTGACCTGGAGCTTGCATTCCTGCTCAGCGTGCCTCTGTGTTTTTCAAAGGCAGTGGAAATTTTGTTTTGGAAACACTGCCGAGAGTGCAAACAGGAAGCAGGAAGGACTTTTTTCAGAAATGCAAGAATCTGAAGGGAGCGCAGTTTCCATTCCAGGATCCATTTCTTTGGATCCAACCCACGAATTCGTTTTGCAACAACAGCAAGATATGAGTGGTGAGGTCAAGAGAAAAGCAAACATGTAGCAGCCACAGAGAGTGACTTTCAAAATCGCCTGTTGGAACTCTGAGTCATTTAATGTGCTACGCGCAGCCAGGATGCCTAGAAAAATAAAGAAAGATGCTGAACAGTCCCTGCAGTGCAGCTGTGTTATTGACAGATGGGATTAAGTGGTAGGAGTGCTCGAAGTGGGATATTTTTTTTATAAGCATATTGCCTTTGTTTATTGTAATTTTGATTTTTTTTTTAGTTATTTCTGTTCAGGCATTCGGGGACCTCTTACCCTAGAGCATATAAATGGATGTTTGTTATTGTTTCTGTTATTGCTGTTATTTGATTTGGGCATGTTTCCGTGATTCAGCGGTACCCTTGTGAGATCGTAGCGGGACGTGCTGCAGCCCAGCTCGGCTGATCAGCAGATCGCAGGGGTTAGAAGCAGCAAAAAACCAAAAAAAAGCTGGTTTTTGTCCCTTTGTGAGGGCAACAGGTTTGCAGAAGGAACAGTAACAGCAAGGCCTTCATCCCGGCAGTGGTGATGATTAGGTGTGGACCCCAAGGGTCCATAGCCTGCAGGATGACATCCTTCACCTGATTCCTGAAGCACTTTCTCAGGTGGATAGCAGTAGCAACAGTGCACTGGAAGGGTTCAGAGGGGTTCTACCCTCTTACCCTACAGTTCCCCAGCCCACCTTTCAATCTGCTCCCTGCCCATGCTGTTGTAGGCCTTGATATGGTTGGTGTGTATGCCCCAAGAAGGGATGGGGTTTTTCTGCTGTTTCAGTAGCTCCAGATGAGCTACATCAACCTGAGTGGGTGTGGAGACAACCAGAGAGAGAATGATGCTGGGGTGTGTTGGAATTGGTGGTGTGTTGAAATTGGTGGTGTGTTGATGCTGCACAGAATCATAGAACGGTCAGGGTTGGAAGGGACCTTAAAGCTCATCCCGTTCCAACCCCCCTGCCACGGGCAGGGACACCTCCCACTAGAGCAGGTTGCTACATCTACCCAAACTTCAGGTTTCTCAGTCAAAGTCTGACTCTGCAAAGCTCTCGTGAAAAAAACACAACGGCACCGAAACATTCCCTCGACCAGGTTTTTATAGCAGATAGATTAGGATTTTATCACACACAATTTAGTGAGATTGCTTAACTTTCGGAGGTGTAGCTGAGCCTTTGGCCTGCCGATTGGCTCAGGGGCATCTTGCCATCGCCAGCCACCCATCAATCATCGCCAGCCACCAGTATTTGCCTTTCAGGGATGCCGGAAGAATGGCAGGGAGATTAACAGAGGCACTCCTTGGTTTTACAGAGTCAGTCAAATCCTTTCCCTTTCTGCCAGGCCTTTGTGATTGGAAAATTACAGTATGAGTTTATCAAACATTGATAAACAATAGGGGACTTCCGCACTCGGGAAAAAATAAAATAACAGGATTAGACAGGCCATTGCATTCCAGGGCTGGTTTATTCCTTACGGTGATAGGTTTGTGTACCTTAAGGGATTTCTCCAGGAGAGCTGAGCCGGTGAACTCAAGGAGCACGGTTGATGGAGCTGATCTTTAAGGGTCCGTACCTAACACTGTCACCCGGAGCTGGTGCCCAGGGGAGCTCACAGCCATGGGACATGGTGCAGGAGGCTGTGTATCACATCGCATCCAGCACTGCTGTAGACAGGGAGGAAGGGGGTTTTTTTCCTCCTTCTGTTCCATGAGCTGATTGATTCCAAGATTTTATTTCCAGCGCCGCCACTGTACTGGCTCCTGAAAAGGTGCGGCAATGTTTTTATGTCCCGTTCGTAACATACCTTGAGATGGGCTCAGTTTTTAATCCTGACAGGTTTTCCCAGGTTCCATTTACTCTGGGGTCAGTAAACCTTTCCTCTAGAGAAGATGAGCATTTGAGGTTGCTCCAGTGACATAAGAGCAGAACTGGGCTTTATACCCTTAGAAAATCCATCTCTCTGCAAAGATTTTAATTTGCTTCGCTTTCCGTTGGGTTGTGAAGTATGAAAGGTTGCTGTTTGATATTCCATGGCAAGCAGCAAGACCTGAATCTGTTATTGTCCAGACTAGAAGGAGGTAAATTCTGCTTTCCTGAACATCCCCAGCACGGCACCCTTCACACCTCAGACTGTGTCATCATTTACTTGCAGGAGTTACCCTCTCGATCCCCAGCTCTTCTGCTCTCCTCCGGGGCCCAAGGCTCTGCTCTCAGCCCGTGGCATATATTGGTCTTGTTGCTGCAGCAGGGAGGGAGTTTCTTGACCATTTCTCAGTGTGTTTCAAACTGCAACGACTGTTCTTGGCTTCTGCCCCCTCTCCTAGGCCCAAACAAAATGTTTCTCAATGGTAAGCTGTCATTAGAGTTCAGAGAAGCAGAGAAAGCAGATCTGATTTCATATCTAATTTGCTGTAAAACGAGAGGCAGGGAAGAGAGGAGTCCTTTTTAATTAGAAAAAGGGTTGCTGAGATACTTTAGGCGGCACAGGGTTTCTCTCCAGTGCAAGAGCTTTCATGCGTATAACCCAGCTCCAGAGAATGAAACGTTATAAAGATTGCTCTCAGGTCTGCCTTTATTCCTGTTTCTCTTCCGAGTACTTTGGATCACCGCTGTCCTCCCAGTAGCCTGACAAGTGATGAAGGGAGAGAGGAGCAGAGGGCCAAAACTTCTCCTTCCATCAGGTGCCAGTCACTGGAGGATGTAGGGAGAGGACAGGGGGGCTGTTACTTCCCACTCACATCATCTTTTGCAGCCCGTGTTCCCATGTCATACCCACAAGCGTCTTAAAGCGTGGGCTCCTTTTCCCCCAGATCAGCTTGGGACCGTGTCAGCCTCTTGCAAAGTTTTGACAAAGCAAAGCAGCAGCCCGTGGATATCTCTGAGCGTGGAAGGGCAGAGTTTAGAAAGGCCAAAAGGAGTCCAGCATAGCAGAGAATGTTCTTCAGGGATTGATGCAGGTTTGCAGGACTCTGTCATCGGGTCAGTGAACGCTCAATTTGGGTACCCGGGGCACATCCTGCCCCATCTATCACTGAAGAGCATTCATAGGCAGAAAAAAGCAGCCAGCTTGCCAGGGCCGGAGGTCTCTGCAGGGCATTTTCCTGTGCAAACACTGAAATGTCGCAGGCAGAATAACCACCCTCCTTCAGAGCACGGCCAGCCTTCCTCTGTGCCAGAGCAGGCAAACTGCGGGCACCTGGGTCTTGTGTTGTGACATCAGGGTATCTTCAGCTAAGCCTGCACTTAAGGCTCTGTCCATGGAAAAACAAACTAATAAAACATAGATTTGCAAGAAATTATCGCTGTTAAACCAGGCTACTTTTTCCTCCCGCAAAAGTGGGTCTCAATTAATGGAAATATTTATTTGGGTAACTTGCAGATTATGTCTCCGGCCAATTAGCTCCATCTCAATGTTCTATTTCTTGCCTTTGAATCAATAAACAGTTCAAGATTTCCTGGAGTCAGAAAATGAACGTCAGTGCCAAGAACTGTGGGTGTATTAAAACCATACCTACAACAATAGCCTCAACAAGGGAGTTCTGCTAATCACTCCCTTGTTTGGCTGGGTGTCTGACAGAGGAGCTAGAAAGCTGAAAGAACCTAACACCCCCAATAGAGGAAACCACAGCTCACAGAACCCATGAAAAACATTTACTAACCTCCAGGTACCCTTTGTTCTCTATCCCTCCTGACAAGCACTTTTCTCCAGCACTACATACCTTAGATGCCTTCGCAATAAGATTTGATTGTGGGGCTTATAAGGTGGATTGAGATGAGTGAGTCATTATCTGTCATTTATCTTTCATTTAATGAAAGGCAAAAGAAAAAAAAATAAATCCCAAGAAAAGAGGACATGGCGTTCCTTTCTATAATTTGGCCAAATTATTCCAGCTACGTGCCCGTGCGCACAAGCACCCGCGGGACCTTGTGCGTGTTGTGCGTGGCAGGAAGGAAGTAAAACCACCCCACGTCTTAAGGGCAGCACTTTTGCCCCATGTTAAAGAGCATCCCTAAGCTGGGAGATCTGCCTCTACTGAAACTGGATTCTAAACCGAGCAGCGGTAACAAAACGAGGTCTCCTTCTCTCTGCGCTGACGGACCCGGGCTCTTGGGCAGACTTACCCGGGAAGCCGTTCCAATCTGGAAGCTTTATGGCCATGTTAACATGGCTCCTCTCCACGGGACTTATTAGTTTGGGCAAAGTGCCACGTTAATGCAGCTCGAAGGCCGCTCGACTGGAGCTGGCTCGTAGGCGGCCAGCTTGGAGAGCATGTAGGCATGCCCTTTCGCTCCGGCATTGTTAGAGCCGTTACCACCCAGGCTGATAAAGTCTGAGGCTTACTTAATGCTACATAATGTTATACACCTAATTTAGACAGCTCAGGTAGGAGACTAGTCACTGCAGGTCACTAAGCTGTTGGGAACAAAGACATCGAGGTGATCCAAAAGGAAAGTGGGTTTGGAGACTGCATTCCCCTTTATCTTTTGGCCCTCCAAAAAAGCCCTGGACCGACACGCTTAGTCAAGGTGTCTCATTTTTGTTTGTCTGCTGAAGGGAAAGCCATCAACAGGCAGTAGTGGGGCGGTGCTAATGGTGTATTGGGTTGGGGTGTGATGCCTGCCACTGATCAGGAATCCAAGGTCTCCTTGCACCAGAAGGAGTGTGAACAAAAAGAGTCAGTGAAGATGAGCATACATTAGCTGAGCTGCACAGATCTTAGCACTGAGAAAGGAAAGGGCTTCTTGAAGTCAGGAATGTGGGCGTTCGATCTAGTTGAGGCACAATGTGAAGTAAGGAGTTTTCTTGCAAGGATGGACTGACGGAAATCCAGGTGACCCCAGAAGCAGCCAGGGAACATTAGAGTTTGGCAACAGAGGAGTTAAGCTGTACCAGAACAAGCCTACCATATCACTGACTTGAGGCTGTCCTGCTTTATCGTGCCTAGGAAAACAATAGCCTTTAAAAAAAAAACAAGCCAACAAAAACGCAGTAGAAAAGTCAGGGTTACATGATCCTTCCGTCCACAAGCGTGTGCTGGCTGGCTCTCGGCCTCTTCCGAGGCATTTCCCCAGGCAGTAAGGTCAACGTGTGTCATGTTCTGCTTACCACTGCCTCTAGCACCTCACTCCCACTCCATGGCCTGGGACGAGTTGTGTGCGTGGATTGTTCAGTCGCTGCTGCCAAGTGTGTCCAGCATCCTCCTTTGCCATAGATCTGTGTTGCAGCCATGCTGCCGGCCACCAGGAGAAGAAACCCAAGCTGGAGAAGAGGGAGGTGCTGGATGCGCTGGGACCCGGCATGTCAGTGGTGTGCTGACTTGGCAGTGCTGTGATGGTAGCGGTCAGGATGGCCGGGGCTCTGGTTTCACCCATGCCAGCTGCCCGTTTCAAGATGTAAATCATTACCGTGTGCCCTATAGAAACTGCTGTCAGTCAGAGGAGGTTTTGCAATTCCCAGAATCGCTATGTTTTAAATTCTTTTGGGGGTTCGTTTTGTTTTTTTCACTGGGAGTTGAAACTGAACTCAGTTCTGTAAACAAAGCTGGTTTTTATTTCTTCCCCTATGACAGCTATACAGCCTCGGGTCACGATCACATCAAATCATCCCAGCCCAGCAATATATGAGCTGGTCAGTGCTTGGGTGGGTGGCCTCCAGCTAGAATCCAGATGGTGGTAAGGATTAAATCATCCCCGCAAAACAGCACCGCATTCGTGTCCTCTTTTGGCACGATGGGGCTGACAGTGACTTACAGCCTTCAGACACGATACTCTGCTCGTGCTCTGATTGCTCCCAGCCCTGGGTAATCCCGTTACACGTCTCACAAGCCCAGGGGTCCCACTGTGGGTCCCGTTTTGCACCCATTCAACACCAGTTGAAGGGATGAGCCCAAGGGCAGAGCACTGCCCATCATTTTCATCTAGGAGCCAGCAGATCAGTGGAGGTGGCTGACTCTGGCAAACACCATTTGGATCACTTCTGAAATTTTATTATCCTTTTTCCTCACACAGCCTCTGTCTCCTGTACAGAGCCACACATCCCAGACCTTGTTGCCCATTAACTCCTAGCAGTTCTGTCCAAATCCCCAAAATCAGGAGGGCCCCTTTGCGTGGCAGTGAGAGGAGGAGGAGGATGAGAAGGTGGAGGAGGAGGAGGAAGGTTAGAGGAGCCCTCGCACATGCATCAAACCTCAGTTTTGTCCCTTTCCCTGCTGAAGCAAATAGGTGAAAACGGGGCAGGCTGGAGCAGCCCATCCAAGTTTTGGAGCATCAGCAGAGGAAAGCCAAGCCAAGAAAGAACACATGGCGGTTGTGTGTTGCAGTGACACTTCAAGAAAAATCGCTTTGAGTCGTGAGCCTGATCACTTCACTGCAGCGGGCACCCTCCCAGCTTTCCTGAGTCAAATGTAAATTGCCTGAGGGAAACGTCCCCCTCCTGCCCCTCACCCCGGCACCTCTCCCCCATCGCACACACGCTCCTCTGACTGCGCTCCCTCTGTCTCCCAGCGATTTTACTGTGTTTACAAATTATGAAAATTCTGGTCAGTTAATTATGAAAATATTGGGAAGTCTGGAAGGCCGGCTCCTGGATGGAGCCGAAGCAGAAAGCAGCTTGGAAAAGCCCTTGAAAAATGAGCCGCTTTCTCTCTGCTCGTGTTGCCAATGGGGTTTGTTGTTGTAGGGTAGGACTCTGCGAGGCTGCAAAAGCCTCTTTACGAGCTGCAGCTCCGGAGGCTGGACCGGCAGCGTGATTTACTCTGACGAGCTGCCCCGCGTTAGCAGGAGGGAGATGGACAAACAGAAGGGTGCCGGGAAGGATGAAGTCTGCTTTCTGTTAGCCTGGTATAAATCTCTGCACGTGGGCCAAGAGCCAAATCTCTGGCTGCAGAAACTCAGTGCAAGTACCTCAGTTTGCACCAATTTAGTCATTGGTTCTACCTCCATTCACGCCGATCTAGTCACTGGTCCCAGCTCAATTCGCACCGGTTTAGTCACTGGTTCTACCTCCATTTGCACCGGTTTAGTCACTGGTTCTACCTCTATTCACGCCGATCTAGTCACTGGTCCCAGCTCAATTCGCACCGGTTTAGTCACTGGTTCTACCTCCATTTGCACCAATCTAGTCACTGGTCCCGGCTCAATTCGCACCGGTTTAGTCACTGGTCCCAGATTAACTTTGGGCTCATCTAAATCCAGAGTATCTGCACGAAAGGCAGAGGGCTGACTCTGACCCCACTGGGAAGGCTGTTTGCTCTGGTCCAGTTCTCTTGGCTTGGGTAAGGGAAGACTCGCTGCGTGCGTCAATACGAGCATTGGGGGAAATCGAGGCAGGTGTTGTCTGTGTAGGGACTGCAGATTTTGTGTTAGTTTGAGAGGAAGAAGGGCAGGTCCTGCAGAGCCAGCTTCTGAAGTTATTTCAGCAGAAGAACTGACCTGTTGCTCCGAACTCATTTTCTGTCTTTGCCTGGTATAAGTGAGAGGAAAAGATATTTCTTCTCTCAGCCTGTTTTCAATACAAGGGCATTGCTTTCATCAGCTGAGTAGCCAGCCCTTGATCTCATAAGAGTTACATCAGAGACAAAACTTCAAGACAGGATAATTTTTCTGCTTTACCTCTTTACTTATCTCCTCTAAAGAAAACAAGATTTTAATGTTATTTTTTTCAATATTAGTAGAGAAGAAAGAATGTGTGTAAATTTTTGATACCATTCCTTTACATACCCAAGTAAATAATAATAGGTTAATAGCATCATATTATATATATTATATATATAATAATACATATTACATATTACATATTTTATTATAGAATAGGTTAAAATGAAGCAGATTCACAGTATGACAAAACTGATCAATTTTCATTGCATTTGAATTATATATTAAGATAATACAGTCAAATATAACGTGTAGTGGCACCTTCCTTGATCCATTTTCTAATGTGTAACACAGAGTTTAGACACTTTTGAGTACATCAGAACTCCACACCCTGTACTCTTTGCTGAGAAACGAAAGAAATCTGATGACAAATCTCAAATGTGCATTCGATTTTGCTGGAACTATAGGGAGTTGAGTTGATTTTGTCACTTATTTCACTAAGATTATCTTTACGTGTTGAATAAATAGCAGCTTGTTAATGCTGTTTGGGTTTAGCAACAGTAAACAGGTCTCTCAGCACATCTGACATTCGGTGTTATCCTTTGCTGATCCTACAGCTCGCAGCCGCTGGGCTCAGGGAAAATCAGCACAGCTCTTCAGGTTACTGTTTAAAATAAATAAATAAATAGAATTTAGGATCAGGTGATGCAAATGTAGCTGTGTTTACATTTTGGAATCTTGACTTATTTTTCATCAAGTAATACAAAGGTGGACAGAGACAATAGTCTCTGATATTTTAAGATATTTAAGATATTTTAAGGTCTAGAGGCTTTCGGGCAGAATATAATGACCTATCAGAAAGAGTAATCGTCTAACAAGATGAGAACAGCTGACATTAACCTTTTGTAGGGAGAAAAAAAAAGATTACAAAGTCATCTGACTACAGAGATGTAATTTGCACAGAAGGACATTCGGAACTAGGGCTACAGTTTAGGAGGCAACCTCCTTATCTAACCACGCAGTGACTTCCTGTGCTGAAAGACGATGCTTGGGAGCAAATCATCGTCATTCCAAGAAAAGCAGTGTAGACACCACCCAAGAATTCATTGTCATCAGATAACGTAAGAACTTTCTCAAGTCAGTACATACTGCAGCTGATGAAAACATTTCCTTCAGACAGCTTCAGAAACATTTTATTTTGAGTTTCACTTTCTTGTGCTCTAATTTTGGGTGGGTTTTTTTCCCCGAATGAAGACGTAATTTGGATTTTTAAAGCCATGTCAAATTGAAATACTCAATAATTTCTCTCTTTTCACAAGGAGAAGTGTATTTAGCTGATGTTTCCCATGAACACTGTCCAAACCAGTCAGTCTTTATATAACCGTGGCACCATGAGGGACCTACGGACATTTCTGTCACGGACTCTCAGGTGACATCATGGTAACTAAAATGTGAACGCACTGACGATCTTGCAGCATGATAGGTTTAAAAGTAGACTTTGAGCTTTCTTCTTCTGTTCTTGTCAACAGCTCTGGAAAGCTCTTTCCATCAGTGTTTTATAGAAAGCGTAAGCACTGTCTTCCTGCAAAACTTCCTCCCTTAGTATTTGTGAGGCTCGCTGGGTTCTGTGTATACTATTTGCGGGCAGAATTGGTTATTAGTGGTTGCTTTTTTTTTTCAGTAATACATGTTTTTGCTGTGTTTTTGTAAAAGTGTCCAGATATTTCGTGGCTTGTTGTTATTATTGTTATTATTATTATAAATTGTTACAGTTGGGTGCCTGATGTTCATTCCGTTCCATGCACAGTTATCAGTTTGCAATTCGTGTGGGATTAAAGGGAATTCTGCCTTCAAAGTCAGTTTAGCAGTGAATAGATTGACCTGATGTTGGTAACTGATGGCCAAACACTGCACGCTCCTGAAATGTGGAGTGGAGAATACCTCCTGTGGAAGTTCTCCTTGGGTACAGTGTCAGAAATACCAGCTTGGCCCCATTATCCTAAAGCTAAATTGATCCATATGATTGGAGTATTGCCCAGATTAGGTCGGGGCTGGGGTTTTTTTTTTCAGACAATCATTTTGAAATTACCATTATCAATACACTAATGCATGTTGAAGGCTTGTTGGGTCTGACATAGGAAGTGATGTAATAAGGGAACCCTTAATACTTGCGGCCCTCAAACAGGAAACATTTTCCTCGAGGAATAGTATACTTGAAAACTGCAGATTACAATTTAATATTAACCAGATTTCTACATTAAACATGATTTCCGAGAACAATTTGATTTTTCTTTTTTTTTTTTTCCCTCCTCCTTCCATCCCCCCCCTCCCAGCTTCTTCTCTAAATGATCAAAACTGCATCCAACCGCAAGCGGCTCCTGGAACGAGCCCATGGCTGCCTGCAATTTAAATGTCAGCCTCAGCAATTGCAGAGGTACACTGGATCTCTCTTCCAACCCTTGCCACTCACTACTGCCCTGTCAATCCCAATCTGCCTCCCGTACCCACCACGTGTCAGTAAAGCTCATTTCGTCCGCCTCGCCTGGTTAGGTAGATTTGCTTCAGGGGTGTAGGAAGGTGTCCCACGGGGTTTTGGTGGGGTTGCCAGTTAATACATAGGCAGTACCAGCTGATGGAGTCACGATAACGTAGCAGCAATGAGACCCAGTTGTATTTTTTGGAGGCAAATGGCACATTGCATAACCTCCAGTGCAGCGCGAGGGGCGGAATGAGGAGAATGAACAACCGCACAAATATTTCATTTTCTGGACTGACTGGCTACTTGATTCTTCAACTGACCACTACTATTTTTATTTATTTGTTTATGGTCTAGGAGTCCTGTTCATGAGCAGTCAGGATGCCAGGCTGTTAATAAAGACAGCAAACAAAAAAGAGCTGTCCCTGTCTCAAAGAGCTTCGAACGGGAGTGCCATCCTGCACAACCCCCAGCTCCAATGAATGTGACTAACGTCGCCTTCCCCGCGGTGTTTGGGTGTCTGCATGCTCCCGGGGGGAGGTAGCCTTGCTGCTCCCTGCAAAGGTCACTGCCAGGAAGCCCTTCAGGCTGAGCCAAACACAACTCATTTCACCATCCCCTTCAGAAGGCAAGTCAGACCACACCACTGGTAGCAAGACGTGTTTACCAGGTCTGTAAAAGTGATGGGTCTAAATATAGCACCTGTTGAAATGGTCCTTAAAGAGGGGAAGGAAAAGGGATGGTGTGGCTGGGAAGAAAGGTGATGCAGAAGCTCCTCGGCATAAACCTTCTGACCTAATGAAGTTTTCCTCTGGAATCGTCTCATTGCTTTCCAGAGTCCTGCTCCTACTGAACAAAGCACTTCAAAGAGCCAAAGATTTCAAACCCATGAACATCTCAGCCATACAATCAGCTCGTGCATGTAAAGGCTATTTATGGAAGCAAAGGCCAAGAACAACGAGGAGAACGTGGCTACTGCAGGCTGGTGGTTTGTTTGGTGGCACCAGTTCCGCTGGGTAGCTGCTTCTCAAAACTCACCTACTGAAAAAAGACTTTTTACCACAAAAGGTCTTCAAAGGTCAGAAACCACAGAGTGGCCTTCTGCACTTTGCCTCTCTAATCTGCTGCTCTGCAGGCTGAGGAAGGTGGTGGTGGGGTGGGAAAGGAGAGGCAAGCTTTTCTCAGTGTGGGCAATGTCAGTCTCAAAGGTGAACTCCCACACTTGGTGTTAGGAGTATTTGAAAGGGGTTCAACACAAGATGTACAGCAAAGAGCATTTCCTGAGATGCTAAGGATAGAGAGAATCAGAGAATCAGAGAGTACCAGGTTGGAAGGGACCTCAAGGGTCATCTAGTCCAACCTTCTAAGGTAATCTATATATATGTGGTTTAAATGAGATGCACCAGCATCCTGCCAAGATGAGTCTTAAAACTGTCCAGTGTAGGGAAATCCACCACTTCCCTTGGGAGATAATTCCAATGTCTAATTGTTCTCATGGTGAATAATTTTCTTCTGGAGTCCAACCGGAATCTCCCCAGGAGCAGCTTGTCCCCATTACCCCTTGTCTTTTCCGTGTGACTCCTAGGAGTCCGCCTTCTTGGTAACCACCTTGTATGTACTGGTACGTGGTATTATTACCCCTAAGACCTTGAACAAAACCAGTTTTCTCAGCCTTTCTTCAGATGGCACGTCTTCAGGTCCTCTGATCATCCTCGTGGCCCTTCTCTGGACCCTTTCCAGCCTGTCCCCATCTTTTTTGTCCAGCAGGGACCAAAACTGAACGCAATAAAATAGTCTCCTCCGTGCTTCTTTGAAATGCAAGTGCTTTGTTCCTTGCCTGGTTTGAAACGGTCTTCTCTGTTCTCACATGGAAGAATCAAGAATATTGTTTGCCAGCCAGGACTGAAATGTAAACCAGGATCCCCAAAGAGCAGTGTGACAGTGTAACACTAATCCGTCCCACTTCTGCTGATGGGATGCACATGGAGAAGGAGGTTAACCACACTAGTGCCTCCCGTGGAGGGCAATCACTGTAATGTAAATTGTGACCTTCACACAATTGCTGGTTGGAAACATTTACATGGAGACTAAATCCCTCCCAGGTTGCATGATAGCACAGGCTTTGTTTTCTTAGGCTGTTGTTCCCCATTTGGCACACGGTACAAAGCCATCCAGGGGCTCTGAAATCCCTGAAGCACAAGCTCGGACTACCCGCGTGCTGCCAGCAGAATTGACAAGCATGCAAGAAAAAGGCTCCTTGGGCTGCCAAGTCATGTAGCTTTTGAATGAAGTAGCCTCCCCATGAAAGATCCTCACTTTCTTGGTCAGCGAAATCCTGATCTGCCATGAAATTCTCCCACCTACGTTGGTCTTTGCAAAAGGAGCCCACACTGAGGCTCTGGCCCAGGACAACTGTTGCTCCGTGCCAAATGAAATCCATCCTGTAGTTCTTCTGCAGCGTGTGGGACTGTAGGCACAGGCAGCTGGTAGAGGGCAGTGAGAAACCAGGGATGGAAAGATGTGCTGGGAAAGAGAGCCCGAGTGCAGGTAGTATTCGGTACCGCTCTTTGGTAGCCACTCTCTGCTGGCTTCTGGCCGCGGAACATTGTCAAGGACCTTTGAGGCAAGTGACTCCATCCCAAACCACTGATGCCAATGCAGTCATCAGTCCTACTAGGAATGTACAGTATATAGGAATAAACTTTAAAAAAAAAAAGAAAAAGGAAGAAGAGGGCCACTTGGAATGCTTGGATCCTAGTGATCGGAGTATTACTGGGTTTGAGACAGTTCAGGCATAGCAGCAGCTCAGATTCACCTGGGGTTTGGGTTTTACCAATGACAGGATGAATTTGCTTCCACCAACTACAATTCAAGGTTTATTCTGCGATTCTACTGAAATTCTGCATTCTAAGCCCAAATGATAACACGAGAGTGTTCCCTGCCCTCCCCTCTCTGATTTAGTCCCCAGATCTGAAGGCTGGGTGCCTGTTTTGATCCATCTATCCAGAGATCTGATGCCCTTTTGTAGATGAAAGAATGAAACCTGAAATTCCTAGAAGGAAATGAGAATTTTCGTGGGTCCAGGGGACTATCTGAGAATACCTTCCATATTTTGGGTCAGACAACAGACTGAAAAAGTGGCTGACACCCTTGTTTTTCTTTTCTGTGAACTGGATGCAGTTTCATAATCTCCACCCATTCGGGTCACAGCATCACAGAATGTCAAGGGTTGGAAGGGACCTCCAAAGATCATCTAGTTCTACCCCCCTGCCAGAGCAGGACCACCTGGAGCAGGTCAGGTTTTAGGTTTGTGGCTCTGGGTAACCATCTCTCCGTGCCAATTTCCCTTCGTTAGGTGTCAGGTAATGAGCTGTTCTGAGACAGTGTTTCCCAGCATGGGAACAGCAGGGTTAGAAATCACTGTCTAAAACTTAGGATAAATTTCTTTTTCCTTATCCTTGCCCTGGAGACAACATATTTTTTAATTCAGATAATTAGAGAAGGTTGATAGAACTGTCAAGTGTTGCAGCCTGGCTTGGAGGATACTGAACATGTATTGGGGAGTCTTGTCTGTATGATAAGAGCCTCTCTTCCTATTAAGCATTTCTTTAACAACCATAAACCTCATCAAAGAAGTGCTTCTTTTATTTTACCTGTCCCCGGACCCTCAAGATAAAATTAAAAATGCCAGGACATGAAAGATCACATTTGGCTCTATTTTACCTAGTTACCAACAAAAATAACTGCTCTCAGTTTCTCAGCTGCCATGAGTTGGCACCATTTCAACACCACCCTTTGCACCATGCCAGTCCACCAGATTACAAACTGGGGGCTACATATAATTTTAGCCAAAATACTCCGTGAAGTGTGTTACTGTCTTTCTGGAACCATTTATAGTTTCTGCAGTATCATTTACTACCATTTTCTCTAATTGTGTTTCCAAGAGAGCTGTAAATGTACACTCTTGCTGCAGGCACTGAGCGTAAAATAGGAAAGAAAGAAGGGAAGGAAGGTCAGACCAATAGATGAGTCACTCTGCAGCAAAAAATAGGCAAATCTCTGGGCAATTCCAGAGCTTTCACCATCGGTTGTATTTGGCAATGCAGAGCTTAGGCACCCTAATTTCTCGTGGAGCAAACCACTGCACGTCAACTCATGCAGAGTGACAATCTGTCTGTAGATTTGCTCCCACGTGCCGTGTTCCTTTGTGGTGTCTTCTTCATGTGCTTGGAGTCATGGAGATGGGTACAAAAGACAAGATAGAGAACCTGGTGTTTCCCACTGCTATGCTACAAGAACTCTGACAAAGTCCAGGGAGAAGATTAGTTAATATAATGTACTTAGTTATAATATAATTAACTAATATAATATAGTTAATATAATAAATGACCAAATCACCTCTCTTGTGACATTTTGTATTTTCTCATGCTGCTCTTGCCACTGATTTCAAGATGGGTCTCAAAATGCTGCACGACTTTGTGCCCACTCTCAACTCCTGTTCCATTGGCATCAATGGCTGTGCAAGGGAAGGGGTACCGGAGGGCCGACCTCGCGAACCTTGCTCAAAGCAACTTATTCTGTGGTTACTTAAATTTGGGGTTTAGTACACCTTTGTGAGCGTATAGTTTTTCACTGGATCACATGATCACAAAAGCCCAAGCGATCGGGCTTATGGTTGTAATTATCAGAAACACATTTATGTAATGCAACAGAGAAAAGTTTAATCTTATGGCTTTCAGTCTATGTATGACTCTAAATTCATCAAGAAAACACACTGGAAAAGGGGGGAAAAAGATACTCCCTCCTCCCTCTTCAAAATCTCTGGAGGAAAAGAAAAAGCAAATTTGTGAGGGAAACCTCAGCCCCAACACAACCTCCAAGCGATGGGAAATCCACGTCTACAAAATCTGTAGAGTCAGAGGGACTTGCAGTCGTATGTTGTGTTCCGATTACCTCGTGTGCTCAAAGCAAAAGCAGGTCCTCAATATGAAATTTAACCACGATGAACAAAATTAGCTTATTTTCAGCAGATTAGTTGGTTATCACCATTGGAAAGTGCTGAAATACTGATACCCCCAACACTCCTGTCCAGAACGGAGCTGCTGAATCTAATTTCTCAGCCTGGGATTGCTCATTTTGCAAGTGAAGCCCAACAGGAATTATCCAGACACATTTTATTTATCATTTTTATCTTTCCTAGGTATAACATGCTACTTTCTGGTCATGACTGAGAATAAATAAATAAAAAACAAGAAAAGAAGAAGAGAAAAAGAAAGAAAAAGAGAAAGAAAAAGAGAAAAAGAGGAAAAGGAAAAAGAGAAAAAGAAAAAGAAGAAAAAGGAAACAGAAAGAAGAAAAAGAGGAAAAAGAAAAAGAGAAAAAAGAAAGAAAAGACTTCCTAATTCTAGCATCACTCCAGTGTCAATAACCCAACCCCATCCCAACTGGTAATGAATGAAAGATACTGAAACTGCCAACAGCTGAATTGCTCTGGGCTGGGTCCTGCTGCCAGATGCTCAAAATTAAGCAGAGATTGCAGGAGATTAAATGGGCCAAGGTGGGCAAAGGCTGCATTCTTAAAAAGTCAGGCTCTGGCTTGACTTTGAGTGGTAAGGGGGAGAGTTTCTCTCTGGAGTGCCACAGTTCATGCCATGGCTGAAAAATAAGATGCTCTGTGTGTTAGTCTGTCTTCTCACTGTAAGTCTCTGATAAAGACCAGTTGCTCTCTGTCCAGATCAGAGGTGATAACATGGAAAAGATTTCTCAGGTTTGGTTCCTGTTGCTTTTCAGCCCAGGGTGTAATGGATGCTTTGTTATGTGGTCCTTCCAGCTTCCTTCCAGCTTCCTTCCAGCTTCCTTCCAGCTTCCTTCCAGCTTCCTTCCAGCCCTTCTATGAATTCTTCTCCACCTGAACAAAAATAACCCTTCGGTCATTTCAGAGTAACCTGTTTGGTGTGTGTGTGTTCAAATAGCTTTTGGGGTGGCTTTATCTCAGGAGCTGCTTAATGCTTCCCTTGTGAAGATTCCCACCCCTGATGTTTGGGGGGGATAAGTGACTTTATGCAAGTAAAGCTAAAGTTTCCCTACCTGATTTTGAGGATCCAATGGGGCAAAGATGATTTCTGAAATGATTTCTGAACCTGACTTTGTGGTAAAATGTTTTGAGGCTCTTGAGGGGAAAATTACTGCCTCGGTATAAGTATTGTTTTCATTGGAGTTGGCTGATTGTTGTTATTAATTGAGTAATTGGGGGGTGCCATCTGGAATAGCAGCGTAACGTTGTGACAGAATTATATGCTGTGTGACACCTAATCTTTCCCACTATGGGAAGATGTAATATTTATGGGGTTTGGTTCCTTCTCTCTTATACTTTCCAAAGTTTTCTATCTGTGCCTGGTCTAAGGAAAGAAAAAAAAAAGGAGTTTCTCTTTTTGTTGAAAACAGCCTTGGATGGTAAGGGATAATTCTGTCACTGCTTGTTGCAGGAGGGGGGTGTTACTGTCGGGGAGCTCAGGGTTATTGCCTTTATTTCACACTACAGAGGAAATATGAATTTTAAAGAGATTTCCCTGGGAGCTCACCCATAGGCAGTGCTGCCGACTGTACACGAAGTGGTACTTTGGTGCCATTCTGACGAGCCTGCCTGTGCCATCTTGCGTCAATAAATCCTTGGGGTTTTTTTTCTTTACAGTTTTATTGCATTTTTCTCATCGTGCAGAGCGTAACTGCTGTTGCTCGCAAAAGCAGATGGGTGACAGACTGCTCTAGGTGACCTTACAAAAGGCATCGCTGACGCTTCCGAAGTTTTGTGTAGTTTGCTAAAACATTTAACTACCTTGGACAAAGCCAAAGCTCTTGCAGTCCTCCAGCTGTTTCTCTCCTGGCTTCATACAGTCAATCCCACCTACCACCTAGTTCAGCAAAGGCTCGCTTCCTGAGCCCATCTCTCAAGCTGTTTTCTGGTGGAGAGCTGCAGTACAGTGAATTTCAGGGATGCAGATTACAACTTGTTCTTGCTTCTTTTGTTTGCTTGGAGTGTACTTTTCTCTATTGCTATGTGATTCATCTGGTATTCTACAGCATATCTCACCAGTTGCCACCACATAAGAAGGCAGAAATAATTTCTTGTGAAAGTAGAATAACCGAAATTATTCTTATATTTTTATTTGCCAATAAAACAATAATTTATTAGCCAGTCAAGAGCAATAACCCTTAAGTGTGCCACTTCAGAATAGCCTATTAAGGTTTTCTTTTCATACTAAATTTGTCTGGACTTAGGTTATTCAATTTTAAGAAAATATCAGACCTGGCTTTTCGAAAGAATGTAGGTGTCTAACCCCAAGTTATTTCACTAGAAATTGGAACGTCCAGTCCCTTTGAGGACCTGGGCCTCAGCCCAAATTCTGCTGCGAGCACATGCAGCTGCCTTGCTCTCGGTGAGGTCTGATCAGGGCCATGGATGGAGCTGATGATTCTATTTATAAATGCCTGAAGGATTAGGGTGGTTTGGGTTCTAACGTGTCCAGATTTGTCCAAGGCTGTGACATTCCCTCTGTAAGGAAGCGTGTTTGTGAGGCGAGTTGGGTGATGGGGAGGCAGGAGAGAGGGCAAAGGGTTTGGGTGAGTTGTTTGTTCATGTGGTCTGGTGAAACCTCTGGTAGGAGCTGACAGCTGTGCAAGGGCAATTAGTAAGGAATCTCCAACATATTTTATTCTCCAGTTAAAATATCCCATTTTTTTGTGCGTGTGTGGTTAGCATAGGGGTTCAGCCTTTAGAGCAGTGACTGTGTAGGAGTAACCTAGGTGAGAACACAGATAGGTGCCATTAATTAAATGAGATGTCTCCTGGTGATGCATCTCAAGACAAAAAGATTTCCCCATTTCAGGTCTATTAGTATACATCTATTGATACTTCAGGTCTATTTATACATCTATTGATACTTCAGGTCTATTAACCCAAGGAGTCACGTGGAAAGGCTGTGGCTGATCAAACCCCAGGGAATCTGAGCAAACTTTATGCTTCATCTGCTGAGTAAGGGTAACCAGCTACCCTGGGACCCAGGAGGATCAGGAACTGCAGCTTTTGGTCAGGAAAAAGCTTGTGGGGCAGAATCTGAGTAGGAACATGGCTCTTGGATCCAGAGAGCGAGGAGATGCGAGCTGTGCTATGGAGGTGTAAGGACTTGTTTGTCCAGCCATGGGAATTATTCCAAGTGCTCCCATTTAACTCTTTCTCTCAAGCTGGTGCTGGCCACATTGTTTGAATTCAAGAGATTGTGGGAGTGTTTGCTTTCTGTTTCAGCTGAGCAATTGAACATAGGCCAGAAGGGATTTTTTGTCTGTCTTTTTGCTTTCTGTCTTTCTTGGTTGCCCTAAAAGTAAGAAAACAGTGAAAATAGTAAAATAAATAAGAAGAAATGATCTGCTGAGGTGGAGTTCTTCCTTTCTCCATCACAGAAATTTTTTAGCAAAACACCCTGAAAATGTTTGACATCCATTTGTGGAATCTCTATAATTAGAATTAATAAAAGGACATGTCGAGTACACCTACCTTGCAAACCACAGATGCCTTTTTTTCCTCCCCTTCTCAATAGCTTTAACTTGTTCTTCTGATTGGCATCTGCAGAGAGATTATAATTAGCTTATGATATGCATTTGGTGTGCATAATGCCTGGGTTTTTCTATAGGTATGCATATATTCCACACAATTCCTAGGAGGATTCCTTTAACTAAACAGCTCGAGGTATCCAGGAGGGCAAAACACGTTAAAATAAAAATATCTCCGTGAATTGAGTTGGAGGTCTCCAGCACCTTCCCAGTGGATCCTTGCCCACATCAGCAAAAGGCTGTCTGCAGTAACTGGTGCTAATTAGCAACCCTGTTGGCAACCTCAAATGAACGACCCGGAGCTGAATGGGCTACAGAGACAGCTGGCATTCAAAGTGCTCCCTGCAGGTCTGGGTTGAGGAGTGGGCAGCATGGAAGCAGCTTTCCTTGCTTGGTGGAATGTTCTCTCCTCCCATGTTTGGAGAGAACCTGTCCCTTCTGAAGCTCAAAGTCTCATTCATGGTTGTGCTAATTTACACTCTTTTTTTTTTTTTTTTTTTCCCCTACAGTTCTCTCTAGAAACAGATCATTGCTCAGAAGTTTTCTTGCACGCTCTTTATGGTGAAGAGGTTTGGTGAAGAGGTTTGCTGAGGTCTGTGCTGGTGGTTCTCCTTGTTAAATTGAAACTTCAGGAAGAAACGGGAGGGGGGAGAACCTGCAATTCTTGTCTTTTTGGGTTTCTTACTACTTTGTGGCTGTGTCTGAAGATTTTACTTTCCTGGAAACTAATGGCTGTGACTTGCCATTATTTTCTGTCTTACGACCTTCAGAAGGTTAAAAGGACAGCCTGCATTTGCTGAAGCCCGTTTTCTGTGAAACACACCTTCCTTCTCCAGCTGGATAGGGAAAGAGGGGAACAGAGAGTGAGTGAATCCCAACCGAGAACTAGGGTGGTATTGCCAGCTCGGCTGTTTCCAGACAGATGGAGGTGGGGAAACTGGACGTGGGTTCCACCACGTGCATGGGTAATGGGAGTGTAGCAACACTGACCTTGCACCTCCCATCCCAAACCACGCCGTGAACCTCTCACAGAGCTGTGTGCTATTGCTGATGTGTGTGAACCACTTCACCCGCTGCTGAAACGTGGCTGGGGGAGGCTGGTTGGTGACGGCCACCATGGCAGGTTGGCACGTGGAGCCCTGTGAGTCAGTGAGATGGATGGAGTTGGGAAGGGTTAGCATAGGAGGTAGCGTCTTTGATAAAGTCATTGCAAAAGGGACTGGAAAAATGAAAGAGGTTTTGGGTCTGTCAGCCCTTGTTCAGGTTGGTTTAGTGGCTGGGTGCTGTGATTGTTTATCCATAGGTACAAAGCTCCTGGCTGGTGGGAACCTGCAGTAAGTGCTCCCTGTTACTCAAGCAGATCAGATCTTTCACGGGAGGTTTTCCTCATCTCAGGTGAGCAGATCTGTCACACTCTGGGATATTTATGGTGTTCAAATTAAACAGGTTTTATGTACTTAATCCCAATCCCATTGAAATTGAAGAGCTTTATTCAGTGATATCCACCTGCTTTGCAACAGCTCCTCAGATTCAAAGGGTAAGGTGTGTATTGACTCTCCCATCAAAATGTCATGTCTGAAATGCTTCGTAAAAGCTTTTTATTCAGACAGCCTAAAAGAAACATAAGAGGAAAAGCTACTGTCAAAAGCAGCTCGGAGCAGTCCTCCTGTGGTGAATAAAGGAGATAACTACAAGGAGAGAAAAGGAAATGTAACTAAATAGGTGAAAAAAAATAAAATCACCCCCAATTTAAATATTACAGTCGATAGGAACTTCACAGGATTCTTGAGCTTCGTTCTCCCCAGCACCATTTTCCCTTTGTGTCAGCACAGGAGGCTGCCCTACCAATTTTCATACGAGAAAAACCATTATTCTAACCTAAGCTTCACCTAAAGAATAGCCCGGTTCTGATTTAGTGATTCCTGGGGGAAGGATGGGGAAGCAACACGGAGATACCCATCCTTTTTGAGCGTTCCTGGGCAGGCAGGGAACGTTCTTCTTGCTCGCTCGGAACAGCCAACTGGAATTCTCACCACTTCCGAACCCAGGGATTCCTCCAGACTTTTTTTGAAACCTGACAAGCAACTGCCTTCGGTACCCGGAGCACAGGTTTGCAACCCCAACGTGTGATAAATTAGACCTTTCACGCGAAGTTTTTTCTGGCAGGAGTACTAGAACAACCCTCTGAATAGCTACTACTGCTGAATTTTAAAATCTCGCTGGCTCTTTGCTCAGCCAAAACTTAAAAGTTACAGTCAACTGGAGCTTGGCAAAGTGTAATGTTCTGTAACCTTATCTTTTTATAACAATTATGTTTATTAGTATTATACAGTGCATTATAGGGCCTTTCTCCAGAGCCAAGGTGCTGCATCTGTGGCAGCAGCATGTGCAGTTTAGGTGATGAGAACAGAGCTTTCCAACAGCTGTAAAACCAGTCCCAGGGGGGGTGGTCCAGGGATTGGAGACCCTGCAGCTCAGGAGAGTGTGGCTGCTCTCCCCACTCTGCTGCTGGGCAAATTCAGCCTGCCTCTGGACCCGGTAAAGATAATCAGACACTATTAAAGGATCTCGGAGGGGAGCCCAGATTGGTGGCTTAGTCTCATTTTCTTTTTTTTTTTTATTAAAGAAAACAAAGTTTATCATCTGCTTAACCTCTTGGGTCATCCTGGGTCTATGCTTTTTTCCCCCCACCCTAATCCAGCTTGGTTCGGTGGCTGAATTTGGCCTGATGTGTAGAATAGAAACTTAAACGTGCTTTAAACCGAGCCCTGCAAACAGTTTTCCACTCGTTCTACCAGCAGATGCTGAGGTCAAGCCTCTGGCTTTCCACTAAAATTTCTAATAAGACCAGCTATCTAAAGGTGCTTGCAATGATTTAAGAGTTAATAGCCCTGTTATCAGCTGTTCCAGGAATAAAGCAGGGATCAGACTTTGGATCCTGGCAGTAGGAGCTACCAAGCCTCCTGTACCCTCACTCAAGGCTCTGTAAAGGTCTGTTTGCCCAACCAGTTGATGGAAGACCTGCAAAGCCAACTAAAAGGGGAGGTGTTTCTCTAGGATCTTGGAATTTAACACCTGAAAACACCTTTAACCTGCTAATTGAGGATAAGTTTGTAGGTACTCCATAGGAGGAAGAAGAGACTCAGCCCACAGTCTGCTGTGACACAAAGTCTGTAGGAAAGAGCCTGGAGTGGCTCTGGTGTCAGGAAGAGGGATTGTTTCAGTCTGGGTCTGTACTAGGTTTGGGAAAGCAAGCTCGGGTTGCTTTTGCTGGGTGGCTGCTGGCTTTCTGGTTTGGCACCTAAGTTTTCTTTAAATGATAATTATTATTTTCAGTTCTGGGTTTGGACACGACAAACCTTCCTCTCTCTGGCCTTCACCTCTGTTTCTTGCAGCTAGTTTTGCATCAAGCCACCAATTTTGACTTAAAGTCTTTCCAAATCCAAGTGTCAGCTTAAATAATGGGACTCGGTGAGTTATTATCTTCCTTATTACTATTGTCACATTTTCTTCCCTCTGAGAGCACAAGGGCGTATATCTTCATGGGAGGAATGTGGCAGCCCTTAGCTTTTCTGGACACTCTTGATGTGCAAGTGCATCAAGGTATTAGTATCTCCTGAGCTGCTGAAGGCAAGAAAAAGCTGATCCTTTGGCTTGCCAAGTGAGTTACTTCAGTTTCTTCTTCTTAGAAACCCATACGTCATCACTTCAATGATATTATTTATGAGGGTTTTTTCCCCCTTTTTTTTTTATTTTCAAGCATAGAAAAAAAAAGTCTTGCCATGTTTTAGGAACAAAATGAGTATTTTACACACATACCAATAGCTCTCTGGAAAGCACTTAAATTTACAAGCTGTTCGTAAATTTACTGACAGTTGGCAACACTGCATCCAACACACAGGAACCCTTTTGGAAAATAGATCTATTGTAAATAATATATATTGCAGCTTAATCTGAGCGTGCTTTAGCTCAAAGTACTTTTAACAAATGTGTTACCTAATATATTTTTTAAAAAGCTGTTTGACCTGGAAGGAGGATTTCAGTATCTGAAAAGATGTGTTTAAAAATATATATATATGTATTGAAGCCATCTCCTCTGAATGTTCCTCAACAGAACTCTAGAAGATACCTTTCTTTGGTGTTAGAGTGGTTTGAATATTCTATATCTTCTGATGCAGGAACATGTAACCCAAATGTATAATCTAGTGCTAGTATCCTGGACAGATGGAGAATCTTGCTCTTGTAAGGTCACTGGTAGTTATTTGCATTTCGACCCAGAGCTGGTTTATATAAAGCGAAATAGTTTATGCATATGTGACTAGTTAGCTGTGTGGATTAATAGGGGCAGCTCACGTTTGAGGCAGTTTAGGTTTATGCACGTGCTGAGGTGACATTTTATCACGATAGTCCACGTTTATTTCTATTTATTTCTATTATCTGGTGAAGGGTTGTTAATCTGGTACAGAAAACCCCCTTGCTGTGATCCTATAGCCTATGTTTTTGGGACTACTGATAATTAGTAGCTGAAAAACAAGGCTAAAAATCACCTAGATGTTGAGGTTTTGTAGCAGAAGGGTCTGGTTTGAGGAAGGGGGATGGGGTCTTTCCAAAGCCATCCACCTGTCTGGGAATCACAGGATGCTTTCCAAGAAGTGCAGTGAAAGTGCTCCTGCCATCACTGCCTCAGTCTTGCCTCTAACAATTCCCTGTCAAGCTCTAAATGCAGAGTGATTAATTGTAGCATCTTTTAATCAGCAGGCACATCTGTGTGCTTGTTGCTCTGGAAATAGTGTCTTGTTCATTTTGAAGGGGGGTTTGAGGGGGGAATGGCTTTTCAGTCGTAATCCTAATCAGAACACAGGTAGCAGAATAAAGCAACAACGTAAATGGTTGCTAAAGTCACAGGGAAAAAGACTTAAGATCTTTAACAGCAACAAATGACCATATTGCACCGTGGACCAGGCACTTGAGCAGCTGGTTACAGCAGCAGCTTTAATCCTGCTTCACTTAGGTGGTCAGAGGCTGCAGGCTTTGGGGCCAGCTCAGCCTCCATTCCCAGCTCCCATGCCTCTGCCCAAACTGGTCTCGTTAGCTCTCTTGCTGGAAAAGTGCAACCTCCCCATCCCTGGAGCAGAGTCGGGGAGAGACGGATGCTCTGCAAGAAAAGCACAGCCCTGTGCAGCAAAGCAAAGGGCTAGGAAACATTATATTGCTTTTGTCTGGCCGTAATGAAAATAAATGAGGGCTTCAATTTAAAGTAGTTACTAAAAATTTGTTCTTTCCTCTCCCCTAATTCCAAAACTGACTTGCAGCTAATTAGACTGAGCCCAGCGCGCTCTTGCTGCGCCGTGCTAGTGTAAACAGCAGCCATCTGAGTTTCATTACAATAAGGAAATAAAATAAACACAGGGCCAGAAAACAGTAGTTTGGGCATGGCTCATTACAGCACAATGCAGTTAAATAATTTATTTTTTTTTTGTAGAGGCAGCAGGACTGGACAAGGTATGAAGGGGACTCTCTTCATGGGTTTTTTTTTCCTAGCCTCAGTTTTTCCTCCCCAGTGCATCCCAGGGAAAAGCAAAGCCTCTGCTGCTTGGCTCGTGGCTTAAAAACACCCTTGAGGGCTGTGAATGGTGTTTCACTGCCCAGCCTTCTTTATCCCCCTGTCCCCAGGGATGTCCAGACAGAAGCTCGGGGGGAACAAGCAACAAATATGAGGGAAGCCTCAGTACTGTGTCCTCTGCAAGATCCCTCCCGCAAGCATTTCCCTTGCAGAGGGGATGGAAAATCCTCTCTGCTCCTGGGTGCCTATTGATGGAGAGCTGGACTGGAAAGCCCCAGGCTAATTTTGTCCAAGGCACTATCCTCCTTTGCACACATGATCTGTAAAATATTCTTGCTGGATTCTGAGTAGTGTTTCCAGAGCTCAGCCTGAGCTCATCTGTGCTCAAGCTGTATCGATCTGGCTTTTCCTGGATTAGCCCATCGGTAAACGCAGACCGGCCAGAGACCGCTAGACCATGGGTTTTCCAAGGCAAAAGTGCTGCTGGGTGAATGAAGTCTTCTCCTTATCTGGCATCACAGCTGGATTTGCTGCTGGCTCTCAGCTCTTGCCTGTCTGCAGGTGCTCCGGCTCCCGTGGACTTCTGGTTATCGCAGACGCAGTTCTGTAACTCATTAGAAACGTTCACTGCCAAGAAACATTCTGCTTAAAGATACTCACGGCAAAAAAAAATAGCTAACTAATAACTTTAGCATGGGGGAAAGACACGCCATAGGAGAGGCAGCCTGGGATGGAAGGATGAGCCAACAAGGGAAGGGCGCAGGAGCGGCTGGGGTTGGCTTCCCGAAAGGTGCGGGGTGGGAGCAGTTCCCTTGGCTGAGCCCAAATCACACAGGCTCAAAGTGCTGAAAACTCACACCCGTGGGCTCTTCCAGTACGTGGACACGTGTAAAACACCAGCAGTTCTGTTTGTTCAGCACTTCAAATAAATAGACAGAAGGGAAAGCATTTGACACTTTTTTCCCCTCCTTTTTCAATCCACTCCTATGGTATCAATTCACCTCAGGACCCTGATCCATCAAAACCCTATTCAGAAAAAAAAGGTATTCCTGGTATTTTCAAATCTTCCATGAAGTTTTTTTTTCTTTAGAATTCTATTTTCAATGAAGCTTTTTTTTTTCCCCCCTAGATTTTATGTATACTGCCAGAAACTCGACTACCTTGAACATGAAATGTTAGAGAGGATTTAGCTGTGTAAAATGAGATTAAATATTTTACTGCTTGGGGAATATAATTAGAATACACGCTATCCCTTGAGTCATAAATTCCAACCCCTGTTAGGGTAACCTGTGCTTTTTATTTGTCAGAAATACAAACCATTTGAACGCTGTTTACAATGACTTGAGTGTTTTCTAAACACGTTTTAAAACAAAATTCAGCCTCTGATCCTCTTGAGGACCTAGTTCTGTTTCCCACTGACTCCAAAGGGTGCTTTTGTGTCCTGTGGGATTCAGACCTTAAGGTGATGCTGTGCTTTTAAATAGTCATTAATAAGAGAAGTGACAATCTGGGTGGCTGTGCAGTAAACACAGGAAGAAAAAGAAAGACTTGACTGAAAACGCCTGGAAGTCCAGAGATGTTATGAGACCGCCTTAAAAAAAGAACACTTCATAGCAGAAAAATCTTAATAAAATAATAAAATAAAAAGTAAGCTTCTCAGGGTAAGGGGATAGGTTATTTGAAGCGGCATAAAAACCCATCAGCTTGTGGGGACATCTCAGCAACCGGGGAGGCTGAAAAGCCATTGAGTAAAGAGCATTTGAGAGCAGCAACGTGGAGAGGAGTGGAACAAAGCCCAGCGTAGCGTTGAAAGGTGTGGTGGAATCAGCATCCAGATCAAGCTGTGGCAGCAGTCACTGGGCCATCAATGAAACAAGGTGGCTTTTTTTTTTTTTCTTTCTTTTTTTTTACTTTTTTCTTCTCTTCTGTGGAGGTTTATAAATGATGAGGGTGTTTTTAAACAAATGTCTGAGTATTATAATTCTGAACGTTGCCCTCCTTGTGTGAGCAGGCCCCAGGTCGTGGCTGTAAAGCTTTTCCTTTTTTTTTTTTGAAGAGTGTCTTGCACAGAAAGAAGAAAAAAAAGAAATAAAAAA
Source organism: Todiramphus chloris collaris (assembly GCA_025345505.1). Classification (NCBI taxonomy): domain Eukaryota; kingdom Metazoa; phylum Chordata; class Aves; order Coraciiformes; family Alcedinidae; genus Todiramphus; species Todiramphus chloris. Next base: position 1,895,156 of record JANVCC010000127.1, on the reverse strand, counting down.
AAACCCAGCAGTGATGTTTGGGAAGGCTGTGTGTTTGGGGGAATATTTTAAAGCCGGATTGGAAAATGAAGTTGGATTAGAAAATTAAATTAATAATGCCTCTATTTTTCTCCCATCTAGTTAAAGCTAAAATCTCTCCTCCATGACCACCCAGCACATGGGATGCCTTCAGTTTAAATGTTCAATAGTAGCAGAAGAAAGGGATCAAAGCCCTGAACTGAAAAGGATGTGCACCAGTTTCCCATTGCTCTGGAGTGTCCTGCTCAGGCAGAAGCTCCCCCTGCACAGTGATAAAGTCAATCAGAGCCCTGGCTCTCCAGTGTTCTGATGCTTTTCTTCTTCCCCAAACTTTAGGAATACCCCAGACTTGCAGGATGCTGTTCCCAGTTGATGTCTGGGAGACCTGTGCTGGACAGGAGCCTGACACCCCAGGGGAAGCAGCGCTAAGCTTTTCCCAGCCACGGCTCCATCCAACACCACCGTGTCCACGCAGAAGGCTCACAGGTTGCTGCAGGGAATTTCAAGCCCCACCAGTGTGAAAATTGCCCTTTCCCCAGCAGTTTGCTTTCTGTGAGGGATGCCTTTGGTTCCCAGTGCAGCACCAGCCCGTGCCCCCCGGCTGCAGCCGTTCACCCAGCACTCTGCGACTGGTGCTGGCACGGAGAGCTGGCCCTGGCTCAGGGTGCCGTGTGGAGGGGCCAGTTGGCAGCTGATGTGCACCAGGAAGGTGAGAGCCAACTCTCCCTCTGATTCTCCCCTGCCTGAATCCAGTCATGCTGTGCCATGGCCCCTGTGGTGGGGGGCCCTCCAGTTAGGCACCAGGGGCTGGCATGGGAGCAGTGGGTGGGAGGATGCTGTGGGGTGGCAGGGCAGTGTCTCCCAGCAGTGCTTCTCTCCAGTTTGAGCCTCATCCTCCTAAAGCAAGGAGGAGATCAAATTGGGAACCCTCCGTCAGGGAATGGGCTGGAGAAGCCCTTCCTGGCAGGACAGGGTTGTGAAATAGTTAATAGCTGTTGTTGTGAGCTGCTGTTTTATTTTCCTGTGCGTTGTATTAATAAGGAGCACCTTGAACCAACAGCTCCAATTTATCCTCATCTTTTTCACCCCATTTTCCAAAAAAGAAAAAAAAAAAAAAACCCCAACCCTAAAGCGCTTTTACCACTGTTTGCTTTTCCAGGTTCTTTAATTTGGGTAATTGCTTAGTCAATTCTCAAAAATATATTTTCTGTCTTAAAAAAACAGCAGCAAATGACAGATCACCTTCCTTTCCATCCCCTCTTTGGCATGTGGGTCCCAGATTGTGCATTCTCTCCCCGGCGCCACACCAGCCTCCCCTACTTAATTAATTTCCCTTCGTTTGCGCAGCCCAGCACTTAAAGAGCCAGTGTCCCATTTTGATAGTTTGGCTTTGGCGAGATGTCAAAAGTGTCACTTCTTAAATCTTTCTTTTTTTTTTTTTTTAATTTTTTTTAAAGTTCCCTGTGTGCTCTATGGCAAAGAGTTGGCATTTTTAAATTCCCACCGCTCCTACTCTTTCTCCCCCCTTCCCTGTCTCCCTATTCTCTCCAGCACTCGAGATCCAGCTCAGGCTATTTGGAAGGAGAAGGATGCAAGGGATGTTTCTTGGCCGTGCCTGTGGAAGGGCACCATGGTTTGATCCAAACATACTCCCAAGTGCTTGAACGTCCAGGAGCCACGGAAGCCACTGGAGCTGTCTCTTCGTGTGACAGTGCAGCTGGTCAAAGGCTCTTTTCCTTTTATGTCAGCACGGTCATAGCAGGATGTTCATGACAATCACCAGTGACAGCAAAGGCTTTGATCCAAACATCCCAAAGAACAAGGGTGTTTGACTCTTGGAGCAAACCTCCTGCTTGGATTGGCCATTGTGTTCGGGTTTAAAACTCGTTATTTTGGTTCTGGGTGAAGGTAATGTTCTTCTAGCTCCTACCTTTCCTTTTGGATTCGGGATTAAGACATTTCCTCCTCTTTGGTCCATTTCAATCCATGCAACTGAAAGGGAAGAACTTGTTTTCGAACAGAAGGACTTGTTTTCAAATGAGTGGTTTTTAAATCGAATTTCTTGTATGTTTTCACTTATCTAGTTTTCTTTATCAGAAGCTCATTGGTTGCCCTGGGTCTGCGTCAATCAAAGGCAGGGTTGCTACTGTGACACAGCATCCCACAAAAGCCTGTTTCCCAGTTGCCAACCACTTCACGTTCAGCACTAAATCCTTCTCATCTTTTTGGTCTTCCTGGTGAATCTCGCAGCCTATGCTGGGGTGGGGTTGTGTATTTAAGAGCTAAACATGGAACTGGATTTACTAAACCAGTAAATACCACCAGGAGCTAAGATGGACTGAAAGCTTTTCCATGTGTCCTGCAAACCTTGGTAAAATGGGCATTACAATGGCTGCAGGTTACATTTAGCACATCCTACAAAGCTTTGTGTAAAGGCTTCCGCCAGCCTTGGACTTTAAATTCATCTAGTACTCTGCTTGCTTTGCTGTGATTGGGTGCAAAAGTGCCAAAGTATATTGGGTTTTGCTGCTCCTGTGCTTTTTCTGCCTGGAGGTAGCCTGGTCTCATGTAGTATGAGTTTTCAGACCTCTGAGGGATTTTGCCATTTGGGTAAGCATCTGGAGTGAACTGAAACTCTTTGTGGCTTGAGGAGGACTCTTTAAGAAGAAGCTGATGTTGCTTTTGTCAGGCTCAATAAAGAGAACTTGCTGAGGTCAAAAAATGGTGCATAGAGCCTCCAGAAGCCAGAGATATTTTCCAGCACCACATCCAGCTGTCCTAAGCTTCTAGGAAGCCCAGGGATGAAGGCTTCCCTGGACAAATGGATGTTACATCTCCACTTAATGGGCTCTTGGAGTCCCATGGAGACCAGGGGCAAGCGTCTGCAAACTCCCACCTCCCATTTTCAGCAGAACAGACTGTCCACTTAAAGCCAAAGTTGGCAGGGGTCAAGCCTGGTGCCCAAGGCTCACACTAAATTCAATCAAGCAAAATAGTCTCTAGTCAGAACTTATCTCCTCCCGAAATAAAACATACAGTAGAAGAAGAAACAAATTGCTTGACACCTCATTAGCAATTGTAAGCAGACTCCATTTTCACTCCAGGGTCTCATTGGAGTGATTTGTGAGGCAGCTTTTCCCTACCTCTGCCTAGCCCCTTAATGGCCCGCATTTTGAAGGAGTTGGAGGCAACACAAGAACAACAGTGATTATTTGTGTTCTTCTGGGACACCCGTCCTGCTGTCTGCTGCCGGAGTGCCCCTCTACCTGGTGTTGTTTCTGGAACCCGAAGCCAGTTTCACGTTGCTTCTGTGCGTGTGTGTGTGGCTGATTGTCAAGAGGACACAGCCTGGAACAAGATAACCAGAGCTTGTGTGTCCTCTCGGAGCTCAGCTGCTGATTCCAGTTAACCAGCTGCCTGGATGCTTGCTGAAGGAGATGTAGGACTAAGCACCAATGTGTGGGTGTTGGGTGAATGCTGTTGCTTCAGGCCTTGAGAAACGTCGTTGGCTGGCTGTGTTCTCATGCTACAGAAAAGCACAGCCTGAAAAAGATGAAAGAAAAGGGATAAACCCCCCTCCTATAATGATCAATTTCTTCCTTCTTAATTAAATGTCCCAACCTCACCGCAGTTTGATCCCACTGCACTTCCTCCATAGTTCTGCCCTCTCATCTTGGCTTGAAAAGCATTTTAATTTCAATTTCAAGACATTTTTGTTCTTTTTTCTTCTTTTTTTCTTTCTTTCTTTCTTCCAATTCCACCCACCCACCACAGCAGGACGTGTCTCTCAGGAAACCGGTTCCATGCTCAGTAATCATTTTTGAAATGTAAGCACATCAAAAAGGACTCTGACAAACACAGTAAGAGTTTTGAGGGAGCCATTTGTTGTTGTGTTGGGATTTTTTTTGTTGTTGTTGTTTTTGCTCTGCATGCCCCTTTCTCAAATCCACGCACACAAGCAGAGAACTTCTCTTGGGCAGCAGCAGAAATGAGCCAAAGGGCTGTGATTTGGAAGTCCAGCCCAAGGAGACGCTCCTGCTGTCGGGCAGCAGCCGAGGAGAGAGGTCGCAGTTGTTTCTGAGATTTAACATTTTCTTCAATTGCCAGGTAGCTGTCCCGCCAGGGAAAAGAAATACGTTGCTGTGTACTTTTGTCTTGATTTGTCTTAGAAGTGGAGTGGATTAAACCAGGACTGAGAGGGGGAAAAGAAAATAAATCTCATTTGTCTTGTAGTCTTGTCGTCTTCTAGTCATCTTCTTTCACTGAAGACTCATTTGAAGATCTGCTGTACCATCCTTCAAAAAAATACTAAATTCCTCTAGTTCCTACATCAGAAAATAAAAGTGTTTTTCTTATCAGAGTAGATACTGATGGCCTGCCTGTTAAACAACACTTTAATCCTTCAGACAGAAATGTTATCTTGAAATCAGCGTTGGTCATCGTTTCAATGGAGCCATCCACTTACAATGCTCAAACTATGCTCTCACTGCTCTTCAGCGACTTCTTTAGTTGTTTAAAGGTTTATTTTCCAGCAGAGCAATCCAAGATTCTTCCCTGAGAATTCAATTTTTCTTTTTTTTTTTTTTTTTCATTTCATTATGCTGGCTTTAATTCTTCCTCTCATCACAATATTCAAATGTTAGTCAGTTTAACCTTTCAAATACGAATCCGTTTTCACTGTTAAAAAAAAAAAGACCTAGAAAAACCAGATAAACACCTATCTGAATTCCTTTTCCCTCATTCCTTTCATGTACCAATATTTCATCTTGGCTGACTTGAGCCATTTAACACAGACAGGCTGAGCTGCTCTCTGGAGATCCCTCGCTCTCCCCAGTGACTATGGAAGGACCACAGTGAACTGGTTTAGACTAGACTCCTGCCAAAAATAAGCTAAAAATAAGATTGAGCCTGTCTTACCTGTGCAAGGAAGGCTGAAACTAAAATGATACCTAAGGAAATTCTGTTTCGGGGGGGGGAGGGGGGGAACCCTGTTGCTATCTATTTTCTTTCACATTTGGTTTTTTTAATGGCCCAGGAAAATGCAATTGGTTCTGATAAAGGGGGTATTGTATGAGGAGGAGGCTGAGAGAGGGCAGGTTCCAGTGGAACGAGCAGCTCCTCGAAGGCTGGTACAGTAGCAAACCCAGCAGTGCCATGAATATATTATCCAGGGATCTAAGGCAAATGCATCTTGTATTGGATACACACCGCTGAATGTAAATCCATAGTGCTGAAACACTGTATATTTATTATGCAAGGCAAAGCTGAAGACAGTTTCTGTTTGATGGCCTCCTGGTGATGAATGGATTGTTTCATTCAAGTAAATGAACTGTCAGAAACAATGGCTACACAGTGCAATTTCTCTCCCCGTCCCCAAAGGGCAGGAAAGCTCTGCAGCCAAAATAAAGTTCGAGTTTTTTGTTAAGTCTAGGGAGATGGCAGGCTTGGGTAGGAAATTCAGGGGAATGGATATGGGTAGTTTGACCTTAAAAAAACCCTCACGTTTCTTAGCTAAAAGTGTCCACGTTGTGAGCAGATTTGTTTCAGACTGTGGTGAGATAAAGGTAAGTGTCCGTCTAGGCAAGGTACGAGAAGTCCTCGCTCCAGTTAGGGTCAGAAGTAGGTGTTTGTGAGGGTCCCACTGCCACCAGGGATAAAACAATGAGGTAAACTTGATCCTTGGCTTGTCCCTGTCTCCTCCTGCACAGCAGGAGCTTTGGACCCACGAGCAGGCCAGCAGAAAGAAGTCTCCTTGCTTGTCTGGCAGAAATAGGCAGCGGTCCCCCAGGATTTTGATCATAACCCGTGTTTGAAACTGTGGAAGGGTGAATTCCTCTGCAATCAGAAGAGGGAGCAGCTAAGCCATGTGAGCTACTGTCCCGGACAGGGGAATGGTCATTTAGAAGTCTGTGAGCGGGCACCCAAGCTTTGGAAGAGACAAACCAGCTGTCCAGCTACGTGGTCTATCCAGCAGTTCATTTCTGAGGGGTAGGTGAGATGGAGACCAGAGTTCCTATCCATCCCCTGCTCAGCCTTCAGACCACTCTTCTGAGGTGCCTTCACCGAGTGCCTGAGCCTACAGGGCTTCACTGCACGAGTCCCTGTGGCTCTTCACCAGAACTACCCTTAACTTTCTTCCTTCGCAGCTCTGCACTTACTGGTGGTTTCATGCCCAGACATTCGAAACACTGCTCAGATGTGAATTCCTTTACATTTCAGATGCTCTTTCTTTTTTTGACCGAGTTCTTCCTGGATCCCAGGGGCCATCTCAGATGGCTTTCTGTAGAGCTAGGGAACCCTGCGCTGCCCAGGCTCTCGGCAGGGCTCTCCTCAGTGTCTCTGCCACCAGACACCGAGGACTGGTGAGGACACACCAGTGATGAGCTGTTGGCAACAGCAGATCTCTCTGAGAGCTACTCAGACCTCTGAGCAGGAAAAACTGAGTTAGACAAACCTCATACTACACAACTGATAGTAACGTTACGTATCAGTGACTGTTGATAAATAAGAAAATGAGGGCTGTGTTTCATTTCATTCTAATTTCTTATTTTTCTTATAGGTGTATAAGTGGAGGCACGCTGCAAAGTCAGTCCTGAATGAAATCTTCCCAGCTGAAGCATCGTCAGAGGCCAAGCACTGTCAAGAAGCGGTGAGGCAGAGAAACCCCGAGCTGCATATTCGGTGAGTGCTTGTGTTAAGGAAAAACCTTTGGAAGGAAGTAGAATTGCATTGCAAACTCCAGGTGGGTCAAGATAGCTGCGAAATGTTCTTGGAAGCGGCTTTTTGCAGCTCAGGATAGAAGGGGCTGCACTGTGTAATTTCCCAAATCTTTTTATTGTTTCATGGTCCCCTTCTTAAATAATTTCCTGGACGTATCTTTATCTAAGAGGAGAAATAAAATCTAAGAGGAAAAATAAAAACTAAGAGCAATTTGGGGTTTGCCTCTCCAGGAAGCAGTTTCTGAACGTGGAGTAGTAAGAAGAGGGCTCTTTCAAATGCATTCCCTCTCTTCTTAAGGGCTGGTCTTCATCTGCTGTGAGATGGGCAGCAAACACCACACCAGGCAGTGATTTCCATATCTTGTGCAGAGCTTCCCCCAGTGCTTATTGTAACAAGGAAAGCTTTTTTTTTTTTTTTCTTGATTATACTAACAAATTGCCAGTAGGTCAGGTCAGATTAAATCCTGTTGTAATTTCTCAGAAAAATAGCTTGTTTACACCATTCGTCCAGAAAACCTGGACATCTAATTTATGACCTGGGATCTTCTCTATGTCAAAAGAGAACAACCTGCAAGAATAGCAGAGGGATTAATGGCAGTTTTTCCTACTGCTACCCTGAGTCCTTCAGACAGATTTTGTCTTCTGTTAAATTAACACAAGCAAAACCCAGTCTGTGAAATTATGCAGCAAAAAGCCTGCTCTGTGCACTCCTGGGTCAGGGAATTTAACACTCTCTCAGTTGTCACATTCAGAGAGGTTTCGCTGCCTCCAGCTTCTTCTGCACCATCTCTGCTTCGGGCTGTCGAGTTCTGCTTCAGAGTTTTCTCTCTCCCTTCCCACAGAGAGCTGCGTGCACCTCTTGCCTTTCTGCTCAGCTTTTCCAAAAGGAAAGTTGGGATTTGGTGGGAGTTGACAGCCCTGTTTTCTCCCTGCGTGCACTGATGAGTAATGGGCTTCTGCACGCCTGGGCAGCCCGGTTGTGTTACGTCTGTGTATCCTATAGACATGCCGTGGCTCGGGGAAGGTGGAGGGAAGCCTGGTGTGCCTGTAAAGCATGGCCTGAAAGCCAGCAGCTGATAACTAATCTTAGAGGGAAAACACGACCTCAGTATAGTACGCATCTGTTCGTGGTGCAGGTTGCAGTGGCAGAAAGTCAGTTTGGGGGTTAAAAATCACACGCCTCTTGGTTCCCTATGATATAAAAAGCCATCTAAAGACTGTGTGAATCGCTGCTGTTAGATGCCAATTAACTTGCCATTGCTCAATAGAGGCCATCTATTGGCAAGTAATTTTGGCATCGACTGACAGATTGATTTGCAAAAGTGCTGTGAGTCGACGCTGTGCGATGCTCAGCAGGGGCAGGTACAAGCAGAGAGGTCTGTGCGTTGGGAAGTGTGCTCATCACTGGGAATGCCTTCTGCTGCCAGTTTCCCATTTGTGCCCGTCGAGCACCCGGGCTGAGGTGGGACTTTTCGAGCTGCTCCTTTAAATCAAACATGGGGAAAGAGAGATCGAGGAGACAAACGAAGAAAGCAAACAGAGAAGGACAGTTTCTAAGAAACCCTAGAGATTTATGGCCTCTCCACCTGATCCCACGCCAAGTTTATTTGATCTTCATCCACTGCTGCCGAAGGGGAGCGTCCGGGTGGATGTCTGCCCTACTTGTTTTTTCCAAGCACGGCTGAATGAGACCAGCTCTTTAGGTCACACATGAGCTGGTGCTGCCTGTAAACAAGCTGCTTCACTAGTGCTCTACCAAGCTTTAGACTTGGCCCTGCCTGCTGTAGGAAAAGAAAAGACAAAAAAGCTGTAACATGAAGCGGGTGCCTCTGGAATAGGTGTGGAGAACCGAGGTGCCTTCAGCCTGTACCTTCAGGAATGAAGCAGTCTGGTCAAGTGGCCCAGCTGGGGATACACCTCTTAGAAACAGATTCAAGTGTAAGCAAACATCACATCACTGAGCCAAGACAGACCGAGGACCTCCTGGAGACGGATCTCCTTTGGTGGCACGCAATGAAAAGAGCGGACTAAGTCATTTTAAACCAAAGTAGAGTTATTCAGCTTATCATCTCCAAAGTAGACTGGTTCTGCATAGTTACAGGAAACCTTCCACCTTCTGCTCTGTATCCCAGAGGAGACAATTTACTGACTAGCTGGTGCAGCTGAAGCTGCCATGCGACATTCCCAACAGCGCCGTGAAAACATCTGCCAGGGGTCAGAGACCTGGCCAGGGAACAGGCTCTGCAGTGCTCCCAGGGCCACTGTAGTCTTGAGCAGGACAAGCTGCATCTGTGTTAACCAAAAACCCCAGACCCCGCTGACAAACTGTTGATGTTGTTTGAGTAAAGCACAGGGGCAAGTCCTACCTCTATTTTTTTTTAGGACTCAACAGGATGCAGCTCTTGCCTGCTCACGTGGCTGAAGTTAGGACTGACCGTATCAGCCAATATTTGTACCGAGTCTAAGAATGTCCCTGCCTGCCTCTTAGGGGTAGTGACCCCATTTTTTCATTTGTTTTGTGCTTGTAACATTTGCAGCACAAGAACGACTACTATAGGAGTTGTTGTCTCAATTGCAGTTATCACTTCAGGAAGACACTAACATGACAACAGGCATCTGCTGCCACTCAGGACCCTTCAGACTTTGTAGAGATTTTAAAAAAACCATGGAGATGGCTCTTGCTCTTCAGACTGGAAGAGACCATTACAGTTGTGTCAGCTCAGTTTTTTGCATCGCTGAATGGGAAATTTTAGGGGAGATAGAAAATAAGGAAGCCCCAGAAGACCTACACCCAGAAGCAGGCTGGAAGTGTTTGCATGCGGCAGCACCCGCTCTCCTTTCCATAGCCAGAAGCCAGCAGAATCTTTTATGGAATGGTTCTTCAACTCAAAGCTGCTGTTTTCTGCCCAGGGCTTGGTTAAATATTGTATCCCTGTGTGAAGGAGCCGAGGGAATGCCCGTTTGTGTGCACTGGTGTCTAAATATTTGCCTGTGATCTGCTCAACAATCCCATACTCCAGGGAACGGAGGGCAGCTGCCAAGCCAGCATCCTCCAACCCTTCCCAAAAAGCCACACCAGCGTTCGCTGGTGTGGGACAGGCGTGCAGCCTGCGGAGACCAGTGCTGAGGGTAAAGCTGCTGCTTCTGTAATGGGGGTAACAGCCTCAGGTCTGGTCCTGGTAGCTCGGAGGCTACTGCCAGCCTGGTTGCACTCAGCACAGAGCAGCAGAGCAGAGCACCGGTGGGGTTTGGACACGCAGAGCCAGTGGGCGAGCAGCCTTGGTGCCCAAAAAAGGACCAGGCAATCGGTGGAAACTGAAGGCCTTTTAAAACCAGCCCTCCTGACATATAGCTGGTGGAAAAATCCCTTCATCTGACCCTGAAGGACCACCCAGGGGTTGCTTAATCCTACCGTCCATCTTCTGAAAACCCACTGTAAGAAGGTGTGTTAACCTCTGAGGTAGATTTGCAATTGTGGCTGGGGCTAATGACTGCAAACTCATCTCCCTTGTGACCTTCCTTCTCACACATGGAGGCTTTCATCAGGCTCCTAATATATATATTGCAGTTAAATGTCACTGGCATAAAGAGGAGGGACACCACCTCTCTAAAACAAAATAAATAGATTGCATTGGCATCGTTTAGGTTTTTCCCCCAGCCATTTTAAAATAAAATGTTTTTTTGGAAAGCCTCTACCAGGATAATTCATGTCTTCATCAACAGAGCAAATTTGTCTTTAAGAAAGAGAGCACAGTGAGCAAGAAAAATATTGTGGTCCAGCAAATGACATACGGGTTTGCAGGGTAATTACAGCACCTCTGGTCCTTTGGCTATTTGAGCGGAAAGGGGGATGCTTGTTGGAGTTCATCAGAGCTTAAGGTCGTTCCACTGAAATGCTTTCCCCTTGGTCTCCTTTCCTTGACAGGGCTCTGCTGTAATTTGTCTTTTCCCTTCTCTCCTCCCACGTTGGATGAAGCATCTTGAAGTGAAGCAAATCTCTGATCTCACCTTCTCCAGTTGTAGCACTCTGATTAAGGAAGACCCAGTTCCTGGTGGTACCATCAAAAGCTCTTCTTGGCTGGGTATTTCAGCCACCTTATTACCTCCGTCTAATTTGTCTCGGACTTCTTTAGAAGTCTTTTGTCTGATATAAAATCAGCCAGCTCTTGTCTCTCTGGACCAAAATTCCAGCGCCTTGGATGACTATTTAAGTCAAGGTAGATGTATGCCAGAAATGCCCTTCAAAACTGTTCCTGAACAAACCTTATCTCCCTGCTGGTTGCAGTATTATGCCCCATGTGAAATAACACATATTTCCCACAAGCTTTCCAAATGCCTTTTTTTTTTTTTTTTTTCCAAAGCCTGTGTTATTTTATCTTTGCAATATCTCAAACGTGCTTGCCCCCGAGCCTCTGGGCACATGCATAAATGTGACTTCAGGAGCCGTGTATTCAGCTGTGTTCACTCGTTTACACTTTCACTGAAGTCTAAGCTCAGTAACAACTGTAACTGGGGGGGGGATAAGAGCAGCAGTTTCCACAGACACTTGTATCTGTATTTCTGCTGCACCTCGGAGCTCTTTTGGTGCAGATCAAGCCAGAAAATTGCAGGGTTAAGGTATTTTACAAGCGTGTGTGTGTGTGCATCCCATAATTAGTTACACAAGTCTAAAGGCGTAGCTGGAGTTAGGCAAATGCAACGTTGTCTGTAGAACGTGCCTAGGATTTCAGAAGCTGAACTATGTGGGGTTTTATAGACCCACATAAACACCTGAACACCCCCTGGAAACCCGGGCAGTGCTCGGGATAATAGGGAGAATATGTTCTCTATATGTTCCCTATATGTTCTCTACTGTGGACAGCCTTAAAGGTGTTAAGTGGAGTTTAATCCTCCTCTGCTAGCTGGAGTATCTCAGCAGCTTCTATCGCAAACGTGTTGCAGTGAATGAACCTTAGCAGGACAAATACCTAGAGGGAGGAGGTGTTTTCTTTCATATTCCTGTCCAAATTCAAGTGGCCATGAGGTGCCTCTACCCCCCTGCCTTCAAAGACAGCTCCAGGATGCGTGTGTGATACGGAAGCAAGCGGAGAACACCCCTTTCCTTGGTCCAGCCTGCAAGAGGTACAGATGAGCATCCCATCCCCTGGGGTGATGCATCTCTTGGGGTCGGTGGGACAGGTTTGCCCTAAGCGCTGTTGTCCCCACCTTCTAAAGGAGGAAAGCAGTGCAGAAAAGTCATCTGCCTCCTGCCTCAGCCAGTGGCTGGACCTCACTAAGACCCTAAATGTTTACGACCCTAATTAGCCCACATAAACCTCCCAAGGAGGAGACCTTGCTGCTGCAACACATGGACCATTATTTCAGAGCTGAACTCCTCACACATAACCCTCCTCTCCTCTGCTGTAGCAGGAGCTGCCACCCCTGCAGTGGATGGGGTGACGACCGAGCCCTCGCCCCTGCTCGCTGCCTTAGGGGTCAGCTGGAAATGACCATTTGCAAGAAGCAGACTTGATCGTGGTCTCTTTATTGTACTTTTGACACATCACCAATCCCTAGGAGGCGACCTTCAGGCGTTCTCCTTGACACCAAAACCTTAAGCCTAACCCTCTACCCCCTGATCTCTGCTGCAATCCAATGGTCTTTAATAACACGGCCAGATCTCTGCTGCAATCCAATGGTCTTTCTTTAATAACACGGCCAGATCTCTGCTGCAATCCAGTGGTCTTTAATAACACGGCCATTCTCAGCTGAAAATATTCTGCTCTATCCGTGATGGAGCTTTGATGGTAGAGGTGGCTCAGACCCCTTCTCTTTACCAGTAGTAGATTTTTAAGAACTGACCTGCTGTTAAATCTCGTGGAAGGAATGCAGTGGAGGAGGTAGATTACCACAAACCGTAGAGTCATCTTCTACTTATGCACAGCATGTGTCCAAGTATGAAAGGCCTTTCTAAGCCTTCTGCCAGCGGTGGCCCTTTGCTAAATATCCAACCACATTTATGACACCTCTGGCCTGTGGGAATTGCCTGTCTGAGACCTTAAAGGCGATTTTCCTCCAGCTATGATGCAAGTTTAATGCCTGCCAGGAGAAGAAATAATATTTGGAAATTAAGGATTGGGGGCGGGAATCTTCAGCTGATATAAACCTTATTGACTTCGAGAGAACCACACTGGTCTGCACCAGCTCTGCTGGTGGCACAGGGTTTAAATAAAATGCAAAGGGTAGTTAAAATTCATTTTTTAAGGAAGAAAGGGCAGTTGGGAATGTTGTGCTCTTAGTTCATCAGTTTTACAGTGCTTTGGGGTTTCTGTCCCATCCTTTTGCTTCAGAATCTGAGAGCCAGCAAGGTTGCACTTTGGGGAACTGCAGCTCCGCGGAATTCCTGTGCAATGCCCCAAAAGCAATGATACCCACTGTCTTTCCACACCCTCTTCCAACTGGAGTCAGCCTCTTGTGATGACTACCACTCTTGAGGTAGTCTACCTCTTGAGGACCACAAGAAGCCACGGTGCTGGAAGACAGAATAATCAGGGTGAGGAGAACTTCTCTGCGTCCTGTAACGTGGCCTCGGCGTTTGCGGTGGACCGTCACACGTGGTCACCCATCCTTGCTTAGTCACCCTTGGGGAGGTTTGTGAGCAACTTTGAGAGATGGGCGTTGAGTTGCCAGCAGATACACCGGATGGCTGAGGGTCTGCGGCAGAGCTCGATACTGATGTGGAGCTCTCTGGGTTCTTGGCTGACTGTCACTCGTGCTGAGGACCAGCAGATCCCGTGGACTTCAAGTCAGCTGCTGATCTGGAAAGTAGAAAGCAAATACTGAGGTTCCACTTGCTTGCTTTAATCTGCTTACTCCTGAAATTTATGCCAGACTTCTCTGGAGCAAAACGGAAGGGCAGATTCACACAAAACTCCTGCAAAGCCATTGCAAAGAGCTCCCCAGCAGTAGCTGCCAGCTCCTTTCCCCCCTGAGAAAAGATGTTTTACTCTGGAGTATGCTAAAGGCACAGGAAAACCCAGACGTCAAACCTCCTTAACTTTCACCGGCTCCAAAGAAGGGTTTAATCAGTGAAATAAAGTGAGGAGTTGTGAGTTCCTTTCAGTAAACAAGTTAAATGTTATTAAACACACACGTGTCTCTTTAGGAGATGAATTGATTGTGCGTGTTTATTTTTACAGCATTATTTAACTGAGGAAGGAAAAAAAAAAAAACCCAGAAAAAAGACTCAGAGTTGATGCCAAGATGATATAGCTGTAACAAAGCCCAAGAAAAGATTTTTTTTTTCCACTGTGCTCATTTTTTCCCCTAATAACTGTCTCCCATATCTGCCAATCTTAGGTCAACAAACACAGGTTGATTGACAAGCTAAAATGTTTAGCTTAGCCTGCAACTCATATAAACCAATTTAAAATTTCTAGTGCAGGAGGGAGATGGAAGAGAAACAAACAATCTCCCTTCCTTCCTAGGCTCTCCCTTGAGTGTAATCTAGGAACGCTCGTGTCGTGGGCACTGGCTGACAGCAGGGGACAGCCCCGTGTTCACAGGTCAGCAGGTGGGAGCTCCTCATCCCTCCGTGCTCCTCAAGGCAAAGTCAGAGAACTAGAGAACCCCAGAACCACAGAATTCCGTAGAGGTCCTTGCATTTTGGGAGCACAAAAACACTCACAGGCTTTTATATCCTAAATAACAGAACTGACCCTGATTTTACACCGACAATGCTTCTTCTGCCCAAAAGATCTCGTGATGCTTTCATGGCTTAATTAAGTCTTCAGGCAGTTTTTTACAAGTGAGGGAATTCCAAAAGCTGGAAGTTGTGTTGATCAAAAGCAAAAGTGTTTGGAAGGGTGATAACTCCCAGTCTCCCATTATGAGGCAATGGGAAGAAAGCATGAACTGAAGCCAGCTGCTGGAAACTGCTGCAATTTAGACATTCCTCTAAAAATCAAGAACCAAACTTCTCTGAAGAAATTATTTCGTCCGTAAACGTAACCATAGTGAAAGGAAACCTTCCCCTTTGCCTGAAGTAACATGGATCTTGGTGGCTGAGGAGGTGACTTGGGACATGGGCTGTGGCCTCCAGGTGGTCTCTAAATCACCCCACTGCTTTTGGGAGATGACTGCATGTCCTTAATCTCCCATTTTCACTGGGAATCATAAATAAGTCTCAGAAAATTGGACCTGATGGAAATAGAAGCCCCAGCAAGGATAGGGAAACAGAGGTGGGATTTGGGGGTTCTTTTCCTCCCCGCTACACACTCACTAAAACTGCTTTCCCAGCTTTCCTCATCCCCTCCAGCCTCTTGGCTGCTCAGTGTGAAAGAAATTCCTTTTATTCTCCAGGGCCAGTGATTTGGAATCCCTCAGCAGCATTTAAGCAAACGGCATCCCAGTCAAAAAAAAAAAGCTTTAAAAGCTTTGGCATCACCTGCAATAGAAGCAGCCCCTGAATCCGAACCCCTGGAAAAAGTGTTGTTGCAGAGCAGGTACCACCTCATTCAAGAGGCAGATAGCACACCCGTTTCGAAGTGGATGTCTTGGAGCTTTCTTCCTCATCTCAGTGCCACCTCCACAGCTCAGCCCAGCACTGGGTTTAGCTCCTTTCCCGCCCCCCAGCAGCCTTTTAAAAGCAGATCCTAATCTCTGAACTGGCTTCTTTGCTGGAGAATCATTCCTCTGGACTCTGAGCATCTCCCTGTGTGTTTAAGGGACACGTTTCTGCTTTGTTTTTTAAACTGATAGGTACACCTGCGAGTTCCTTGTGCTCCGACACAGCCACATTAACCGACTCCTCTCCGCCCCCCCCCCCAGCAGCTGGATGTTCTGCGCGTGTTTTATCTTCTGTAAATATTTAGCAGCAAAGTTGTGGGATTCTCAAGATGTTTAAAAGAGAAATCGACGTCATAGTAGCCCTGTCTCCCAACGACATTTGCTTAAATTATATAGTAAAACAAACAACCCTTCCAGCTTGGCTGGATGGAAAAAAATGGCTCGGCTTTGATGGGGTGAGTACAAATGCCTCTGCAGTTGACGCCTTTGGTGATTGATGTTTTTTGATGCTATAGGTTTGTTTTGCTCCCTCACTGTTTGTTTTCCCACTGGGCTGACTTGGATGGGGAATGCCTCTCCTCCGCATGGAAGTGCATATTTGGGCAGCCGTGGACTTTGGGATCAAAGAAGGGAAACGTGCAAACACAGCAGTTCGTCCGAGAGGTCGAATGCCCTAGAACTAGCCAGGGAAGGCAGATGGAGGTCTCTTCTCCTTACAGATGCCCATGGGGATGTCTCAGAATGGAAAGAGTGATGCATTTTGGATCACAGAAGAACTCTGATGAGAAGAGTAGTTAAGTTGGCCTATTTTTATCCATTGGTAAACGTTGGTACTGGCTAATGACTGGCGCAGTCCATGGTGGGAATGCCAAGCTACGCCCGAGACACTTTTCCTGTTAGACCTCCACACTTCTCTTGCCAATATGAAAGGTGCAAATTACGGGAGTCTGTGTCCTCAAGAACTGTCTTCTCATGAGATGTGACAACACCAAGCTGAGTGGTGCAGCCGACACACTGCAGGGAAGGGATGCCATCATAACAGGATTGAGAGGCGGACCCACGCCAGTCTCATGAAGTTCAACAAGGCCAAGTGCAAGGTCCTGCACCTGGGTCATGGCAATCTAAAGCACAAATACGGCCCAGGCAATGAATGGATTGAGAGCATTCCTGAGGTTAAAGGCTTAGGTATGATGATTGATGGAAACTTCAACAGTGTGTGTCTATGGACCAGAGGGGTAGTGGTTTGAAACTGGAAAAGGGTAGATTTAGATGACAAAATCAGGATGAAGTTCTTCACTGTGAAGCTAGTGAGACACTGGAACAGGTTGCCAGGGAAGTTGTAGATGCCCCAACACTGGATGTGTTCAAGACCACATTGGATGGAACTTTGAGCAACCTGGCTAGTGGGAGAGGTCCCTGTCCATGGCAAGGGGGTTGGAACTGGATGATCTTTAAGGTCCCTTCCAACCCAAACCATTCTATGATTCTGTGTTCGTGCAGTAACCCGTTGTTAATCCCGTGTTACCTGTCCCTCAGCTGGAGAAAAATAGCTGCGTGTCTTTGTGCTTTTGGCTCTTTTGTTCTTTAGCTCCTCGGAACCTCTTGTTTTGGGTCTGAGTTAGGTGTGCAGGTGCCTCCGGGCAGATGCTTTGCTTTGCTCTGTGCTGACATCTAACTTCTGAGCTCCCCGTAGTGGAAGCTGTTCTGACAGTTTGGATTTTGGATGGCTTTGGAGCAAGGGAATAGGGAACTATAGAGCTGGAATTAACCAGCCAATACTCCCCGGTCACATCTCTGGTGCTCATGTCAGTAAAGGTTCCAGACCTGATGTAGATTTTTCCTATCATTTTTTTATTTCAAAGGATATTGTTCATTTGCTCTAGGGGAGTTTGCCCTGCAACGGGGGCCCCTAAAAAAAAGTCTAAATGGGGGCAGATGTGGGGGTATACGTGGAAAGAAGGATTTACTGAGGTTTTTTACGCCTCTCTCGTAGGCGTATTGGGTAAGGCAGGCATTGTGGTTTCTTCAGCCAAGCCAACGCAAGCAAGCAGTATACCATGGGTCACTTCACGGTATGCAATGAATCAGGCTTGCAGTGGACTGAGGCATGGCTTGGACAGGTCAGTGCCTCCACGTCCTGCCTGCTCCGGTCTCCAGGTCTCCGCCGCTTTGGAGACCTTCACACACACTCACACCACGCACACTGACAGCCTTGTTTCTCTTGCCACAGTCTAGTCGGGACGTACAAGTCATTGTTAGGATGTGACAGAAAACTGGTTTAACCCGAGGTGGAGCTGCAGCTGTGTTAGAAACGCTGCCAAACAAGAGTGGACTGTCTCCTTCTGGGTGGATTTCCAGAGAAGGGCTTGCTTTTCATTTCCTTTGGATCTAACTTTTAGAGCTGACTTTTCCTTAACAAAGACCAGCTTTTTTTTTTTCTTATTATTTTTATTACTGTAGTAGGGATGTTAAAACAAGAATAAAAATTACCCAGCGTATTGACAACTAGATTTTGATATTTTTATTAAGGTCTGTCTCCGCAGTAAAAATGATCATTGTCGCTTGTGCCGCAGTTGTAAAAAGTCTTTCAAGAACTGCCCAGGTAGACTTGTTTTATATGATTTTTGAGTGTCTATAAATCAAAGGTATTATTTGAGTAAGAGCTGCATAAAGCAGATGTGGCTGGTAAGGATGAAATATCTTTAAGAGGGGGGAGCTTGGAGCGGGGCTAAGCATCAAGGATGAAGATGTCTGCACACCACGGTCTTTTGAGCTGTAGAACACCGGAAAGGAAATGAAGTAGCAGTGGAAGAGTCACGGGTTGACGTTCAGGGTAGTTTTAATATCCTTAAGAGTGCTGTTAAACTGTTTCTCCATGCACAACAGCGCTGCCGAGCTGGGAAGCAGTGCTTGCCTCACCTCTGCGTGCCCAGTTGCTGGGTGTGAGCAGTGGGGGATGCCTTTGGTAGCCTGGCAGGACCATTGTCGCTGCCGTCTCATTCATTTGGTTTGAGGTTTACGTCCTGCGTAACAAGCATCTTGTTTTGTGGCCTGACAACAAGAGCCGTTTAAAGCCGCTTTCTTCTGCCAGCTGTTTTTGTGGTCAGCTGGAGGGAACCCAGCCAGACAGCTACCCTGTAATCAGACCACTTTCCAGTTAGGGCAGCGAAGGAGATAGCGGCGGGCAGATCCCTTAAGCCGGGCTGTTTCAGAAAGCCCTTTGTTCAACAACTGTCTTCTGCCATCATTCCAAGACGGCTCCATCGCTGTTCATTTCCTCTCCCTATTAAGTGCTTATCTGTGGCTAGACACGAGCAGCTGGATAGAGACAGAGGGAAAATCAGAGAAGCTCGAGGCACTGCTCTTGTCTGAGGCAGCAGCAGAGCCACTTGCCTGCAGAGCCGGAGAGCGGCCGGGGCTGCTCCGTGCAGGTGCTTGTTCCCCTCCTTGCAACTGGGTGATGAACGGGATGGTCCAGCAGGCTTGTTTCTCCTCTGGCACGGGAGGGACTGACTGGCATGAAAATTAACACTCAGCCTACAGCTTTCACTCAAAGCCCCCGGCTGTGGGGCTGCCAGCGGGCAAGCTCGGGCTTCGAGTGAAAAATGGAAGAGGAAACGGTCTTGTTTTTCTAACATTCAACATCAGCGAAAAATGGGGAGAATCATCGGCTGCCGATGGCTTTGCTTTGTTCTCTTCCATGTTCTTGCACGCGATGGGAAGTGAAAATTTCACAAGCCCTACGTTATGGAAATCCCCACTCCCTGCCCTAAAGAATATACCATCTACATAAGCAAGAGATAAGGATGTCTCGAGGGACTGGTGTTTTTCTTAGACCAAGGCAGGAGATGAGTCTCCTGAATCTCACAAGCTGGTTTTGTCTTTACCTTGAGTGTCTTCTCTATGAACGGGAGTCTGCAAAAGGCACCCTTGCACCGTCAGGCTCTTCAGGAGTCACATCAGTTTTCAGGTTTTTAGGCACGTGAGAGACCCATGAGGTGCACGGGGAAAATTCAGCCATTTCTTGAGCTCGCCCAGGAATTTCAAATTGGATTAATCCCCTTATCTGATCCGCACGCTTTTTCTTGTGCCAGTAATGGAGCCACAGGGGCTCTCAGCTCTGGAGCTGCCAATCTTCTTTATGAAATAAAAGTGTTATTTTTAATATTTTGTTACTTTCTAAGTGGGTTGAATGAGATTAAGCAAAATTAGCACCTTCCAGTTGTGAACTCCAATTTCACTGCAATGATTGCTATTCCCCTTCAGGATTCATTCCTTTCCCAGGTCAAGAGTGCACAGTAGCACACTGGAAGCAATGGATTAAAGTGCTGATAGGAGATATTTCTCCTTTTATCTTCTCGAGAATCTGTCTGATGACTATTTTGGCCTGTTTAAATATTGCCTTCAATTTCCTCAGCGTGGAGATTGTCTGGAATTTTACACATTTATTCTACCGAGTTTAATGGCATTAGTTGCTTGAGAAGTGTTAAATGCTTGCAAACATTTTTCACCATGCCTTCCCTTCTCCTTAACTGCACTGAGGTGCATTTCTGAGAACAACAGGGCTGGTTGCAGGCTGTACAATGCGAGTGCTTAGGATTCCAGGCTTATAGGAATCTTTAGTCTTGAGGTTACAGGATAAACAACCATCTCTGATACTTGCTGTGCGATACCGAAAGCACAAAGTGATTAAGCAGAGCCTGAAAATAACCAAACCTCCGCAAGATAATTGCACGGTGCTTGAAACTTCCGTTTGCCAATGCAAAATAAAAACAGAGCTTGGGAAAGTATTGGGTGATTTCCTTTCCCTGCCACAGCTTGAGACTTAGATGGGGGAACTTTGTTCCCATTGAGACGGAAAATAATATTCACCGGTATATTTGTTCAAAGAACGCTGCTCTCAGCATTTTCAGAAATCAAATGCGACCCACCAGCTTAAGGGGAGACAGCGGCATTATTTCCAGTGTTTCATTATCAATTTGCACTGAAGGAAGTAGTCCCATGCTGTTATCTGCCCCTGTTTTCTTTTGATTCAAGGAGCCTGTTTGTGGATTATGTTGTGTTGCATTTTTGGCTTGCCAGGATGCTACCATGGCTTCGGCAAGGTTTTCTTATTAAAACTGCCCAGTTTCTATTATTCGTGTTTGGTGGAAAGCCAGTGGTTGTAGGACATCTGCCTGCTTAGGCTGCTCCGGGGGGACAAGGTCAGTGGAGCTCGGGGAAGCTCGAGGGTGCCCGCACAGCTCCGGATCAGCTGGTGCCATTTGTATGGCTCGGGTAGGGCTCGAGTAGCCTGCCCAGTTAGTGTAATTATCATTTAAACTGGGACAGCCCTTGTGTATAAATCATGGGAATTATCCTCCTTGCAAAGGCAGAGACAAAACAGCGAGCAAAACCAGAGTTATTTCACCTCCAGCGCTGGGACCTGCCCTTCCCTCCTCCCCTGGCTCAGGTGTGCCTGGCAACCAGAGACCTCTCTTCTCCTCTTATCCTGAGCGAGGACTCGTGTCCCTCTGAACGTGGATGCCATTAACACCAGGCCTTTGCTAAAGGAACAGCACGTAGCGGGGGAGTTTTAGTTTCACTCAGTCCATCACTAGAGAAAAACAAGCCACATACACTGAGGTTACTGTGTTGAACATAAGGAAAGTCAAACTTTTTCCAGACACTGGAAAAGATTAAGCATATGTATGGTCCAGCATTTGTCACACAGCAGTCTAAATTGAGAATATGATAGAATATTACTCTAGTTACTAGGACTGGTCTAATGAACGCAAGAAAGAACCTGGAATCATCCAAACTTGCAACTGAGCTCATTAAAAACTGGTCTTCAGAGACTACATTTTCTGAGAGACATTATCCATCAGTAATCAGAGCAGCATCTAGAGCAGCTAGTGGCCTTTGGTCTTTGTTTCCTGCTTTTGTTTAACCCACTAAGTGTTTGTGGCTGAGTCTGTTCACAGTCATACCATGCCGAAACCCACTGAGGCTGGTGGAGTAGCTTGGGGTTAGTTCCCTTCCAGCCAAGATCTGATCCTGGACAAAACCCTGTGCCTACCCTCAGCCTTTGCTCTCTGCAGCTCTCTTCCAAGTGGTTGCATCCACTCAGTGCGGGTCTTTCCATTTACTTCCAGCTTAATCTACTCAACTCCATTTGATTCAGCCAGGAGCTTTCCCCGCTCATCCCCCTCTCTCTGCTGCTAAGAAGAGCATGACATAAAATTATTTTGTTTGAGTCAATGCATTGGTTTTAGCAAAAAGCACCCAACTGGCACATTCAACATCAAGGGAGGGAAGGATTCCTTGCAAGGCGAGGAATTTTGATCAACAGGTAATGCAAAAAAAAAAACCCTAATAACTACGAGAATTTGTTCTGTCGCTATCAGAGGTCTAACGTTCATGCTGGCTGCATGATTCTCTTTCCATCCACCTGGCAAGAAGCATTAAAGTTTCCCTCTAGGGCTGGCAAGGGACTCTTTTTCCATAGCATCGTTTGACCATGGAACAGTTGGCAGGGGGAATTTGAAGAGTGATGTGGCTGTATTCTCTCCTGCAGACAGTTAAACGTGTCTTCTCCAGTGGCAACTCTGGCAGCAAGTCCCTGAAGATGGGAAGCTGCATGAGTGGCCCACCACAGCGCTAAATCTCGGGCTGCTTCGGGAAAGCAGCAAATTCAAGGAATTCCTGGTTGTAAACTACACATGCATATAAATCTCTTCCCTCCTGATACACACTGAAGTTTGCAAAGGGCAAGATCTTGAAGAAAATTGCTGCAGACCGGGCACTGGCCACCTCAGCTAATGGAATCATAAACAGTAGAGTAGAAAAAGGTCCCACGGGCCATCCCGTCTGAGCTCTGTGCTTCCCAGAGCAACTCAGCGATGCTCTGTGTAATCACTTCTCGCCGGTTCTCTGCGGTGATGAATTCTTGTGCGTGCCCTGGGGGATATTATCCTGTTACCCCAAACTGCTCATATTATGAGTGTATGTTTTGTAATTCCTAGCCTTGGCCTGACTCTCTTTTTTTTTTCCTCTTTCCTGTCTCACCATCATCTCGGGTGACAAATGATTTGCTGTAGCTGGTACCATCCTCTGATTTCTTTGTGGGACTTAATGCTGTCTTCAGCAGCCATCTTTTCCTTACATGATGCAAAATCACTGGCTCCAGAATGTTTGTTAGCCTGACATAGGTTAAATAAAGCTTCAGTAAGAGTTAAAAAAAAATATATTAGATGGTAAACCAGGTGTGAATTTGGTTTCTTACAACATAGTTTACACTAACGAAGAGAAAGGTGAATGTGCTGACTAACACCACAGTCGCCTGCTCCAGTAATTGTTTTAATCCTGAAATTATTCTGGAATCATAGAATCCTAGCATGGTTTGGGTTGGAAGGTCTTGTAGTTCCAACCCCCCTGCCCTGGGCAGGGATATCTCCCACTAGAGTAGGTTGCTCAGAGCCCCATCCATCTGGGGTTCTGAGACCCCACGCTTTAGGATTACTCAAATGCAAGAGTCAGACTTCTGTCGTGCCCGTTACTGGTGAAGTTCACCCCCGTGACTCACAGCTTTCTGATCTTTGCCATCTGTGCAGTGAAAGCGGCCGCGTGGCCAGTGGGGAAGTTCACTGTGCAAGGGGCCAACGACAACGGATTAATGGAAAAGGCTGAGCCTAAAAGGCAAACTAAATCAGACAAAGGGTGAAATGGCAAAGCCAAGGTGAGGTGACACCACACGGAGTCTTATTTGATATAATAATATTTATATAATTATATATAAAATATAATATATAAATATATTTATATAATAATATTTTATTATATTGTCTTATTTTCCTTTCCCCTCACAGCCATTATTTTCTTACTGCGTTAAGAATTTCTGCCTTTATTTGTCGGTTGGTTTGTTTGCTTGTGAGGGCCGTGAACACATTTCAAAGACTTAACGAAAACGCTAATAACATATTTCGTTCTTACGAAATATTCACCATCCAGACCAGAAGCAGAAGCAGTGCCCCGTGAATCAGGTGCCACCATGCACTGAGAGTAGGAAGCAGCAAATGATCCGGTCATACAGATCACGTGCAATCTGCAGATGCTTCTTCCAGTTTCTCAGTCAAACATCTATTAAAAAAAAAATAATAATAAATTACTATTGTAACAAACCCAGAATCAGTTATGAACAATTCGCAGGCACGAACATAAAAAAAATATAAAAAAAAGAGGCTGAATTGTGAACAAATATTAACGGCAACAAATAAATCAACAAGCACCTAATTATTTATGCCTTCTCGCTCTAACAGCACATTAATCTGCCATGAAATAATCACGGATGAATCACAGAATATTCAGCTTTCCAAATGTTGGACTCTTTCTAACTGGACCACAGATATGAAGAAAGGGGGAAAAAAAATAAAATAAAATAAAAGAGATTACTGGAAATGGTGAAATAAATTGTCTCGTGGTCGTTTGTTTACGCAGAACATTTTCAATAGCCATAATGGGGCACGGGAAGGGTGGGAGAGAGCTGCTCTTATGTAAACTAAGTTGCTAAGAGGAGTACTGTGTTGGGCTCACTCAGCAGCCCGTGGAGGAGGACCAGCCTCTCCAGAGGGTCGAATAGCAGGAGTTTGGAGACAGCAACTTCACCTCTAGCCCAAGCATGGATGTGATTGTATCCCCTCCTTCCCCTCCAAATGGTTTAAACATCTTGCTACCCTCCTGAATCGGCAGTAGGAGGGTATTTTGGTTCGAACAGAAAGCTCATTCTTAAGACATCTGGCTCTGCCACTGATTTACTGGCTACTTGGCCAAGCCACCACATCTCTTTATGCCTCTAGTCAGGCATGAAAACACCAATAATGGCAGCGCTTCCATCCTGTCCTTTGTCATCCTTGGTCGCAGTGAAGAGCCACCAGGAAGGGGTTGAATCCATCGGGGTTAGCACCGAGTGTTGGATGGCTCCAGCAGAACCAGTTGGTGCAAGTCTTGTTGGAGTAAAGCAGCAAGACCAGTTCGGATGCTTCCTGTCCTAGAAAGCACAGGGCTTGTCCAGAGCTACGCAAAAAGCGGGAAGTCACTGGAGATGAAGGGGAAATCAAATGGCAAAAACTTTTCTAATACGATCCAGTACTTCTCAAACCCCCTGAAGACGTGGTTCAGGTTTTAGGCGACTGTTGCGAGATGCTTGTATTTTCTTTGCAAGGGAGTGTGCCAGCCCTCGGCAAGAACCGCTGGGGATGGAGACAGTGACACATGAGGAGAAACAGGAGCGTGAAGGCCTCCATCACCCTCGGGTTCCTCGCTTCCCCTTTCTCCCTTCTGCTCTCACCTAGGGAAAGATGAACATGGACACTGCTGCTTTGCTGACTGGCAGGAAGTGCCAGTGTGAAGCGGGTGTAACCTTCTTCTCCAGCTTGCCCTCAGAAAGCACATGAAACACATCGGCCCTTGTTGCTTCCATAAGCTGAAAGGGGTTTGTGATTCCAAGTCTACTCCGCTCACAGCACGACATGCCCTGGGTCAGCCCCAGCAATAATGTTTTTAAACAATATTAGGTTATTCTTGGCAATCGGTGGTGACGTTTTCTACCAATCGGGATATGAGAAAAACTTCTAATAATAAGAAGTGATAGAATAACAGAACTGGAGACCAAAATATTCTCAAACGCAGAAGCTGGTTACACTGTGGGGGCAGAGAGAAGCCGAGACAAGTCCCGGCTATGATTTGTCTTAAGAGTTTAACCCAAACATACTGTTAATTCCACACTTGGGGAGTCCAAGTCTAATTACTCTGTGCTCGAGATCCTCACAGTAGTAGGCAAGGCAATTCCTGCCACATTCATATTTTTCTCTGCTCCTACATGTGATCAAACAATTAGGTACTTAAAACAGAAATGGAAGTAATTTGCAAATCTGACACACGAATAATTCACCAAATTCAAAGTCTGGGTCACTTTTCTGTATCTTTGCTTCCACGCGGAGTGGACTCGCTTCTTTTCTGGTGGGTCTAACATGGTTTTTAAAGCGAGTGCTTACGTGGAAACTGGTTTTTTCCCCTGCCTCGTACACTGTTGAAGGTGCTTCGTGGGGTGCGTGCAACAAGCCTGGTGACGATGCTGATTCTCTTTGATGCTTATAGTGATGATACAACTCCCAAAATGCACTCAGCAAAGTGGAGGAGACCAAAAGAATTACTACCGGGGGGCAATGGCTACGAAGATGAGCTAGTTTAGGGTTTGATGCACATTTGCAGGGAAAGAGCTTCAATGGAAAGCAGAAGGGCCATGACAAAAGAAGCGAGGATGGTTGTATGCGTAAAATGCTTCGGAACTAAGTCAGCCCTTAGGTCTACCTGGTTGAGTAACTTGGCCACAGCTCTGTGATGGTGAAAATATGCTGAATCTTGAAGGAGTCTGACAGGATGAAGCACCCTGGCTTTCTATAAGCCACAGGCATCTTGCAGCATCGAGTTACTCCTGTCATCGTATAGAGGAGTTAAAGGCAAAATGCAATGAGGCACTTGAAGCTGAAGGTCTTTTAGAGGCACTGATGTCTTTTTTGCACTATGATTTCAACGGCTTTGTCTCATTCAGGTTGAACAATAAGAAGTTCTTCCTAAGGCACATCTTCAAAGAGTAATTTCAGCAGCTCCCAGACAAATAACAAGACAGCTTGGGACTGGGAAAAGGAACTATCTCAACATTTCCTGCTGTTACTGCTCTTCCAGCTCCATGGTTCGCTTCGACTACAGTCCTTTCAGGATTACTTTTTATGATGCAAACGGTATCTGACCCTCCCAACGAAAGCATTGCCTGGTTCTTCAGAACCATTTCCAATGAGCTTGTTTTTCTAGGGTTTCACATTTTTGGTATTCATAAGTATGTTCTATGTCCCATCCTCCTGAAATTGTAACTTGGTTCTATTCCACTGTCCTCCATGAGTCCTTACTGGATGGGGGTCTTACTCAGCATCTTATTCAAGCCCTTCTTCATACACGTGGTATGAAATTCTCTGTGGGAAGAGCAGAATGCCACAGCAGGAGCATGTTACCAGAATCAGCTTCTCTGATAATATAAGAGACTGTCTGGACAGTACCATGGGGGTGAAATCCAGTTTAGTAATTTCTTCTGCTCTGCCCTCGCCCTCAGACACTCAGACTCTTTTATTTCACTTTGATGCATACTAACTTGGGCCTTTTCTTCCCTGATGCTTCTCTGAGTGGTTTACACACTTCCAGAGCCTGTCTTCAGAGAGCATCCTTCAGGCCTTTCTATTACCACTGGACTGACAGCTCTTGACCGCACAGCATCATCTGCAGCGCCACATTCTGTTGGGTGCTGTGGGAAAGGTTGAGGAAGGTGTTGGCAACCTGGGAAGCCTTGCCCTGAAGGGCAGCTCCAGGATGCCCCAAGCAGCTCAGCAATGAACCATAAAAACCAGCCAGGCAGTCCCCACACTCCACGTCTCACCGTGGTTACGGACATAACGCGCCGCAGTTCCCCAAACTCCTCTTTTTCTGTGTCTCACAACCCAATATGTTTTTTTCCAGCCTTCTCCCCACTCCAAGACCGACTGATTGATAGTAGCAGTTGATCTTCGTGCTCTCTCTCCCCCTTAGATGGGTGAGCAGCTGTCATTCCCAGACAGCGAGCGAATGAACTCCTCCTTTCTTTTTATTCCCCATCCGTCAGCTCAAAAGCAACGCTGAGAGCAAATGGAGTCTCCCAGCTGGTTTGATTTATTTGGTTTAATGTTCCACCATGACCCCTTGGCTTGGCCTGGCCTTTCATCCAAGCACTGTAGGGGCCTAAGGCTACTTAACTTCCGTGATTAGATGAGTTCAGCGTATTCCGTCCTGTTTGGCCAAAATCCAAGCTATTCACATCGCTGCCGTCTCCAGTTTGAAGAGGTTGAGCTGAGGCACAGGGAGAGACATCCCAAGGAATTCTGCACACGGCGAGTCTGATGGAACCCCTTCATCCCCCAGTTTGCAGAGGCTTCTGCTAGGTTGCCCTTTGTCCTCTCCCAGAAGGAAAAAGCCCTTCAGTGGTGCCAGTCATTCTGAAGTTGCCACCTACATGGTGGTGTAGGAAAACAGAAGAAATAAAAGGAGAGCAGGCAGGTCTTACTCCTCTTCCCATCTCTCGTGCCCTTTTCCCCATTTCAGTGGTTCTTAAGTGTTGATTCAAAGAAGAACTCTCTTCTCGCTTGGTGGCTGACATGGTGGTTGACATGCAACGTGTCAGGTGGAGAAGAACTAGCCCCAGAAACAACAAAAAATGATCCAAATTTCCACGTGGGTTGGCTTTCTTGCCCTGTGGCACCTCTCCCTTTCTACCCTCTCTTGAGCAGAGTCCTAGATCATGAATTCATCAACCAGCAAAACAAGAGGGAGACGCTTTCCTCCAACAAAGGGACTGTGCTGGAATCATCTGGCCTGGTTCTGCCTTTCCATGTCAGAAATATCTGTTGACCCAGGTACACTGGCCATTTTTTGCCCTGCTGTTTGGGATCTGACCAGGACCTGACTGAACAAAGTGTTTTAATTTGGGTACAACAGTGGCCAAAAGTGGCATATGGAAGTATTAGGAAGTGGCACGTGTAGCCCTGGTCCACACACAGTATCTTTTGTGCTGGTGTAATTATGTTGGCCAACACCGTGATATTTTACCCATACAGTTAGAGCAGCACATCCTGTAGCGTGGACAGCATAAGGGTGCCTTATACTGTCTAAGCTCATTCCCTTTTCTCACACAGGAATAAGCCGTATGAATATAAGTGGTTTTGTGTTAGCAGAGCTTCACCCACATCAGGGAAACGATACAGTTTTAGCCATCGAAAGAAAAATAAACTTTTACATAGAAAATCCTTGAAGAGGTAGGTAGTGATAACCAAAAACACTTCATGACTGCCCAGGCTGACACAGCCAGATGGAGCTTGAAGACACTGAAGGAAAGGGTTCCCTAAAAAGTCCAAATTACCTGTGTATTTGGCATCTGGAAACAGTCAAGTCTCCCCTCTTTCTATCTAGGCCAGTGTTAAAGGGTAAATCGAGGCCCAGAGTTGATAACCCAGGATTACAATGATAGGCTCTGACTGCGGTTTCTGGTTTCAGTCCATCAGGTGGTCCAAAAGAAGAATTACGAAAGCTGAAAAATAGCCAGCACGGATAGAAACACATCGTTCCACTCTTTCTTCCCAGCAGAACATCACCGTTAAGGGCTCTTGGAAGGACCACTAAGGCTTTGCAAAGCACACTGGCCCGTTTCCATCACTGAGCTGCCCTAGAGGTGTCACCTGTGACCAGCAATGGCCACGCCGAGCCCCATGTGCTTTTGAATATTTTTTTTGCAGCTTCGCTGAAAAAAATGACTAAAAGGCTTTGGGAGATCACCTCTTAGACCACATAGACCAGCACCTTCTTCCAGAAAAAGGAAATAGGGCGCAGCAAGATACAGAGATGATCTGCTCCCATAAACATGGCACTGTCGCTTTGCATATGCAGGGACATGTTTCTTTTCCTCTTGGGTGTATTTGCATGGTCAAAGTTAAGCACGTGTCGGAGTGTTTGGATAATGAGACCCATGATTTAAATACTGGGAAGGAAAATCAATAGCCTATTCAACACTGAACTACACCTCCTCCGTTCCACACTCCAGTGCAGACTTGGTTGGTCTCAAAAAGTAAATAATATTCTGTGTTTTACTTTCTGGATACTCAAAGAACACAGTTTGTCCTCCTAAATGCTACCTGAAGCCTTCTTGCATGTGTCTTTAGAACACTTCCAGACACTGTGCTGATGTCTGATCGAGCTCCACTGACTCCCTGAGATATTTAGCACAATTGCCGTGTAATTAAAAAAGGGAAATAAAGTAACACACTCAAGGAAATCTAACAAAACCAGTGCAGAGCCTTTCAGGGCAAGTATCATTTCGTTGTTTGTTTTGTTTTGTTTTGCCAGCTCGTTTTTAAAACGCCTTCCCTGTCCATAAACCCTCAGCACGTGTGAGTTGGCTGTTTGGCCAGTCAGAAAACTGCCCGTAGCGGTTGGTCGTGGCGATGTGTTTGACTAATGGAGGTTACATTTCTCTACCTCTCCGCATCTTTGTCTTAGACAAGAAGGCGGAAAAAAGTTCTGACTTCCAGACAGCCATGAAAACTAAATAAACATGCATGTAAATGAGAGGTTATTTGGAAGAGGGATTGTGGATGTTGGCAAGAAGAACAGCACAACTTAGGACTCGACTTTTTTTTTCCTCTCCTCTCCCTCTTGCAATTTTTTTTTCCTCTTTTTCCCCCCCCCCTCTCTCTTTTTAAGGCCAATGGAGGCATTTTTTAAAGCAAGAGTTTATTTTTAGACCACATTGTTATGGCAAAATGGGGAAATGACCTTTTCATTTAGTCAGGAGGTGTCACGTGATTGGCAAGTGAAAAGATACGGGACACGATCCATCCATGTCTTAGGTCCTGCGGGGAGGTTTCTTGTCCCCATTGTCTTTGGTAATCTTCTAGATGAAAATCCTCCACCTTCCAAGACTTTAAGCCTTGATATACAGACAGAATTAATGCCCATCCTCATCTTTCACAAACCAACAGCTTTTGCAAAGGGAAACCACGAGCCAAACGTTGAGAGGCTCAATCTGTAGCAATGTACAATCTAGAGTGGGATTCGATTCTTCATTACCAGGGTCAGGAGCCCTTGAAAACACTCGTTCCAGCTGAGCTGCTTCAGCTCACAGGTGAAATGAATGTTGTAAGGAATTTCTCCTCAAGTGGATGAAGGTGGGTCTTATTTACTTGATACCTAGATCCAGGTAAGGCAGTATAAATTAAGCCAGGAGAGGGGCCTGGGGCTCTACAGAGGCTTTTGGAGGGCAGTGTTGAGTTGTGCTCCTGAGGGATCAGGGCTATGGGCACATCCAGCTTGCTTCAGTTACCTACTGTGTAGCTACTTGAACCAGAAGAAGTCCTTAGGATTAGACCACAGCTGGTAAGTGGTGTGGAGGATTTTTTTTGTGTGTGTGTTTTGCTGTTCTTTTACTCGTAATAAT
The DNA here is from genome assembly GCA_025345505.1 of Todiramphus chloris collaris. Classification (NCBI taxonomy): domain Eukaryota; kingdom Metazoa; phylum Chordata; class Aves; order Coraciiformes; family Alcedinidae; genus Todiramphus; species Todiramphus chloris. The sequence continues at coordinate 1,864,826 of JANVCC010000127.1, read as the reverse complement.
TGTTTTCCCTTATCAGGTTCTTGTCTTTGAAATAGCAAAGATTTTAAAATGGAGTTACTTCTCCTGTGGGGGTTGTAGCTGCTGCTTCTAAACTGTTTGTTTTCTTTTAGTTTTGTACTTTGACCAACTTTAACTGGCTTTTCTTTCTCATTTTAACATCTGTGTACTTTCTGAATGTAATCTCCAAAAGGTTTAATTCTAGCTTTTCTTATACATATACATCTCCATATACCATCTGGCTCCTGCCCTGTCCCAACTTTCACACCCCTGGAGCTGGGTGGGTGTGATAACCCACTGCCTCCAGAGCTTCTGTGGTCTGGAGTTGGTCCCTAGATCCCTCTGGCAGGTGACCCATCTCATTTCATATCAAGTGCTTCTCTTTTCTTCCTTGTCTAGAACTCTTCACTTGTGTTTTTCCCCTGCTGTGTAGCATGACTAGTATTTCATCTCTGGAAAGCCTCTCAGGATGTTAAGCCAAGGGGTTTGGGGTTTTTTTTAGTGTGCACAAGTGTGTGCACAAGTGTGTGCACAAGTGTGTGCACAAG
>JANVCC010000127.1:1849013-1864271 GCA_025345505.1 Todiramphus chloris collaris | reverse complement strand
TGTGCACAAGTGTGTGCACAAGTGTGTGCACAAGTGTGTGCACAAGTCCCAGAACAGGTACACCTCTAGCATTTCCAAAGCCAGTAAAAGACACTTGTCTGAGGAACTGATTTGTTGCAGTGTTTAATGAGATTCTTCTTAGAACTGGGTTTACTGGTGTAAATGCAAGTGTCAGGTCAGGATAAATCACTGGGGTAGGGGATGGAGGAAGAACTGCTCCGCTTCTCTTGAAGAGATAAACCAGCTCCGTGGTTAAAGTGGTCTCCTCCTTGATCTGCCATTTGAGATAAGCTGATGTACAGCAGCATTAAGTGCCCTCTCCAGCATTAATTGGCAATTAACTGGAGGGGCAGGGTCTCAGATGTGCAGATGTCAGAGGTTTCATTTCCCCAGGATGCAACACTTTCCAGTCGCAGGACCCTCACCCTGCTGTGAACCCCCTTTAGTCCCAGAAGCAGAAAAAGCACCAGATCTCAGCAGCTGCTCCCCGTCCCTTCCTGAAGAAATGGGGAGAGGAACCCAAGCCTGGGCTCCACTGCTGCTCCTCAGGAGGACCCTGCAGCTGTTTTCCTGAGCTGCTGGAAGGGGTTTTGCTCAGCAGGGCTCAGCCTGGGCTGGCTTTCCTCATGCCCACCTTCCTGGGGCTCGCTGTCTTGGAAGTGTGTGGATTCCTCTCTCCTGAACCTCAGGGCTGTCCTGGCTGTGCTGTCAGCTGCTTGTCTGCCTCGCCTGCCAGGCTCCTGCTTGCTTTTCCTTCTTAGGAGGGCTGGCGAGAGGGTCAGGGAAGGCCAGATGGTACTTCTCTGCTTTTCTGCCTTTAAGCATGCAGCTTTTTTTCCAAAATCAGTAGCATAGGCAGCTAGTAAAAAAAAAAATCTATTAAAGATGCTGTTGGATGTAAAAGCTGGCTCTTTTTTTGTCCAGAGCCATAAAAGCTCTTAAAGAGATCCAAACCGGAAAAGACAAGCAACTAATAGTGAAAACAAGGAAGGGAGAATAAAACTGGCACAAGGCTCCTGAATTTTTCCATGGCTGATTTGAGCATTGCAAGCCACTGGCACGGAAAAGCAACACCCGCAGCACCACAATAGCAATAAATAAAACAAGAAGAGGAGAGCCTCGGCTCTGCCGTGGTCCAGCAGCCCCAGTCCGAGGCCAGCCCCAGTATCAGGCGTCCTGGCACTGCCTCTTTAGCAACCAGAACAGCAGCACAACAATCGAGCTGGGATTGGGAATGGAGAGCAGTAGTTAATTAAGCCTGCGTCTTTTATTCTCGGGAGGCAATTCAGCGCCGTTTGAATAAGCTGGAGTGCCAGGACCTGGTGGGAATGTCTCTCCCAGTGCAGGAGAATCCAGTCTCATGGGCTGCTTTATTAGCATAACAATATTGCCCAGGATGCACTTGGCGTGATGTAATGCCAAGAGCGAGCGAGGGGAGATGAAAGTTTTTTTTCCATGCAGGAGCTGGGAGCGTTTGCCACTGACTGGGGCTGTGTCAGTGCATGAAATTTCTTTTCTTTCTCTCTCCTTATGGGATGTTTGCTAATTGAAGCAGTTCTGGAAAACAATAAATTGTTGGAGCCGCCCTCCCCCACCTTCTCTTTTAAATTCACATTATTCTGACTTACTGGAAAAGCAGGGGCCCTTTCTGCTCCTTGGAAAGTGGCCTCTGATTATTTGCATTTCCATGTGGGACCGATGGAGAAGGGGAGCATCGTTTGCTGGGATGAGCAGGTGGGAGGACAGGGGACCTCTGCTGCCCTTGTCCCCTTCAACAGCTACTTTTGACAGCCAAAACAAACAAACAAAAAAATCTAATTTCCTAATTCATCCTCATTCCCCATTTGCAAGCATTTGTCCTGGGATGGCTCTGCCATCAGTGCTGTTCTCCCCAGCAGTGGGCATCCAATTCTTTCTGGCATCACAGGTCTCCATCTGGGGAAATCTGAGTGTCTGGGGACTCTGGTGTGACCAAAGTAAGGATTTCTCTTGCCTTGCTTGTTAGTAGATAGCATCAAACATGTGCTGGTTTAGCTGGTCTTTACATAGACTGGTCCATGTGTGATCCAGTGACCTGCAGAGATCACCCACGTGGGAATGGAGCACAGCTGGGTCAGCTTGGCGTGAATGTCTAATTGTGGAGCTAGTCTTCTGTGTATGGAATGGTTTATGTTGTGTGTGAGTGCCAAAAAAGCACCTAGTCATGGTTTTCTTTATTTATTTTCTCCTGGGTGAGCCATCTATTGTAGCAAAGCAATGGGTTTCAATGGGGCTGATAGCACAGCCTCTCTCAGCTTCCCCCCTCACCCAACCTGTGACTCTAGAAGAGGAATGTCTCTGTCTATGTGGAGATGCTGGCCTAGCTCTTGTACCTTCCGGACACTAGAGGCCTCTAGATGCTCTGGTATGATTACTGCTGGTGGTGGCAGGTCTGTGTAATTACCATTCACTTGGAGCAGAACTGATGCTGCTCAGCTGACTTGCCTCTCCTCTCCAAATATCGCCCGTTCCAGCCAGTACAAGTCCTAGTGAGGTACCTGGTGACCAAGCAGGTGACAGGAGAGGATGGGCTGAGGGGAAACTGGTTCAGCAGAGGTGAGGATTAAGCTCCCTCTCAACCAACCATGCATGTACAGGCACACACAGGCAGCGGGCTTCATCTGGGGCTTGCTACATCTTCAGGCACCGATCAAAAATGTGCTTGAAGAAAAAGCTATGAAAGGTGAAAATGAGTGTTTTGTATCTGTGCTACAGCAAAAAATTAGCCTGGACAGGCCCACCCAGTGTTGCATTTCTGTTCTCTGAGCTCCATGAGCCCACACATCTTGAAGGCAAAGGACTTTGAGGACAGTGCTGCCTAGAGCAGACTGGGATGTAGATCCCCCCACCTTTGGATTTGCTTTCTATCCCAGCATTTCTCCTGGGGACTTCAGGATGAATTTGCCTTGCGGGCAGGAAAAGATTTCCCCCGTTCGAACTCCCAGCTGTAATTTCTAGGAAGCCCTTCGTGCTGCTGGTTGGGCTGGGGCATCAGCTCTGAAAGGCACTCTGCTGTCCCAGCCTTGTCTGCTCCCTGGTTTTCCTCTGGATTTTCCTTGCCTGTCCCCCCAGCATCTGAGCAGTCTGGCTTGGACGTGCAGGAGGGTTGCTCATGGAGTGTTTCTCCAAGGGCTGAGGTTGCTGCCGGGAGCGATCCGTCTGTTAACCTGGATCAATCCAGACTGCCTGTCAAGGATTCCTGTATTACCCAACTTGCAAGAGGCAACATGTTCTCCCAACGTGCTGTCCTACTGAGATCCCAAGCTTGCGTAGGACCTACCTGGGTAGTTGTTGTGCAGCAGCCACCCCAGTCACAGATGGATCTTTACGCTTCCATTCTGTGTGCCCTCCCAGAACAACCTCTTCTTGATGTGCTAAGTTACAGAACTGGTGACAAAGACTGGGGCAATGTGGGAAGCCTTGGGGACCTCCAGGCTGTCCTGGTTAAATGAGCCACCTTGGTGATGCCCCAGCAAACAGCTATGAGTTGTGGTAAGCAGCTGAGCCTAAGGGGAGCCAGCCTGGGAAACTGAGGCACTAAGGGCAAGAGTTCAATGGTGTCTAGGTACCTGAAGAGCATCCCCCAGTGCAAGCACGCGTGGGGAAGGGTGAACCCCTGTCCCAAGCAGAGTCTCGGCTCAAGGTGGGAGGTGATGGGTGGGACGAACCCCCTCTGACAGCCCTGATCGAAACCACATTGCTGCTGCCTTCGGCCCCCGTGTCCAGAGAGGCTGTAAATGCTGCTTGCTGATAATCACTGCAATTAGAGCGCAATGTGCTCCTGCTAAAGGGGTGTTTCCAGTCACTTTAGCAGATGTGGGGGTACAGTTTGGCTCCTGGCACCCTGAGGATGAGGAGATGGAGCATGGAGGCTTTGAGTTGCTCCTAAAGATACCACCCTGCTCCTTTAAGTAGTAGCCAGAAGCTTTCCAAATATTATCATCTTACCCAAAGGAGAGGGAGAGGAAAAAAAGAAAGTGTTTTGGCATGAGAACAATTTCTCCATTACCTCAATTAGTTCAAATGATCTGGAAAGGTTCTCTCTGGAGAAATCAGGCAAAGTCTCAGCCAGCAAAGGGGCTGGTGGCTGGTTGGTTGCTGTAGGTGTTGATATGAGCATTAGTCAGCAATGTAGATTGCAGTGAAGTCAGTCAATATTGCTGTCGCTGCTGTCTGGCTGCAGTCATAAATTAATTAATTATATCACCGCAGTAATTGAAGGCCTTATTCTCTCTAGGATTCTGACTCTGGCACCTCCCTGCCCGTTTCTGAGGCTGCCCATCAATTCAGTGAGGTCTGGGTTTTACTGAGATCATTATTTCCTGAAATACTGTAAAGTCTCTCTCCATAAAAAGGAAAGCTTTTTTTGTTTGGTTGGTTTTTACCCATCTTCATCCTTTCCCCCCCCCTGGAGGAGGGAGAGCAGCAAGTCTGGGAAAGAAACAGGATGAGGATGGGATTTCCAGTTCCAGCATTTTGGTGCTGTCCCTTTGCAAGTAGGCATTGAAAGTATCCTTGGAGTCCCTGAGCTGGTGATTGGGTCCTCTGGAGAGATGGATTACTAGCTCTCAGCACTTCAAACCAGCTCTGTTCCCACTGTTGAAAGAATCCCAAACCCTCTGAGGGAATAAGATCGAGATAACCAAACAGGCTGAGAAAATTCACGGGCTGGCTCCTGCGCTGGTGTAAATTGGTGTCCCTGCACTGGCTTCGGTGGAGCAATGCCAAATTCCACCAGCTGAGGGGTCTGGATTGCATAGTCTACCTATAAAAATGGTGTTTAGGATATCTTGGCAAAAGTAAGTATTTTTGCAACCCACTTCTAACCGGGCGGTGCTGTGTAGGGATGAAATCCAGTCATGCTGGGGGAAAAAAAACACCCACTAATAAGGCTAGGAGAAAAAAATACACCATGAGCTTGTGGAGAAGAGGGGTTTCTTTTTTTTTGTAAGCCTACTTTGTTATAAGGTACCTGCTAGAAGTTGTTAGGCACAGGGATTCAGGTTGAACCACAGTGAAGAGGGAGGAGCCCCTGTGTTTCCAGTACTTGTTATTGATTGTGAGCTTCCCAGCATGTGATGTTATGGTTGGAAGACTCTGTTCTGAAGTTACCTTCAGAGCAATAGTGGAAAGATTTTTTGGCTTTCCCCATAAAAATAAGACTTCTTTCTGGTCTCCATGATTATTCATAATGGTCCCAAAATCTGAATTCCAGGCCTAAGCCTCGCAAGGGTGCAGACTACTGAAGAGCATCGAATGTTCAAGGGAGCTTCATCTGGGGGGCACTTGGGGCTGACTTGTGCACATTTGGGCCTAGATGTGAAGGTTTCCATCGTGTCTGGTAAACAAAAACAAGAAAAATGGCTGGATTCTCTCGAGGCAGAGCCCTGTTTGGTCATGGGTGAGCTCATCTGGGAGGCAAGACCCTGTCCCCTTCCCTTGTTGCTGTACCCCCATCCCCATTTTGCAGCCTGTTAAGAAAACAGACCTTCAAGGTGTGCAGTGCTCTAGGAAGCCCTAGGGGCTGTGGAATATTTTTGTTGTATGCCTATAAACCTCTCAATTAGTGCTGTAAAGCAGAAAAAAAAAAAACCCCCTGGTATTCTGGACACTGCCCAAGGGGTAATGCATCTCTGCTGCTGCAGCAAGAAGTGCTGCTAGCATTTGGTTGATTTAGGAGGCAAAAGGAAGGGAAGGCTCAGGGGGTTGTACCTGAGCTCCAGTAAACTAACCAGCCACTCCTGCAGATTTCCTGCAGAAAGGAGATGAAGAGATCTGCTTTTATGTATCTGATGGAGCGAAACCTCACAGAACACTTCAGGGTAGGAGCTGTGTCGGGGTAGCAACCTGCTGAGAGAGGAGAGGGAGGGTAGGAGAGTCACCAGCTTTCACATGGTGGCTTGGAAGCTGGTTTTGGGAGCTGATCCCTCCAACTGGGGATAGTGGCAGTGCCACCCTCCCAGCTCCTTCTTGCGTGTGCATCATTGCTCACTGGTATGTGCTTCTGGGACCGTGGGGCTTTGGAGACCCCTGAACCCTTGCAGGCATCCCAGCTCCAGCATGGATGGACCTATGCTGGGGGAATTGGTGGCCTCATTTAGTGCCATTATTAAGCTGTGGGTAATTGAGGAGGGCTTTCTGGCTGTGCCCAGCTGGTTGGCTTCAGGCACAGCAACAAGGGAACATCCCACTGACACCAGTCTTTTGAACTCCTCCTTCCTCCCCTGGGATTTCTGCTGGGCTGTGGCCTGAGGCTTTTCCCCCCGATGTTTCTCAGCTCATTTTAACTGCTGGGAGAAGCAGGAGAGAGCCAGCAAGGATGACTCCAGGGCATAAAACACATTCCTCCAGGTTAGCCAGTGTTTCCAGGCCTTTCAGTGAAAAGCCTCAATTAACCAAGAATCAGCCGAGCATGGCAAACCCAGAAGCAATAAGTGCTTCTTCTGGCTTCAGGGCCAAAGGCTAAAATCTGCTCAAGGAGCTAAATTAGTCACCTAATTGGGACTTCTGTCCCTCCTCGTCCCTGCTCTGGGTGCTCACAGGAATGAGATAAATGACACATTTCCAGTTGTTCCCCCACTGTCACCTTTCCTTAAAAAACCCTGTCTAATTAGAGCTGTAATGCAGAAGAAGGGCCAAAGTCTGACCCTGGGTGCAAGGGTGAAATCTAGGCTTGAACTGTCTTCTCCTCCAAACTGCTGCAGTCCCATTGAATTTGACCAAATTGCATTGATGTGCACCAAGGAAATCCTGAGGTCTTCCCATCCTGCTCCAGGTGGAACATTCTAAGGGCAGCCTACCACAAAATCCCCCACTTCCAGCACGTGGGAAGGGAGGGGGCTGTGAAAACTTCCCCAGGAAGATGTCTCGTGGCAGAGTGTGTAGGACCAAGTGAACGGGGAAAGCAAGTCGCATCCCGGGAGGAAACCCTCAGTGCTGAACAGACATCTGCTCAACACGTGCAGAAAGGTTTTGGTAACCTCCACAGTCGTGGTTGTCCTCAGCCCACCTTTCACAGAGCTCAACAGGAGAATAGAAACTCCTCTCCTTGGGTTTATTTTGCTTTAAAGGCAAAAGTGGGAACGGAGTGCCAGCACCTAACCCCCTCCAAAAAAAAAAGGAGGGACAATTGTGCAAAGATTGGAGAGCAGGTATCTTCATTTTGGAGATGTTTCCATCCAGGCTCAATGGACTGTGTTTGAAAGCTATTAGGAGCAGAACAAGTTGTATTTCCCTACCCTCTGCAGACAGTCAGGAGGAGAGGCTGCAGGGACCAGAGCTAAAACCCACCACTCCCTTGGAGGCGTGGAAAAAATCCTGAACTGTAGGATGGGGAGTGACCCTCAGAGGTCATCTGGCCCATTTCCCTTGCCCCAAGGTAAAATCAGCAATAACTAAGCCATTCCTGATTAATTCTTGTCCAGGATGTCACAAATGTTGCTTGTGGGGTTGAACCAACAGCGTTTCAGCACGTTGGCTGGGCTGTTCCCTGTGAGTGCTGGCACCAGCACAGGCAGAGCATCCCTTATTTTTGGGGGTTGAAAATGCACCAAAAGGAGCTGAACTCGGGCAGAGTTTTTAAAAGAGGCTTTGGCATCTTTAGGTCTTTGAAGTGACTGTTCTAGGTGAGCTGGTCAGGAAGGGTCCTTGTCCTTGCTGACCGTTTTTACTTCTGATGTTCTAACATTTCTTTTGGACTTTCAGCAGTCAAAATATGTTGCCCAAAAAGCTGAGAGGACTGAAGAAATTTTGGAAGGAATAAAAAAATTAAAATAATAAAATACATCTTTTCTAGGAAAGGAAAGATGTAATAAAAACATTAATGCCATCAAAGCCTTACCTTTCCATTTAAAGATGAAATTAATGGGTCAGATTGGGAATAGCAATTCCCTGCTTGCTGTGCAGGGAATACACACCCCACATGTTCACTCTCAAAGCATTTAAAATTCTCTATTTGAACACAGAAGTATAGGTAAAGCTAAAACAGAACGAAGCAGAGTTGCAGGGAGCAGCAGGAGCACAGTGTCTGTGTTCTTTAGTAAACTGCTGTAATTCTGTGAGTAAAATAAGGCTGGAGGTGGGGGAGTTGTTCACACCTCGTGCTATGTCTGCTGGAAAAGCATTAGAATTTCCTGCTACGTAGGTCTGGGTGAGCTTGGTGAAGAGGAGCAGCAGGATCAGGGTAGAAAGGATGTTGCATCCTGCCAGGATGGGGCTCTTGGCATCAACTCTGCCTTGGTGCTGGGGGGGAAAATTCCTTCCTGCTGATACTTGTCAATTCAGTTACGGATGTTGGTCTTTGTACCAGGTCCTGGTTTTGGAGGTTCTGTCCCCATCTCTGATGCTGGGTGAATGTGTGCAGAAGTCATCTACCTGTGTAAGCTTTGTAACCATGGGTGCTGGCTTTTGCCACACACGTGATGGCTTTTTAATACTCCTGTCAGGCTAATAATAATAATTACAGAAATAGTGTTTGGCTGAAGGGCAGAGAAGATGAACTAGGTCTGAGGTTCTTAGAGAGATAGAGTGAATATGATGTCGCTCGTTGAAAAACTGGAAGCTGTGCCTGATGTCAATAGCATTCCTCTCACCTCAGAATGGTTTGGGTTGGAAGGGACCTTAATGATCATCTTGCTCCAACTCCCACTAGGGCAGGTTGCTCAAAGCCACATCCAACCTGGTCTTGAACACACCCAGTGATGGAGCATCCACAGTTTCCCTGGGCAACCTGTTATGTCCAGGTTGTTCTTCAGCCGAGCCAGCTCTGCCTTGCGTTTTGCTAAGCTCAGCAGTTTCCTCATCCTCTGAAACCAGCTGCTTTGCATGAAAGTCCTTCTTCAGGTGAGGTCCATTCCTGCACCCCCCAGGTCCCCTCTCCCCAGCCAAGGCCTGATAAGCTCTGGTGCTGTGGCTGCTGCTGGGATCTACCAACCTTCCCTGGGGCAGCTCCCTGAGCGTGGCTTCTGAAGGGGGCTTTCTTAGTATTATTATTTTGTGGTCAAAAGGTTGCGTACGCTGTTTTTTTCTGATGCAGAGGCTTAGAAAGAGTGGAAAGCAAAATATTTTGATAATTATTCAGGCCAGCGGGTTACATAAAAGGTTCCATAGCCCTCTGCATCAAACCTTAACAGTTCAAACCACAAATTCTGTTTTTGCAGCCATAAAACATTCAGGGGGAGAAAAAAAAAGAAAAAGAAAAAAAGATATATAAAAAAATAAAATAATAAAATCCATTTTCCATTTGCTTGAAACTTATAAAATTTTATGTGGTGAAAAATGACAGTTTACTCCCAGAAGGAAACTGCCCAAAGAGGCTTGTTTCGTTGGCACGGTGGGATCAAGAAATAGGCCTGGACTTGTGTCCTCAGTCACATAAAGTAAATGTTGAGCGATGTCATGGAGCAGCAGGGGAACGCTGCAGCAGTGGAGGTCCTCCCAGTCCTGCTGGGAAGGGCTGGTGCTGGTGTGGAGATGGGTGGGAGGGCACATGGGTGCTGAGTGTCCCAGGGCTTGTGTGGTGCCCTTGGTTTTGTGAAGATGACGCAGCAGCCTGAAACCAAAGGGTGAAATCTGGAAGGTTCTTCAAGTTTTTAAGCTATCTCAGCACCTTTGGTGTCACAGGCATTGACCAGGCTGGAGACACACATCTGAGAGAGCCATAAAACAAGGGTGTTGCCAGAAGCAGCCAAGCCTGGGTGCTGGTCCAAGGGCTACCATCAGTGCTTAGAAGGAGCATCCCTGGCTCACAGGGTTGCCTTTAGCTCATGTTGATGCAGTTTAATTCTCTTCTCACAGCAGTGCCTGAAGCAGAAACCTCAGTGGAGTTGTTGAGGTTTTCCTGGGCTTTGCTGGGTTAGGAGTAAGCAGAATCAGACCCAAACATCACAGCTCAGGATGAGATGCTGCAGCGTTGATGGAAAGCACCGGCACAAGAGCTCTAGGAATTTGGTCTGAATTCCTGGTTGCACAAAGTCAAACTTGTGTGGTCTGGGAGTCAAGTTCTCCAAGCACAGAGCAGATCTCGCTTTCCACCCCCAGCTACCTCCTGGTATCCGAGCAGTGCAGTTCTGGACAGGACCTAATGAGCTTTTGCCCTTTGGTCAAGCTGGCATTGCTAAATGGTACAGCTGGACCCAAATGTGCCCAGCAGAGCAGCCAGGGTAGCCTCAGGGTGCTCTGCAGCGTGCAGGCAGGTCTTGTGGATGTCCACCCCCTGCCATAGAATCATTTTGGTTGTAAGAGACCTTTCAGATCATGGAGTCCAACCATTAACTCATCCCTGCCAGGGCACCACTGACCCCTGTCCCTCAGCACCACAGCTCCAGGGCTTGGAAACCCCTCCAGGGATCATGGGGATTCCACCTCTGCCCTGGGCAGCCTGGCACAGCCCTGGACAACCCTCCAGGGAAATAAATTGTTCCTCAGCTCCAACCTAAACCTCTCCTGGAAAAACTTGAGGCCATTTCCTCTTGTCCTGGTGCTTGTTCTTTGGGAGCAGAACCCAACCGGCCCTGGCTCCAGCCTCCTGTCAGGAGCTGTCAGAGCCAGAAGGTCTCCCCTCAGCCTCCTTTACTCCAGCTCTTCCTAACTGACCCAACACTGCAGATGCTGTGAAAAATCACAAAAAATAGCAGGTGTAGTCCCTGGGCTGCTCTGTCCCCTTGCACACCTTTAAGTCCCAGGCACTGACAGCGCAGCACTGAATCCTAAAGCAAAGTAGGTGCCTAGGCAAGCAGGTGACTTCCTTACAAAGCCATGTACTAGCAGGTTTCTGGCTGTTAAATGAGCACAAAGATAGAAACAGTCCCCATTCTGTAATTACTTCTGCTTTCGAAGTAAGAGAGACTCAAAATTATGGAGGCTAAGATGCACTTTCTTTATGGTTTGGGGTTTTTTTCTACCTTGGAATGTTAAAAAAAATCATCTCCTCTCCTGAAAATACAGGATGGAGAAATATGTTAAAAATTTCCCAATAGTCAGCCACAAAAACACAGACTATTACCAGCTAAAAAACAACATTATTCCCCCTGCGTGTTAGAATTTGACACTTCTGGGTCCTGGCAACACTTTTCAAAAGAAAATTAAAGAATAGCTGCATGTAAATGAAAAGGGTCTCACTGCTTTTCCATTTGCAGGGGAGGAAAAAGAAAAAAAACAAACCAACAAACCCCCACCTCACTTGATGTTCTTTTTACATGGGGAAACATTAAAAAGTCATCATCTAATCTCTTGAAGCTAGAGGTAATTAATGAGCAAACGTGAGAGAGCTGAGAAGAGAAATGAAGCAGCAACTTTCTGTAGCGCCGTTCAGTTGGGACACGTTGAAAGGCATTTTGCTTGATTCTGGAGGATTCATAATTAGCATCTTCAGGGGAAAATCTGCCCAGCAGTGAAACATGGGCCTGCTCTTCCTCCCCCCCACCCCCAAATATTTCAGCATTAGTGGTTTTCTTGGTGATGGGGATGCGTTAAATTGCATCTGGAAGCTCAAGCCCGCTGTGTAGAGCCATCCCACAATCTGCTTCTGTGGTCAGTTCTGAAATATCCAGTCACTCCTCTACCAAACCTTCTCAACCAAATTTTTTTTTAATTATTATTTATTTTTATTTTCTTTTTTTTTTTCAGATTTTGCAACCCAAGGAGCCGCCAGCGTTTTTGAATACCGACTTTGTACCTGGGAGATTAACTCTTGGCATGACAACCTACTTTCTGAGACAAGCAGGCTTTAGTAAAGCCCCATCCAGCAATTAAGTAGCCAGTGAGCCAGGTTAGTCTGGGCTATTCTTATTGCCACACCTCAGAAACCTATCTTAAGACTCGCCGAGAGCTACTACCCTGCTTGGAGCGACATCCTTCTTTCCATTTGGTCACCCATGTAACCTGGAGATCTCCCAGGAGCTTGCTGAGCTTTGTGACAATTTCCATCTTGTTGCTGGTTGTCCCATCCCCTTCTCAGCAGAGGGTTCAGCGTTGAGCTCTACAAGGTCACTTGAGCTTGCTGGTTGTTTTGGACACCCTCTTACTGTGAAATGTTTTGCAGATGGGGACCGGTGTCCCAAAGAGGCTTTGCTACTCATGGGGAAGTCCCAGAAGCTCTGTGGTGCCTCCCAACACCGGAACTGCTGAAAGACTGCATGTTTTTGCACCAACTGGAGCTCTGTACGTGCTAATGGGAGCATCCCCTGGCTCTTATGTATTGCTGTAGGCTCACAGAGCAAGCCTATAATGTGAGAAATTGCATCCAGATCGTTGTCTGCCAGGATGGGAGCTGAGCAAAGACAGGAGAAATTGTTCTCAGAAACTGCCCGGTGAAAGTCTGAAGTCAGAAGGGAGTCCAGGAGAACGTCTACACCATGGACTGAATTGACCGATTGTGGTTGTGTAGCCTCGGCTGAAGGACTTATTATTTTCATGTCTGGTAATAAATAGAATAATAGACAAAAAGCCCAACTCCCTGCATGAAGGCTGAGTAAATGAGCCTGGTACAGCGGTTCACTGAAGGATTTGTGGTTTGGGACCTTCTTCCAAGCAGTGAATCAACATGCAAAGCAGATCCAGGGCCACTCATGCAGCTGCGAGGACTCAAGGGTATCCCTGGTTTCTCTCTTCCAGCTCCATAAAATACACTTTGCTCTCTCCCAGTCACCCATGGGGTGGTTGTTACCATAGCATGGTCATCACCTCGACCTCCTCCTCCATGTGAGTGTCCATGAGAACACACACGAGACATGTGAGAGCTGGACTCTACGGCCAGCTCATCCCTCTGGATTTTATCATCATCTGATAAAGCCTCTCCGGTGTCTGTTTGTTTTAAATCCTTGTTGGAAAACCTCTCTAATAGTAACTCAGCCTCTGACAACAAGCACTTAGAAGAGCTGTCCTCCCAGTGTAGGGCTGTCAGCCATAAGTTAGTGGTGGTACCATTAACGTAATCCAGGTGTCTACACTCTCATTTCCAGATGCTGACTGCTGGGCAGCAGTTCTTCCAGCAGACAGGCTGCAGGACAAAGTAACTGCTTAAAGCAGCACGATGGCTCTACTCTTATTTTTCATCTGTTTACAAAAAATCTTCCTTTGCAATGTATCAAAAAAAAAAAAACCCAACAGTTGTTTGGTATTTCTGAGCAGGGTTTTCAGGTTTAGGACTAGAGTGGCATCTTCCAGATATGAAATTATATGATATGAATAATAAAAATGGTATAAATAATGTAAGAAATTAGGATAGAATATACTATAATACACTATTAATATATTTTACTATTATATTATACTATTACTATAATACTATACTATTAATAGAATGTACTATCATATTCCAACAAGGATATATTATAATATACTTAACATAATATACTATAATAAGTATACTATACTAAATATATTATACTAAATAAAATATAATATGTTAGTGATGCTCTGAAATTCTTTTGGTTATACTGAGGGGGTATTAACAAGAGTTTGAACCCTTTTCCTGCGTCCCAGCTTCTCTGAAAACCCAGTGCTCGTTCTGCTGCTGTTTCCTAATCCTCTCTGCCTTCAATGTGTCACCAGCCCCTCAAAAAACCAAGGTCATCTTCTGAGACGGCCAACATCATGCACAGATGTTGCTTCTCCAGCTCCATTACTGGTGGAGGGCAAGATTTTCAGAGGCACCAGGGGAATTTAGGTGGGTTAAGCTGGTGGGCTCAGGCTTCCAGGGTTTTCCACGTGCAGTTGCTCGAGATCAGTGGGTACTAGAGTCCAAGAGAGTCCCCAGGGATAGCTCCTGAAGCCACATCTGGAGCAGGAGTGTGTGGGTGAGCACTGCTCGTTTGGACTGCTTTGCTGAATCCTCCACATGATGCAGGTACCAGTTTCTGTGCTTTCAGCATCTTTTCCCTTTTTTTCCTTTTTATTCCCCCTTTTTTTTTTTTGAATGCTGAGAGCACTGAGGCTTCTGGTGTTTTTCTTTTGACATACTGGGTTTTTTCCCCCTGTGTGTGTTTTGCCCTCAGAAGAGGTCTGAGCCGAGCACTGCCTGACCCAGCCCCTCCTCTTCCTCCAGTGCCAGTCTCTGGCTGCTTTCACCAGGCAGTTCGATGAGTAAGTTTCAGTGGAAAACTTTGATTTGTTAAGTTTGTTTGTTTAATCTTTTCCTTGCTAAGGTGGTTGGGGTTGGGTTTTATTTTTGGAAGGGGGAGCAAGATGCTTGCTTGGAGTGATCAGCTCTATTATAGTGAGTTATTACACCTATCTCTAAATCCGTGATAGATGTGCAGGCTAAGTGGGATCGCCAGCCTAATGAGCTGCTGAGATTTAATTGGGTGCTATAGAGATTGCTAAATCTCCCCACAGAAATCAGCCCAAACTCCGAGTGAAAGAGATCATGAGATCATTCAGGAAATCTGTCCCTTCTCATTACTAGCTGTAGGCTGTTTCCATTAGAGGCTTTAAAATCATCTGCTTCATTATTGATGAGAAAATTGAATTATTTTAATCTGTGTATTATTTTAAGGCTTTGACAAGCAGCTAAACCACCGCGCTAATCCCTGGATAATCATCACCCAGCAATTTCAGAATGCAGTCTGAGAGAATTACAAGGAGGAGCCAGGAGTAAAGCAGAGCCTGCACATTGGAGGATTCGTGTTATCATCATCATCATTATTAGTATTATTAATATTATTAGTATAATTGCTTAAAGTATTCCTTTCGCATGTCTCTCAAAAACCTCTTCCTCATCTGCTCCATGTGGAAAGTTCCAGGAAAGAGGCAAAGTCAATCACCCAAAGCAGAACAACGTTGAGGGTGAGTTTAATAAAATAAAATAAAAATAATTGTTCCTTTCAAAAAAAAAAAAGACATCGTTTGCCACACATTTTAAAGCACAGAAAGCATTGCATAACTCCTAACCGCCGAGTGAGCCAGGAATACTATATGCCTTTATTCTCTGAGTTTAATAGTTATAATTAGAACCTTTCCTATGTGGTTTCTGTATCTACGTGTAATTCTAAAAAAATAAAAAATAAAAAAATTATTCTTGTCTTTCCCAATAAACTGAAGCATTGTTACACGGGCTGAAGTGAGACAATTAAAGTGAGAAATACAGACAGTGGGGTTTCAAGAGGTATTTTTCTTGGGTTTGGGGGGTTTTTTCTCTTTCTTTTTTTTTTTTTCTTCCTCTTTCTTTTTTTCTTTTTTTACTTCTCTTTTTTTTCCTCCTTTTTCCTCTATTTCCTCTTT
>JANVCC010000127.1:1826042-1848913 GCA_025345505.1 Todiramphus chloris collaris | reverse complement strand
TTTTTTTTGTTTGATGCAGAAAAATTCTCCAACTTGCCATGTCCTCACTTGGCATCACTTTTCAGAGAGCTTCTGTCCATGCTCGGGTAGCTGTGGAGGCACAGGGTGACCACAAAGCAAGTGAGATGGAGCTGGCCAGAGAGCAGCAAAGCCTTGGTACATTGTCCTGTGCAATGAAAAAAAACACAGAGAAAGGGAAAATAAGACCTGATTTGCAGGGAGGAAACCCAACACCCAGCAGCCCAAGGGGAAACTCAAGTCTCAAGGCTCCCTGGGCTGATGCATCTCGCCTTTCTCTCCCTAGAAAGGAAACCTCTTCCCTTGCTTATAACCTCAGAGGATGGTAAAGGAAAAAAAATGACTTCTTGGACCTCTTCCTGGGGCAGAGAAACTCTCGTTATTAATGCCAAGGTATTGCACACACACCCTCATCTACACCTTAATACTTCAGAGATCTTTCTCTAGAATCCATTATTATTATTACTATTTTTTCCCCTCCTGCTCTGCGTGTCAAAAGATGATTGATATATGTAGAAGCGGGCCTTAAAAAACACAAATCATTCCCCGAGGGTTCTTCCTATAATCAAAGCACGTGCCCACCCATAGCTAATTAGACATTAGCCTGATGGATTTAGAGCAGTCCTACCACCCACCCGCCAAGGAGCACGGAGCCTTTGACAGTGGCAACGGTGGCACCTGAAGGAGGGGAGGGTTTGCCTTTAAAAGTTCATGGTGTAAAAGCTATTTGTGTATATTTATGTAAAGAAAACTGCAAGGGTTTTGTTTTTTTTTCCTCTTGGGTGTCTGTGTTAAACAAAAGGAACTGGTTAGCAGGGAAAAAAAAAAAAAGAGTGAAGGTCTACTCCAGACAATTTCAGGAGCTTTAAACTGTTGAAAAAGTTAAGTGTCGTGGAGCATGTCGTCATGATAAAAGCAAAGGTCTTGCCTCACCCCCAAGCACTGAAAGGAGACCTGCCTGTTCCCTGGGTCCAGCCTTGCAGTGAGCTGGGGAAATACATTTGGCTGCTATTTAGACACCATTTTTCAAAATCCTTTGCATTTTTTTTTTTTCCCTTTTCCTTTATATTTTCCCCCTTCTCCCCCTCCCCAGATTCCACCACCCTCCTCACTCTCGATTTATGGGTCAGGAACCCTCAAACTTGTCTTGATGGATTAAGCAGAGACAGGTTGTATTGAGTAAATTAAAAATGAAATAGTTACAGCTGTTGGAATAGTCTCGGGGCCAGAGGAGGTAAAAGACTTTCTACCCTCAAGGGGCCTGGAAGTAATCTGTGAAGCACCAACTGCTTAAATGAAGACAGCTTGAGTGAGGGCTGGAGTCTTGAGGGATGGAGAGGCCATCCACTGCTCTCGGGCTTGAGCTTGGTTTGAGAGAAACCAAGGGAGCAGACACCTCCAAGCCCTGCTTCCTCCAAGTGTCCCCAGGTCCCACAGCCAGGAGGGAACAGTGAATTTTGGGACACTGGGGATTTCATTTCTGTTACTGTGAATCTCTACCCTATGTCAGCCATGGGGGTTAAAGCTTGAAGGTGTCTTGGGGTTTCCCAGGCACAAAGCAGGACTGGGAACCCTCCAGAGCTGAAGGCACGCAGACTACGAGGTCAGCGCTTGGGGTGAGGTTGGCCGGGGCGCTGAGCAAGCTGCTCTAGTTGCAGATGTCCCACCTCCCTGCAGGGAGGATGGAGGAGATGAGTTTAAAAGGTCCCTTCAACCCAAACCAGCCTGGGATTCTCGACTAAGGAGGAAGACACCTGCCCTTTCATCCTGCCTCACATCTCCCAGCCAGAGAAAACTCTGGGGCAGTTGTTCACGGCTGGTGCTGCTGAGCCTGTCTCAGATGATGATGCCCAAGCTCTTGAGTACACTCAGCCACGTCTTCTTCCTCCCTTTTGGCAAACACATTGCTCTTCGGATGCCTTTTCCCTCCCCAGCTCTCTGCTTTTTCTATTCTGTTTATATCGTGTCCGTGCAACTGTCTTTTCTGGTTCTTCTGGGGGGATATAGATATATATATATATATATATGTATATTTTATTTTCTTTTTAGGGTAGCATCGAGACAAACAAGGCAATTCAACGAACCAGGGGCTGCAGTAACACAAGTCCCCAGTGCTAAATACCAGTGTCTACCCTGAGGGGCCTGCTCTTGTTTGATTCAGCTACCCACACAAGCACCATCTCCCCCCGCAGATAATAAAGCAAACGCAGACAAACACATTCGTAATTCACTTCTGCTGAATTTGAGCGTTGCACAGAGTGACCCTTTTCAGTCAAATGAAAGCCCTCCAGCGTGCCTGGCTGGGGCTGCTGAGCCTCCCCAGGACACAGGCACTCGTGGTGAAGATGTTTGGGCTGATCCCAGAGTTAACAGGACGGGGAGGGCTGGGAAGAGCACTTGGAGGAATTATTCATCCCGGCTCATCCTCAAACAGCCCCCGCCAGCTGTCCCTGCTGTGCTCTCTGCTCCCAGCACCAGCAGCAACAAGTTCTGCCTCTAAATTACTGCCTTCAGACAACGTTTGAGGTGGAGTTTGTCTCGGGAGCAGCTGAGTGTGGTCCATGATGCAACATTGCCCTTAACCCAGCAGCATCTGGGGGAGCAAGCGGGGCCAGGGCTGGGGGGGGGGGGGACGACTGATCTCCAGCAGCAGAATCTGTGCAACTTAACATTTCTCAGCTGTAAACCTTTCAATGGGTGGAAGTAAATCCTTCAGTCTTCTACTAGAGCTCAGCCTCTGCAGCTGCAGATTTATTCGGCAGGCAGAGAACGGGGCCAAGAGAAGTAAATACGGGTGATGTGAGCGATAGCACGAGAACATTACGCAAGCTCCCGTACAGCTGCAGCACGGGGCAATCCCCTGGCTGCTGATTCTCTGTTGGAGATCTGTCAGAAGCTGGAGCCATCCTCCCTGGGATGCTGAGCAAGGGAGGGGGGCTGCGACGGCAGGAGGGAGAAAGTGTTTCTGGAAGGGGCAGGGAGGGAGCTTAGCTCTGGAGTGGTGCTTTTGGGCTACAAGGCTGCTGGTGTGCACTGGATGCTGCAAGTAGAGGTGATGCTCTTCTCTGTTTATCATGCCACACACCCCTTGTCTCACGTGTATAAGTATAGTACTTATACTTTTTGTGACTGCTGGAGTTGGGCTGGAGGTTTAGGTTCTTTGTGGTGGTCAAGAACCAGCCAGCACATGGCACTGGCAACACCTCAGAGCTCCTGTTAAATGCAAAGCTGCCAAAAAAGGTTTTAAAGCGTGAAGACCTCACCAGGTAGCCGATGAGCATTTTGCCACATGCATTTCCCAACCCCCCCCCCCACCCCAGACTGTCCCCAGTTAACACACAGCGCCTTAAACAAACACTCTGGGACTTGCCTCCAATAGCCACTCTCCAGGCCATGTGCCACAGGATGGAAGGTCCTTCAACAGCATCGAGGGCTCCTCACTAGCTCTGCTTGCAGGGGTCTCAGCCCAGAAATACACACACGCTTGAATGGGGAGAATCTTTCCTCCTCGCACCCTTAGGATGCCCTGCTCTGGAATTTTACCAAGCTGCAGCTACCTGGTGCCAGAAAGGGCTTTTTTCTCTTTAGTATTCCTTATATTTTATATTAAAATGATGGAGTATCCTTTTATCCCAACCTTTGGCTCATGAGGGAAAGGATAGGCATGTATCCTACAGAGCAGTTTAGGAGAGCAGGGCTTGGTTGACTATTTGCAGCATTCCAGTATGATTTCTATCCATGATGTAATCTAGGGCAGCAGGATGGTCATTCTCTTGGTTCATAAAACTCCAGATTTTGGCGTCATGTGGCCCTCGAATTTCACTTCAGCCTGAGCTGCTTCTAATGCTCTGGTTGCACAGGTACCAGAAACGATGCTCTGAAATGCCCTCCCAGGTTCAGCCTTTTATGGTCTAGCTGCCCAGGTAGAAATCCATCTATTCTGTGTGCGCTGAGCTGGGTGAGGTGGTTGCCAGTATTTCTACTGGTGGTAGTGTTGTTGTTGCTGTTCCTATTGCATTAACACCTGGGTCCCCTGTCAGAGAGTAAGAACCCTCAGCTGCTAATCCAGATGTGAAAGAAAACCACGAAGTCTGGCCCAAAGCAGCTACAAGCTGACTAATACTTTTCCTCCCACTTACAAATAGATGCTGCTTAAGAATTTTGGCATCTCGGAGTGCTTCAGCCATGTGAGATCTATCTATCTATCTATCTATCTATCTATCTATAATCTATCTCTGTATATCTCTATATCATCTATATCTATATATCATCTATACCTGTAATCTTTATTTATTTAATTGTTTAATATCCTTTTTTTTGTACAGGGACCTTGTGGGCTTGGAGTGGGGGCGTGGGGGGGGAAGTTGTGTATCTGTGCCTGTGCCTCTGTGTCTGGGTTTTGTTTGCCTGTGCTTTGAGTTTGTAATAAAAAGTAATTGCTTGCCACTGTGTTGTCTTGTAAAGGGGCTCCATCAACCTGCCAGCACACTGACGACACACAAAGTCCAGCTTTCTCATTTGGAAAGCACACTTTCCTTGCGGGAGAAGGGATCTTTTCTCCAACTGAAGGCAGCAATGCTGGGATCCAGACAGAGCTCCCACAGGTTTGGTTTTTTTTTTGTGGGGGGGAAGAATGAGCGAGTGAAATCTCTTCTGAAGGCTGGGGCACCAAGGTAGATAAGGCTGGCCTTCAGCACAAGCTTACATGGGTCTGCCTTGTTTGGGACTAACGGTGTGGAGCATCTAGAGCTGGATTTGAGTTAGGGGGTCCATGCTATCATCATCACCCCAGAGAGAATGCCCCTGAAAGGGGCCAGTCCCGAAACTGGTGGAGCAAGGAAGGGGGTCCCTTGGCAAAGCACAGACCACCCCCCCCCCCCCAGAACCCCCCCCCCCCCCCCCGGATTACAGCTGCAGCACAGTAACTTGGGTTTTGCAGTAGGATGCCCAGCGATGCCACAGCCGTTACTCACGGCTGCATCCTGAAGCCCAGATGAGAACATTCATGTCACACCACAAACTTATCCCCCCAACCCCCACCGCCACTTTCTTTTATCGAGTTTCAATATAATAAACAAAGAGGACGATATAATTTCATTGGCAAAGGCTCCAGCTAATGCACAAACAGCTTTAAATACTGGCACGCGGAGGGACTTTTTCACCATAGACTGGCCAGTCAGACCCGTATCAGGCTTAATGGTAGAAGGAAATGGAAATTCAGATCTTTCACCTTGAAGAATAGCTGCAATTCATATGCTGGTCGTACTCCACACACACACAACCTCCCCCTCTCCCCCCCCCCCCCCCCCTTTTTTTGTTTTGTTTTATTACAAGCACAGCAAAATAAATCACCACAGTAGTATCAAAGGAAACTGCTCCAAGCTGTTGATGTAGAGCAAAGGGACAGTTTCTTATAACTCAGCATTTTATATATAATTCCCCGTCTCCGACCATGGCACTGGGCTTTGTATGCACGCTTTGGTTCTCATAACGACTTTGGGCAAGTTACTTCGTTCCTCCGGGCTTCTGCTGCCCTTTGGATGTGAATTCTTTCATCTGGAAGTCGTGAATTTAAGCCTTATTCTTGGCTTGTACCGAAGCCATTCCCAATAGACTACATCTAAATTGGTACCTAATTAACTGGGACAAAGGGTCAGAGGCAAAGTCCAGCTCTGTCACCCTTTCTGCCCTATTGGCTTTCGCTGCAGGTGTCCTTCACCGCGATGGCCCCTGGGCTCCAACAGACCTTCTGCTAGCTACCATGTATTTGATAAGCTTATTCTCTCACTCTATCTCTTGTTAACCTAAGGATAGAGCATCCGCAGGGGTTACAGCAGACAAGCACCTTTTTTTTTTTTCTCCCCCCCCTCACAGCATAAGCTTTTGAGCACTCCTTTCTGGAGCTGAAAAGATGCTGGAGTAGTTGATGAGAACCTCTGCAGGAGCAGCTTACAGAAGCTGAGCTTTTGCAGTCACCCCTGCAGTGCAAGATCCAGCAGCACCTGCCAGCTTTCACGGCAGTGACAAGCTGGAGTTCCCATCCCACCAGTACACCCACGGGGTTATCACTGGAAGCACCCAGAAAACCCAGGGGAAAAAGGCAAACCCAGTGCAGCGTGTCTGGGTAACTCCACTCTCACCCCAGAAGGAGCCAATATTCAATTTTTTTGGCCAAAACGCCTGCACTAACACTAACCACTGCTTGATTAAGTGCTTTTTGATTCCCCCCCACCCCCGAGCAGCTCATGATGCAAGTCATCATCAGGGAAAGGCTCTCTGCAAAGCTGCTGAAGGCTGGAGCTCTTCGCTGACCCAGCCCACCGCCCCGACCCGTTAGCCCTGTTACCTGCACTCACCTCCCCCACTAGAAAAAACACACCATTTTCCAAAGGTAAGGGAGTCTTGGGTTACTAGGAACACAAATCATTACGAGTATAACTGCATTCCCAATTTATTGTATTTGGTTTATTTATAATTTTATTACTTGGTCCACATTTTCCATGTGTTTCGCGTCATTCTTGTCCGTCCAGGCCTTGACATGGAAACTTGGGCTCGTCTCCACTGCCTGCTCTGTTGATGGCTTTAGAAACAACCTTCTTTCACAGGTCCATCCCAAGAGCCTGGACTAACGTGGTGTCTGGTACAAGTCTGAACATTCTCTTACTGTGGCACAGGACAGGGCAAGGAGGGAAGAAAAGCAACTGTTAATGGGACAAACTGGTGAAAATAAGAACAAGCAGATTGTTCAACTGGCGTTCTAACAGAGAACCTCAAGACTCCTCTGGTTTGGGTTGGGCTTTCTTCATGTTAAGGTCTTAAAGCTGTCAAAGCCAGAGGTTTTTTTTTTTTTTTTCCACACACCACATTCAAGGCTGAAGACTGACCAACGTGTTGCATGCGCACACCCAGATTTCCCACCACCCCCAACTCCACAGCTTGCTGAACAAGGAGGAAACTTCTCCTGGGGCTGGTAGGTTCCTCCTGGGGCTGGTAGATTCCTCCTGGGGTTGAAGGGTTCCTTCTGGTACTGGTAGGTTCCTCCTGGGGCTGAAAGTTTCCACCTGGGGCTGAAGGGTTCCTCCTGGAGCAGGTAGGTCCCTGCCCTACATCTCCAGAAGGTACTATCAGGCATCTGTGTGCACAGCTAATTCCCTCTTCTCCCCTCTCCTGGATGCATAGGCAAGTGTTTTCTTTCATGCTCACATCTGACCGCAATCTGTGAGCAAAATCAGGAGTGTTCAGCAATGCTGCTTTGAGCTGCGCTTCCAAGGTTTTGTGTCAACAGGAACATGAGGTCAATTTGCAAAGAGCCTTGGAAAATCTGGCACAGCCTCCCGAACGCTCTCGACAGGGCTCACTTGGATTCGGAGTTGCCGGGCTAACAGTTGTCAGTCAGCTCTTGAGCACGTTTACAGCAGCTCATCTATTTTTCATCAGTCTTGCACCCGTCGTGACAGCCTGTGTCAAGTCACGAGTGCCTTCACTCTGATTCGGTGCCACCCCAGCGAGCACCGAGTCGCGCACGCCTCCGAATGATCTGATGGCAAAAGGATGCTCAAAAAAAAAAAAACCCACAACAAACCTCAACAAGTTTATTCTGGATTCTAAAGCGAAGGTGACTTTTCCAGATCAGGAAGTACAAAACAAAACAAAACAAAACAAACCCAAAACCACCAAAACAATGTGGCATTTGACGGCCGAGGAGATTGGATTAAAACATCTGGCGAGGTAATTAGCTTGACTAAAAAGTTTACACTCCAAACTGCCCCTACGTAATTGATGGGACCATTGTGATGTGTCACTTCCACTTACTGGCGCTGGGCAGCCGCTCTCCCCTGGCCGCACCCGGCTGACCTGCTGCGGTTCCCCCCATTAAAGCTGCAATTAGGGGGTGACTCTTAATAGCGAGGTCTTGCTTCAGCGTGGGGAAAAAATGTTTCTGTAGCTCACATGCGACAATTAAAGATAATTTAAAATGTAAGTAATTGCGCTGGGTTGCTGGAAACTACTGTAGAGGTCTTGTCCCAGGCATCTGACAGGCTCGGTGGTGTATTTTGACAAGTTTTGCGCAGATTTCCATTAAATACCAACTAGCAGCTCTATTTTCCTTGGAGTCATTGGTCAGGAAATGGAGATCGTGAAAGGTCAGGCCTGGAAGATTTGGGAGGGGAGGGAGGTGTTACTCATGTTCTGATCCATGGGGATCTAGTTCCAACACAAATCCTTCAGTAGCTTGGTTCTTGCTTTCTGCATAGTCTTCGAGCTGGAGAAAGGTGAGAACTGATCCACGGAGAGGAGCTTCTGCTGAGTGACCTTCACTCCTGCAGAGATGCCAGGCAAGGTGGGACCCATGAAATGTCCACCTGCTCTCTGGAAATCTCTGGAAACCTGGTGGGTCTGGGTTGAGAGACCTGGGAAACACTGAAATGTTCGGTTTGATCCATCCCGCCACAAGCACTGCACTAAACCTCTTCGTTCGCAAAAGCTAGCTTTGGAACTGCAACTACGCCGAGGCTTCTGCGAGGTCAGCAAAGTGTGAACATCACACAGCATGCACCCGGAGACTCTCAAAGGTTCAGCAGTCCCTGAAAGAGTTTTGTAGCATGAAAACAGACTGTCGGATGAGTTTGGATTCTGCCACATGGTCCTAGCGATAATAAGCCATCTGTGTGCACCGTGCTGCACGCGACCTTCCCTCTCTCTATTTTGTCTCCGTTGCTTTTCCTCCAAGTCCTCTCTGATTTGACCTAAATTTAAGTAACCCAACAAATGCCAGCAGTGCATATAGCAGAGTTAAATAGCCACTCGGTTACCGACACGCTAACGAAGAGCGAGTCCGTCCGCATCGGAGTGAGAATAAGCATGTGAAAAGAGGATGCTCTGTACAACAGGGAAGGACCCATCAGGAATATAATCACCTTCTGCCACACGTGTCTGATTCAGGCTCCTATCTCAGCTAGCGAGACTTCGGCTGCTAAATCATTTGGGGTAGGGTTTGAAAAGATGTTTGGTATCACAAGCCGCAGAGGAAACTCTGGAAACATTTGAAAATTGCACTTTTATTTCTTTTTTCCGTAGCTGGCTTTCTAACTGATGTCCATAGCTAGAGCTTATACCTCTGTACTATAGATGTATTCAGCTTGTGCCACTGCATAATAAACTTCTATATGTTTACAATCAGTTGCAGCATCAGGAAAGCTTCACCCTTCAGATAACTTTATATAGGGCAGAATACACACAGGAAATAAAGGGCAGGACAGGCTTGTCCCCATTATTGCTTTTAATTTCCCAACAACTCAAAGCAAAGAAAACATTGCAGGACTTCATAAAACCCAGAAAATGAAATTATTACTAAAAGAAAGAAAGAAATTAAATATTTCTCTGAAGCAAACGTAGTGAAATCCAAACTTAAACTGCACGACCACCAAAAATAAAATAAAACTGCATCGAACTTTAAATTCATATTTTTCCTTTCTAAAACAAAATGATGCCAGATAAGAATATGCCTGAGCCCCTGGGCTTTATATTTATTCCAGTGTGGTGTTTTTAATGAGGGAGGCAAAGAGAAATTACCCACAAAAAAGTAAAGGTAATGGAGAAAAAAAAAAGGGGGGGGAAAAAGCATGCAAAACCTATCTAGGTTTTGACACCAGCATCCTCCTTGGCAAACCCACGATTTGGGTTTGATCTGCCCTTGCCCGCACACAACCTTTGTGCCACACTCAGAGGGCAGCTTTGTAGAATGTTTTTGAACACATAACACATAGGAAAATAACACACGATAGAAACTTGGCAATAAGTTTGTCTCAAGTAGCCAAGTTGGGCATGGGGGAAAAAAAATTAAGACAATAAAAGGTTGTTTCTAGCCAAGTTTTAAGTATACAATACATACCTTTTTTTCCCCCTTGTTCTTTGCCTTGCTTACTGGCCAACTTGGCTGGCAGCTTATGGAAAACACTGGAGTGGAATTATTATAATTGGGGTTGGGTTTTTTTTTTTTTTTTAATCTTTTTGACCAAGCAAAAGTTCTTGCAAGCGATAATTTAATTATGGCAAAAGAGTAACACACACACGGCTTTTAAGGATGCATCATCAAGAAAAATCCCGCTTTTCTACACCGTACTTGAAGGCTAGTTCACGAGCACCGGTGATCTAATACTACTGCTATTTATGATTATGATTTTTTTAATTATTTATCATAAAAATATGTCGTAAAGTGGAAAATTACCGCTGCCGATCACATTTCCACGCAGGATAATTTAGAGCTGAGCGCTGCAAGTCAATTAGGATAATAAAGCTGATGGAGTGAGGAGGAAGAGGAGGAGGAGGAGGACAAGGAGGAGGAGGAGGAGGAGGAGGAGGAGGAGGAGGAGGAGGAGGAGGGAGATGGGGGGGACACGACTTTCTTGGAAGGAAGGTTTCCATCCTGTCTCTGGTGTGCTGCTGGGCAGGGATCAAACGGGAGATGTTGACCATGTGGTTGGGTGGCAGGTCTCCTCCGAGATGGCTTCAGACTGTTGCAACACATTCCCACAGCCTCCTTGGTTTTCTTTTTGCCCCCAGGTATTTCAGGTGGATGGTTGATGAAGAGCAAGCTCCTTGCTGATGTAGGTCCAGGGACGTCAGAGAAAGCTGCATAAGCAGCTGATAGACAGAAGCCTCTGAGCACTGAGATATCCTCACAATGAGGGGATAGTTTGATGCAAAGACACTGATTCTGATGTAAGGTGACACAAGCTCAGTTTTGAAAAGCTGACCTCCTACATGAAAGAGAAAAGGAGTTGGGCATGATGATAAAAGGGGAAAAAAAAAAAAATACCCAAAACATTCAAAGATCAAAAGCAAAAAGAATCAGGGACCACAAGCCTGAGCTCAGCAGGAAGTTTATAAGCTGCAGGTTTGGGCTGAGTTTAAATAAGTACAACGGTTTCATCTCTGCTACTTGTCAATTAAAGCAGGTAATTCCTTCTCAAATTGAGCTGACCTTACATCTTCTCACATCCTCTTCAAAATGTCCTCCCACGTTAGATAACTTCATTTTTTTCCAGTAAGTGAAGGTTTTGCCAGATGCATTTACCTCTGCGCAATTTATTTTCTGTCTTTTCACAAAGAAAGATTATAATGTTTAAAATAAATAAATAAATAATCGTTTTTTTATTTACACCACTGGAAAATGGGAGGAAGCCACAGCAATGGAAAAAAAGCAAAAATATCTCCAGTTTGGAGAGACTGATTTAATTTTTTAACAGAAAACATCGATGGACAAACCAGTTGTGCAAGGAGAAAGGGTATTTCCCCCCAGTAATATTTCAGGTGCTACAAGTCGCTGTGTTGGTTGGAACGTGAGAGTTTTGAGTGAACGGGAATGGGCTGGGAGTGGAGAACATCACCAGCTCGGCTGTCACGACAGTGATGGGCAAGGCCTCCAGCCCATGAATCTGGCACTGGGCGATGTGCCGCAGCGCTGGAACAGCCAGACCTCTGGGCATCGTAAGCTGTTTACTGGTGCTACTGGGGGAGGGGGGCTCACACACAGCCCAACAAGCCTTGTCAAGCTCAACATGTGTAAGGCGGGTGTGGTGATCTCTAATTATACCCCTTGGGAAGGGCTTGCATGACCTGACATACCTAGCACATAAGAAGTCCATTCCCACACTGGTTTAGATGAGGTTTGTTAGCTGGCACGACTGGTTCCGCGCTGCAGAAGGATGGAAAGCAAACGTGGTGAGTAACGCTGGAGTCACGTTGGATGCAGCGTGTAATAACTTGGTTTGTGACAAATGCAGTGGAGAGACCGGCTGCCTCAAGGGATTGTCTCTGGTCATGTCCTGCTGGTCTTCTTCACACTCGTGAGCTCATATGGAGAAGCGTCCAGAGGCGAGACGATCGTCTGTAGGTGCTTCAAGACCACTGGATGGATCTCCTTGAAGAGAGTCAGTGGGAAGGGGATGGGATTGGGTTATGCTGCTCCTCACTGCCTGCCCTGTCCTTGTCTCATCAGGCTGCACATTTTTTTGTCAAGAAGACTGTCCTTTATCCAGCATTCGTGCAGCATCCCTCCTGCCACCCTTATCTCCAGCTCACCTCTTAGCTGTGCTCCAGCAGAGCCACTGAGAGCTTAAACCACCCAACAGAGAGACATGTGTGCACCACTGCGCTCCCCTCATCCCTGGGGAATCCACCCAGGGCCATGGGGACAGGACGTGCCCACCTGCCACCCTCTCCTGAGAAAGAGGACTGTGTATTCCAGCACTGGTGTCTGCAGATGCGCCAGAAGATGAACAACTTTTTTTTTTAAAGCCCATACAGAAATGATGAAGAGAATATTCCTCTTCTCCTGCCTTTTGCTTGCAAAATTCAGAACTCACCCAGTGCCATATCATTAGTTCTATCCTTGGTCTCTACCATCCCCTTGTCTCTTTTCCTCAGCTCAGCCCAGCCACGAGCCACTCACCCACCCTTTGGGTTGATGGGACACAGAGTCTCATGCAAGCGTGAGACCCTGGGAGCATCAGTGGGACATCCCGCCTGGCCAAAGAATCTGGAGGCTTCCAGCTTTTCTGAGCCATCGTCATCATCTCAAGCAACATTAGAAGGAAATTGCCTTAGGGTACTGTCATTAACTGTTTGAAAATATTTGTTGACAGTGCAACGACTGTGACACCTCAGGCTGGGTCAGATTTGACCTCACGCAATCACCACCTTTAGCACGTATCCATTGGCCAGCTGAGCTGAAAAAGGATGGTCTCAGCATCACCAGGAACCGGCAGCTACTTCGAAGTGACTTTGTGCAGAGTCTTTCCCAGAGACAAATGAAAAATGATGGGCCTAGCTTAGCTGAGGACAAAGTGTAATTAAATGTCTACGTACCGCTGTAATGACAAAGAGGTGGGTGATTAAACACCATTACTGATCTGGACCTAAACCTGTTAGCAGGAGACAATAGATGGCAAATAGACGCTCACGCTCTCTTGCCACTGAGTTACACATTCCCACACTCCTACAGCTACTAAGAACCTGCTCATTTCCAGGTCTGGCTGGTGCTCACGTGGCCTTGCAAGAAGATGTCATGGCTTTTACTAGACATTAGATGTGCATAAGCAAGGGTGGTAATCCTGGGGCTGTCTTCTCCCAGCTTGTCCTCCTTGACAGCTCACAAGGTGCTAAGTCTCCTTTACCTCAGCTTGGATTTGGTGTGAGGAAAGCAAGATAAAGTGAGAAGGGAAGTCTGAAGTCTGGATGAGAGAGGCAAAGAGACAGAGAGATGTTGTTACCTGGATGGAAGTTAGCTCTCCCATCCTTTTCCACTTGGAGGCTTTCTCATGCTGGTGAAAGGTAGGGACAGTGGCCTTTTCAGAATCAAGCCATCAGCCTCATAGAGGAGCCAGGATGCTTCAGAAGCAATGAGAACATCCCTGTGTGGAAGGTGTCCTGCTGGAAAGAGGTCACCAGCACAAGCAGAGGTGAAGTGGACAGCACAGGGCTTGCCTCCGAGGGCGTTCCCCACTCCTTGCCTTGCAGGTGACCCCATCGCTCCTGGCTATTGACTCATGGTGACAGCTCACGGTGTGTAATCTCATCACCCTCTTAGCAGAAAGCCATTTGTGTCTCCCAAACACAAAGAGGTGATCGCCAGTCCTCTTTGACCATCAGATGGGTCTTAAACCCAACTTTGTCCAAAATCTATGGACAAACAGCAGCATTCTAACCACAGGGTAACACTCTCAGAAAGGTTGGCTGAGAGCCTGGTGTAGCTGAAAGCAACTTGAGACCTGTCCAGCCCAAGCAGAGCATTTTGCTGTTGCTTTTTAAAAAGACCAGGAGTCAGGCAAAGTTCCCCTCTTTTGGTCAGCCCAAAGTGCTCTTCTGCAATTGCTCATATTGAAAGGAGGAGATGGGTGGAAAAGAGACCTCAGAAAAGAAAACTTCCTTGGCCCTGCTGATTAAAACCAGTTTGTGTTTCATTGTGGAAGGCTGTGTTTGCTCAAGCTTCATTCGGTTCTGGTCTCTTCCAGCCCCATAAGGTTTGTTTTAATGAGCGTGGAGTTATATGGATCTATTATTTTTATTATTTTTCTTTTTCCTGCAGGTTTCATAATAACAATGCCCATGTTTTTCATACAGCGCTTTACAGCCACGTGGCTGGAAATGCTCCGCGAATGGGCAATTAGTGTCTGCCCTATTTTGGAGATGGAGACACCCAAGCAGAGTGTGTCAAACAGGACTCAGCCATCACCTGCCCTCATAAGAAAGGTAGCCACTGGACCAGGAGGTGCAGACAGGATTATAGTGTCCAAAGTCCTTAGAAGATGGACTCTCCTGCCACCAACCCTTAGATGTTGGCTACATCTCACGGCACCCATCGGCTTGTAGGAGAGTGGTGGCCCAGGACAGACAGATGGGATCCTACCAAGGATGGTTTGATCCACACCGGTGCTCTAACCTGAAGAAGAGGAGCTTTTCAGTAAAAACAGGCTTCAAAGAGGCCTCTGAAACCACTTACATCCCAAACCCAGTGCTGAGGATTCCCACTTCCATGAAGGGCTGACGGTCACAGGTTTAGAGGTTCCTGGTTTTTTAACAAGATCTTGGTCTTTTTTCCCCTCCAGGTGTTTTAATGGGAAAATATGGGAAGGTTAAAGCTCAGAGCAGAAAAACAGCAAAGCAATATTATTTGAGGCAAGCTTCTAACTCTTTACTGGGGCTATGTGGGAGGCAAGAGAAAATGTTATATGCAGGGGAATAGTAAATTATTAATATTATGTCTAGGTCGAGATTAATCAGGTTCCAGAGACATATAATAACCACCTGCTGCTTCCTCAGCCATAGGTGTGAGGAGGTGTCTGTGAGGAGCAGACTCACAGGAGGAAGGTCCACAGCCTGCAGGGAAACAGGGTCTTGGGGCAGGACATGCTGTCGTGCAGCGCAGTTCTCAATCCAGCCCCCCAGGAACGAGCAGCAGTTGCACACCAGCTGAACAAGCACATGCAGTCCCACCAACGGTCTCGGGGACTGAGCCTGGCTGCCCTCCCACCCTCCGGCGTGGATGGTGCAACTGCAAGCTTGTCTTCTCTTCTTCTCTCCTCCGGGAGGAAAGGATGGTTGGGAGACCTGCTACCAAATCTGGTCACCACCAGGGATGCTGAACCCACACCTGCCCCCTTCTCTGATGCACTTGGCTGGATGAGCTTCTGCAAATAAGAGGCTGTGGGCTGTGCCCAGCCACAGCTGCTGATTTGCTGCCAGACATATTGAGGAAATACATTCACCCCTTGTCAGAGCTGCTGAAAGAAACTCCATGGATGAGCTGCACGGAGAGGATGAGCCTCCACGAAAGCTGGGAATGGTCTCGTGCCAGGGCACTGCACAGACTCCCAACCACTCCGTCAGGTCCAGTTCATGCCAGGCTGCAGCATCCCAGGATGCCTGGCCCTGGATGGTGCTCCTGAGTCACTGCTCACGGATGGTCCACCCAAGAGGAGCAGCGGAGCTGGTGCTGAGCACATGGGCTGGGTAAGGTCAGGCAGCCGTGAGGAGCTGCGGGCAGGTAGGGGATGTGGAGCGGGGAGAGATCAGAGCCAGCCGGAGAGCTACCGCCGTATTTCACTTTTCTGCTGATCCCCAGAAACCTGCCTATAGATCATCCTGCAGGAGCAACACGTGGATCTAATTCTCTAATGCCAAGCCTCGCTGCGCCATTATCCCCATAAATCCCAAAGCCCCGACACCAGCCTTTTCATCATTTAACTGGAGCTTGCAGGGAAGAGGGCGAGGAGGGAGCGTGGGCTTGGAGGGAGAGGTGGCTCCTCTTTCCTCACAGCCTTCATCCTCCTTAATAACCCTCTCTCTATTTCACATATCAGCTGATAACATGTGGGTCCTATTTCCCTACTCCCCCCCCCCATCTGAAGGAGATGGCAGATAAAGCCGTCCCGTGATCCGAGCCACGTTTGCAACTGCTCTTGATTAAAAACGAACGGACCCTGTGGCTGTAACGAGCACCAGGCTGGAGTGGGCTCCCCGCTCCATCGCTATGTGCCCTGGGTGACTTTGGCTTCAGGCTCCATGGGGCATATTCTTGGGGCTGATGGTCTCCTGCCTTCGAGGTCACGGGCCAGTTTCTCCCCTGGGGTTCACTGGCATGGGCAATACCCTGCCTCATCATTACACTCCCAGCTCACTTCACCTACTTCAATAAATATTAAATGCATTAAATAATTTTGGTCGCACTAGGAATAAGCCCCTTGCATTTTGGGGCAGGAGATTTTTGAGATCAGGAGAGTGTTTCATCCAAAATATTTTTCGGTGTGAAAAATCAGGAGGGTTTTTTGCTGTTGTTGTTTAAAAGAATAGAAGCTAAAGCCAGAAAATCTACAATTTTAACATGAGAAGGGAAGGATTAATGAAGGCAAATTTTTTCCCTCTTTTTGGGGCTGGAATTAATAGAAGTTATTTGGGGCATGGGGTGGGATGTAGCAGAAAGAAAAATTGCCCAATCAAGTGAAGCAAGAGAGAAAGTATCAACCAAACTGGGGGTGTTTTCACTGTCAGACATTTCTGCTGAATATTTGCCATAGGGAAATGTAAGAAGTCTGAAATGGATCCTTCAGAAGATTTCTATTTCTCCAGAATTTCCATCCTACCTGTTGTCAGCCTTTCTGGCGGGGAGTATTCGGCTGAAATCCTGTCATTTGAAATCAGCTGGAAACTTTGGAGGGGGGCGGGGGGAACAAAAGAGCAAGAGGACTTGAATCTCTTGAGACCTGGACAAACACTTCATCATACTAAGAGATTCCGTCACTTCTAGGTGGCCCTCAGTTGCTGTGAGTCCTTGAAGCTTCACCTTCCTAAAAAAAAACCACCAAAACCAAATAAACAAAAAAACCCAAACAGAGCAAGACAATAAATTCAGTGCAGAGCTCAGGACCAGTTTTGCCCCGAAACCACCTCCCAGCACCATCAATAGCATTTTGCTTCACACGTTTATTTATCTACCAATTCACTTGAGCGGATGCTGGTCTAGATTTCCAGCCTTCCTCTCGCATTGCCACCCACGGGCTGTAAATCAGGTAACTCCAGAGGTTTGCTGCTCTGTTGCCCTTCTGGCCATGGGGTCGAATCGAGGGGGAAGGGTGCTGCCACCCAGCCAGGGATCCAGGGCTCATCCCTATGCCTTGGGTAGGTGCTGAATGGTCCACCTGGAAGAGCAGCCTTTGCTAATCCCCATGGTTTGGAACCATCCTGCACCAGGCTGGGAAATTAATTCAGTTAGTTCAATGAGAGAGCAGGACCTGCTCTTTGAAGTTGCCACACACCAGAGCTTATTGAAACGCCAAGAACAAAATAACACAGGGAAGGAGAAAAGATACCGAGAAGGAAAGAGATGGTGAATGGCAAGAAGGGAGTTAATGAGAGCCAGAAATGCAAGTTGGAAAAATGTTGATTTTATTTAGCATTAATTGCAGGAAAGAGCTTATAAAGTGCGGTAAAAAAATTATTAAGTACCACTATGCAATGCCAGCTTTGTGCCAGCCATCCCCCTGAAACAGGTGTATTATTCCTAGTTCCCTAGGTATAAATAAATAATGGCTTTTCCACGTCTTTTTTTTTTTTTTTTTTTTATGATGGCATTTCATTATTTTTTACTGCCACATTGTTACACCTCCAATTCCCCCAGAAGAGAGTTGGAGATCGGCTGGCCAGGGGAGGCGGGTGCACGTGGGTGGGTAGATTGGCACGTCGGAGATGTGGGAGTTGGGTAACGGGGAGGGGTCTCAGAGCACAGCATCCCGGGGGAGCGCATGAAGCCTGATCCCTCTGCCCGCAGGTCGAAACGAGGCTCTGACAGAGATGTCTTGATGAACACAGAAAGGAAAATTCTGTCCCTAGGTACAAGATCAGGGAACCACTCAGCAAATCCAGAGGGAACAGCTGTAAGAAACAGGTTGCCCAGGTTACCTTGTGCCCTGGGGCAGAATGTTTTGGATGATACCACCCCGGTTCGAGCACCCGTATCATGTCAGCCCATGCTGGGGTTTCCCTGAGCTATTCCATCCATCTACAACTCCTCTTTGCATGTGTTGAGATCGGAAAAGGAAAATAAAACCCGTATTCCACTCCACTCTTCATTTTCCACTCAGGATCTGCCCATATGCTCTTCCCAGCGTCGTTACACGCAGACGCTGACATTGCCTGAGCGAAGAACGACAAGGGCAGATCACGTTTTTTTCCTGAGCGATGCTTATATCAGCATTTTTGGGCTTGTTTTATCGAGTCTCTCACTCCTCAGAAGGAGACTCGTCGGGGAGAGAAGCGCTGGATGCGTTTCCCGAGCGCTGTCTCTTGCTTCAGCTGAGGCCACCAAAGACGTTGGGGGAAGCAATGATTCCCGGGTAACGCCTCAGTCCAAGCTCTGACCTGGAACCGTGGGCTCTGCAAATACACATAAATCTTCAGCTCACGTCCAAATCGCTGCAAGGTTCAGTGAAAACAGCAAAACTGCCAGTGAATCGAACCCAAGCTTTAATCCAGCTCCGGTGTGATTTATGACCTCAGGTGGAAGCCGTGAAACACGAGAGCTTCAGCCCCAAACTGGAGGATGGTCCAGAGGTGGCTGCACCCAGTGCTGAAGAACTGGGAGAGCCAGAAGCACAGATAAAAATCACAGCACAGAAACATGACAAAAACCCCAGCACAAACACACCCCAATAAAGTCTTCGAACCCCGTTCACCATGTGTTGGGTCGACATCTCTGACACAGAAATCAAACAGCGTCCTGCTCGAGTCAGAGTCAGGATATTAAACAAATCAGAGACTAAGAAGCAAGTAAGAAAACATTCGGGTTTATTTTCTGATTGAAAAGTAGCAGTTGATTTGCTTCAGCATTTGTGAACAGCGCTTCCTCAAGTGCGGAATTCTGCAACCACGCTCTGGTATTTCAGGGCGTTTATAATGGCTTTTTAGTATTTATTCCCCTATCAAAACATTATCACAGAAAGCTGGAGGCACAATTATTTTTTTTCCTACTTAAAAAAAAAAGCCAGTACAGTGAGAGGGCTTCAGCCTCAGTGACCTCCCATTTTCTAAGGAAGAACAGGGAAAGATGCTTCTGTTGTTCTCTCTGGCCAAGTTCCCCCCATCCAGAAGCAGGAATTATCATCTCCACAGAGCACTAACGAGGACATTTCCTCTCCCTTCTCCCACCCTCGTTATCTATCCATATATTAGCTCACAAAAACAATTAGCATAAGATCCCAGGTGACATGACCAAGAAGGCTTGTGACCGGTCTAGGTATCAATGCTATGCATCACTGGTAACCCCCAAAGAATCATTCTCATTCAGCCCTTGAATTTTGAGTCTGTTTTTTTTCTTTTAATAGTACACTTGAGAAATCAGTGGGTGGGGAGGGGAAGGATGGGCATGGGAGGGGATTTCTGCATCACTACTGTAGTGAAAGAGCTGCTTGGCTCCGAGCCTGCCGTTTACAGCCTGTGCTGACGTGGGCTCGAGGCTCCAACATCTGCACCCCATCCCTGGTGCCAAGTCTGTCTCTTTCCAACCCTCGGCATCCCCCCCTCCACATGCACGTACATCTCCAAAGGGAAACCCTGCATCACGGGCTCTGACTAACGTGGTTATCCCAGGAGGTGTGTTACAGCAACACCTGCAGTGCTGCTGGGCCTTTTCCAGCCCAGACCTATCGTGGCACAGGGCTTCCACCACCCGCCCGGGACCTGCAGATGACCATGAGCTCATAAGCTGTGCCCACAAATGCTTACAACACCCCACCAGCTTTTGGGTCAGGAGGGGGTGAGGAACAGCTCATCGAGCCAGCGACTTTGGGTGATGGGGATGCTGTGAGGGCAACAGCCCCAGGTCAGGATCAGGGTGGCAAAGGGCCGGTGGAAAGGGCACGTGCCACGGCAAGACAGAGATGCCAAGAGCACCCACGGTGCCGGGCAGTGGGACAAACTGAATTTCTGCTTCCTGGTCGAAGGGCACCCAGAGTCCCAACCTCTCTCTCATTGCTGCTTCCAAGCCTTTCAGGTGCAGTTTCCTCCCATTGCTTTATGCTGAAGGTGAGCGACCGCAAAGCTGATAAAACAGAGTCCTTGCAGCTTTTCCCAGTTCTCCCCATCTCTTGCTGGGCGCTGGGCAAAGAAAGCTGTGGGTGAGCTGCCTTTTGATGGCACGTGGTGATTCCCTGTCTCCGGGAGTGTGACCAATATATTTGATCTGTCCTCTCTCCCTCTGCAGCCTTGAGAGTATTTACCAGGCTCCTAATGCTCGCGGCGCGGCTGTTCCTGCCTTCGGAGGGTTGAGATCAGCTGGAGATGCTCAGGAGAACATCCCTGATGCTGAACGGCTTCCATTCGCTGCAGAAGTAAGAAACAAATCACTTTACCCTTATGCCACATCCATTTCCTCAGGCAGACAACACTTAAAGCAGCCTCCTGATTCTTCATAGCTATTTCTCCTCCCTGGGAGAGAAAGCGTGACATGGCCATAGATATCACAAAACATCATCCCCTCCCCTCTCTTTCAGGGCAAAACTAGAGAGATTCTAGCTCTCCTCCTAAGAAAAAAGGAATTTTGCACTGTAAAGGTTTCTGCAGGACCTACCTTGTAAATGAAATGAGATTACTAACAAGTTTTTGCCCCCCTCTCCCCCCTTTTTTTTTTAGTTGGATATTTGGGGTGGTTTTTTTGTTGTTTTGGTTATTTTTTTCTCCCCAAGTAAGAGTGTGACAAGGAACCAGCAGCCTGTCTGCCGTGGAATATTCCTGCAGCACTCGGGGCTGTGGTTTATTTTACTAGTGGTGACTAGTTCAAGCCACATTTAGTCAATAAATATGAGATATGAGGTCACCCCGCCATCGAGCTGTTACCCTGTCTACATATTTCACAGCTGGGCAGTAACCTTTAACTAGCGTCTACCTCGGTGGGGAGTCGCCGTAAAAAAAAAAAAAAAGCCAGGATCCATTGGTCGTGGTGGGGGATCAAGGCAAAGGAGCACCGCTGAAAATTTCTGAGCAGGGGAAAGGGAAAGCTCAGGGCTTTGCTTTTCGCTTGCTCTCCCTGCCTTCCAGGGATGCAGCACCCAGACGAGGGGCAGGAGCCCCCAAGCTGGCCCTGGCACTGCCATGCAGCTAAGGGGCTATGAAGCAGCACGTCCCACGTGCTGAGTTTTATAGTGAGTTTCCCTTTCTTTCATAAGGAAATGGGCCAAAAGATAAATCTCCTCCAGTTTCCTGCTCTACAGAGCAAACCCACCCGAGTCAAATGTTTCCAAGGGGTTAGTTTCTCCTTCTACCCACGTCTTACAGGCTTTAACAGAGGTTTGACTTCTTTAAAAGGTCCATTCTCCTGCTTCCAAGTCTCTAACATTCTCCTCGCTGCCTTTGCTTTGGGATGAGGAGGACACTTCCCTGGGCTAAGCCTTGGTTAAGATGGAGCATCCCCAAGTCCAACGTTAAACCTTCACCCCAGCACACGTTGCAACAAGAGCAAGCTTTCTCTGACGGCCCCAAGCATAACTGGGAAGAGAAGCTGCATCCCCAGCCCTGCCCCGATTTGAAACCTCCAAGGCTTCGAGGAAGGGGGTCTTCTGTAACCCTACCTTGTGCCCATCCCGCTCCATCACTGGCATGGTCCCACCAAGGGCTCAGCCTCAGAGGCGGTGGCACCGATCCACAAGAAAGCAGTGGGCGTGAGAAGGGACCTGGGCCAAGCCTCCTGGCCAGGCTCCAGCGAGGTGTGGAGGCATCGGAGAGAAACGAAACACACGAGTGGATGTGGCGAGAAGCGGGCAGGGAAGAGAAAGCAAGCGCGCCAGGGAAAGAGCTCGCGTTAGGGAAGCCAGCTGGGGACCAGACCACGGGGCGGGTTTTCTTCACACCAGCGCTGCCCATCGTGCTGGTGTACGTGCGCTGGAGACCCAGCACCTCAGCCGGCCTCATCCTTCCCTGCAAACTCCTCTACCTGCAACGCGACCGCCAGCAGAACGAGGGGGTGGGGGGGGGGAAGGCGTCCCCACCCTGCCGAGCAAGGTGCTAGGAAGTCCCTTCCAGGCATTGCACAGAGTCTCCAAGCACCGAGCCAGGAAAGCAGCAGCTCGGTGATGGCTGGGGCGAGAGCCCGGCTCTGGCACGCCGGGAATCCCAGCTTGGCTCTCCCTCCTCAACGTCACGGCCGGGGCTCGGCACCAGCAGACGTGGCCGCGGCGCCGGGAGACAAGGTCGGCTCCTCCCAGCTCAGCTGGAGCCTCCAAAATCAGAACCTCTTCTGCCAGCTGCCTTTTACAGGGCTATAAAACCAGGAGCTCGCGTCCGAGTCTGTCAGATGCTGGCCGGCATCGGCCTCTGTCACCTTCATCATCACCTCCCCAGCTCCCGCACACACGTGGGGCCTTCTGTCTCCAGAAGGACCACCGAAGGATCAGCACCCTTCAGATGGACAAGCAAGACGTGGAAAGGTGGACTTGTAGAAACGCCAGCTCGGATGGACACGCCTGAGCAAAACAGGGTACAAGTGAGGTGATGAAACGCCCTTTACTTTGGAGCCTCCCCATCCTAACGATGCTCGGTGGCATAAACAACCCCTGCCCCATCGGCACGGGGCTGTGGCAGGGCACCCACCCACCGGACCCTCCCCAGCAACCCCAGCCCCTCGCACAGGTCGGGAGCGGGCAGTTGTGCCACGTGCTATTATCAGATGCCACTAATAACGGGCACACTTGTAATGCTGGGCCCGGCGACAAGAATAACATGAAATAACACTGTACCCACCCACTGAGAACGCCGAGTGTGTCACACTCCTCTGTGTCATGTGGTTAAAAATATCTCTACCGACG